>CM040438.1:37283641-37883641 GCA_022702705.1 Papilionanthe hookeriana x Papilionanthe teres
CGAACGACGTACGTAATATTTTTCTCTTTTAATGATAAACTGCCAAAGTGGTCACTCTCCTTATAGGATAGAAGATCAAAAGATTGAGAATACATGCTTCGTATGTGGACGATTGACAGACATCAAACATTAGCAAATATTTGGTGACGGATGATAACAAATATGTAATGTTGAGCGACAATCGATAATTTAGTCATTATTTATTCTCATAAGAGGGGAGGTAAAAAATCAAAAATGAAAAAGCCATCGTAAATGAAGTGATAACAAGCATCAAAATTGGTACTTACCAAATAATTAAGTCGTGCTATAAAAGTTTAACAAGTTACATTTATGATATCATTTGGCTGGCCCAATTAGGTTAGACTAACCAATTTAATAGCCCCAAGTAATCAAGTAGTTGCAACCAAGACTCTATGGTCAAAGTTCTAACCCTTATAACTATATTCACCCATATTTGTATCATGACAGACTCGACAAATTGTTATGATATCCTCTTGATAGCCCTTAATATATAGCACTCTTATGTCCAATGATTCATTAATGCAAACAACAACAAATTTGATGAGTTTAGCTAAGAAATCTCCCAACTTGAAAATACAAACATCAACATAACATAAGGAGAAGGATCCCTCATAAGTTGTCTATCATTTTGTCCAAAAACAATCTCAGGGGCCCATTTATAACCCAAAAAATTATCCAAAACTAATAAGTTGTAAGAATCCTTTAAAATCTAACCAAAATTTGCAAATTTAAATTAAAAAGTCATGAATTGTTTACAAAAAGACAATCAAAATACAATACAATATATCTTATTCATATAGAAAGCATCATCATAGTCATGTGAGATTAGAAACCAAAAGAATCTAAAGAATTAACATCACTATTCAGAATATTTATGCAGTCATCTTAAAGCTCACATTCTGCAGTGTGACAGGCTTCCAAATTTCTCACTTGATTACTGGTACATAAATTATAATATGAGAAGACAATACAAGTTAACATGTTGCTTGAAAGAAAAGATGAATGAATCGCTCACAATGGTGAAGACGGTTTAAATTCGTTCTCCGCCACAACCAGATTGGTCCTTTTATGAGTAGGAGAATCATTGTTGGGCGAGTCGATTGGATTCAAGTCACTATTTCATTCACTCAATCTCACAAAAAATAATGAATAATGTTAGATACCACCCAATTCCCATGTATATACATGTATATCTAACACAAACTTTATTTTTTTACATTTACATCACCCAAATATTGCATATTAAATCGCCATTTTAACTTCTAAAAAGTAAAATACACCTTCTCATGCATAGGTAAGGTAACATGTACGTAAAAATTTAAGTTTAGAAGTTAGCTATGTAAATACCTAGAGAAATTCAATGGTATGTATGTAAATCTTCCTTCAAAAAATGCATATTCATTGGTTAAATATGATACATTAGAAAACATGACATTATTCATATGTTGCTAAGTAACCTCTACATTCAAAAGGAAGATTATGCAACCATGAATCATCCAATACAAGAGATGAAGATTCGGATTCGGTCGGCCACTCACCGCTAACATCTATTTCGTTGTAATTTATGGGTTTGAACATACCTTCTCGTCTTCGACAGATTTCCTGCAACCGTAGATTACAGTGCACGAAAACCAAGTCGCCGAGCTTCTCGAGTTTGATCTTGCTTCGTTTACTGTTATAAATGTTATCGAAAGTGCTCCAGTTCCATTTACACCAGTATGAACTGCTTGGCTGGTTGAGTATCCTCATTGCAGCCTTCTGCAACATTGGCACCTCATAACCATAAGCTGCCCACCAATCACCTGGATTAATCATAACATGAGTTGTTATAAGAAAATCAATAAAAAGTTAGGGGAATTACATATGTGGCGCACAACACATATGTATTTACGTATCTAACACCTAAACTTTCGTATTTACACACAAACAGTGTATTCATAGGTTCACAACTCACAAACAGTGTCTTTTCAGGGCAGCAAAGACAAAATGATGATACATTATTGAGACTTAAAGCAACGGGTGTTGGAAGAATGATGTTCTTAAAACTTGGCATTACGACATGTGTGCATAACATACTTATTTATCATCTTAATCTTGTTTTTTTGTATGTTTATGTTATGTTGTTGGAAGGTATTTTATGTTGAAGTGCAGGAAACAGGTGAAAGGAGCAATCAAGCTTAAAAACTTGATGAAAATGAGCAATATTGAATTATGGCGCCTAGGCGCTAGATATGGGCGACGAGGCACTAGAAACAGTCCACAAAAGATCAATTTCCCATCTGGTCGAAAAGTCAGCGCCGCAAAATTACCGCTGGGGCGATAGAAGCAAGCGCCCAAGAGTTGACCTCGGGCGCCTAGGGGCTCAGACTGAAGGATTTTTTAGCCAATTTTCCGAGCGACCGGCATCCTGGCGCTACAAAGGTAACGCCTAAGTGCTATTGTGCATCGCCTAGGCGCTGCGATACTAGCGCCTAGGCGTTGCGACTTGATCAAAATTACGGCGCCCCGGCACCATTCATGAGCGCCTAGGCGCCAGGATGCGAAAACTGACAGTTTCAGCGGCAGATGCTTCGATTCGTTTTGGGGAAGTATTTAAACGGCTTTTCCTGACTTTACATACACCCTAGAGAGTGGAAATTGAAAGGAGAAGACCAAAGAAAATCAACCAAGTGTAGAGAAGTGAGATTTCAGAGAATTTGTGAGGCTTAGTGCTTGTAATTTCATCATTTCAAGTGTGAAGAAAGAAAGACAAGTTTTATGGAGTTTTTTTTACTGTGTGGTTTTGTATCATTCTACTATTAAAGACTTCTATAGTTGAATTCTTAATTCAATCAATTGAATATGTTGATGTGTACAAGCATGAGTACTCAGTAGTTCTCTCATTTCCCCTTGGGATGGGGAACAAGATTGATGTGTGTGAAAGATTCTAAATGGTTAATCAGATTTGATTATGATTAACTTTCTTAACTTCTTTTACATTCCATTCTGGTCAAGTGTTTTGTTAATATTTTTCATGAATTATGAATCTCGGAAGAGATCATAATGAAATCGACCAAGTAAATCACATTAACCTAAGGAAATAGGGATCCTTTAGGGTTATGCAAACTTCATGGAAGAAATTAGTGATTGGGTTAGAAATTGGATTTAAGGAACTAAATTTGATTTCTAGCCAAACTTCCTTAGACTACTGGAAGGGGTAAGTAAGTGTTACGCTCTCGTTTGCCATCAGAATTCTTATCTTACTTTCACATACAAAGTCTTTTTGAACCATTACAAGAGAGAACTTCTTAAGTACTTTTTTGTTGAAAACATAGGATCTTAAGAACTTGATAACTAACGACCGGTTATACAAGGATAGTCACTATATCATCATTTCAGGCTAAGATTGACGACTGTAGGCTAGAACTTTTTATGTTCGGATTCAACTTGTTCCTTGTGGCAACGACACACAGAACTTCATTTCATATACTATTGATATGTCACATATACTTGCGTGAGCTGCCCACAATTCACTGCACTTCGAGCGTGTCACGTTACATAGAAAGCATTGTGTTAGGAGTTATATTATTTTCCTTATTAGCAAATGTAACAACAGATGATTGATGCATTATTTGTTTGTAATGGATTATTTTTTGTTTTAATAATAAGAGACAATTCTCAAATGTTCCGTTTGTTCACCCTTAGAAGCAAAAAGACAAGACAGGTGAGATTAATTGATGAAGCGGGCACACCAATAGCGCCAAAGACATCTAAATGTGGGAAGTTGATGTTCTTGTACTATCAGCCAATAGAATTTTTGAAAATAAATTTTTAGATTTGAAAATAGATTTAGTATATATGTAAATGATTTTTTTATTTTGAAAATAATATTTTAATTTTGAAAAATAATAATGAGACCAAACGGGTCCCACATATTTGATAGTTTGGATGGATGAGCGCAATACTGCAAGTAATACACTGTCTCGAGGGATAGGCATACCACTCGATAGTATACTTTAACTACCTAAACTAAAGTTCTGTGACATTTGTTTGATCTGCAAAACCTTTTGTGAGGCCGACAAGTTCCCCCCACCTAATATAAGGATTAGATAGGGTTTATTTTACTTGGGTTCTTTGATCCCTATAGGGGCAAAGCCCCTATAGTTAATAACATCTTAAATGACTGAAGTCATCTAAGAAAACTCTCGATTAAGATTAGTGATTCTGTCTTCAAGATTTTCAAAGTTTAGGTTTTCATGATTAGACACAGGAAAGTCAAATGGGAGTGGCTCAAGTAGGAACAATTATTTTAAGGAATTCAAAAAAGAGAAGAGTAGGCGATGTCACGGATACGAGGAAACCCCTATTTATTTGGATGTATTATTAGTAGAAAGGATTAATTCTAGGCTTAGGATGTATTATTAGCTAGCTTTTAAAGATTGGATTAGGATGTATTATTAGTAGAAAGGATTAATTCTAGGCTCTCACTTCTAGACTATCCTAGGGTGCCTATGGTCTGGCCTACTAGTGACCCGTCACCTCTTTTGTAAAACCAATTTGATTGAATTTAGCCTGTCACACTAAAAACAAAATCAATTCTACGACCATTAAAGATTATCTCCCTATTTATTTGCACCTCTCCTTTCAAGGATTTACTATCTACATTTCCAAGAGAAATGTGATACATATAAGTTAAGAACTCTTAGCCCACGGTCAGATCTTAAGAATTCTCTACAGATTTTAACAATACAAGAGACCAATTTGTATAGCAAACGAAGATTAGATAAAGTATCATCACAAGTTTTTAGAAAATAAAGAAATAAAGTTCTGAAATCTGATTTAAATCCGTGATTAAATCATTTCATATTTGTAGGGAGAAAGAAAAGAAAACTACTCTGAAAGCATAGAATTCACACCACAAATCATATTCATATAACCCAAATCCAAAGCACAAAACTTAAGAAATAAGATATAAATATTTATCTGGAATGTAATCCAAGCAATTATTCGAAGTTTCTCTGACTCTACAGACTCTAACAAGACTCCAACTCCAGAATTCACACTGAACTCTCACTAAAATAAAGAAGACGAAGAAAAGAAGAAGACACTTTACTCGCTTAACAACACTAAACAACTCTCCTACAACCTTCAACCAATTCTCAACCCCCTATAACAACCTCTTCTTGCTGTAGATTCGTCCTCTATTTATAGAGCTTCAAAAATGATCAAGAGTTGCTTCAGACACATCTTCAAAATTCGGCCAAATTCAATGAATATTCTAGAAAGTAACTGTGGCGCCTAGGTGCCAGATCTGGCGCCTAGGCGCTAGGATCTCTGCGTGAATGGACGCACCCCTTCACATTTGAGTCGCACCTCTTAATTCAAAAATAGTTTTCCTCCGTCTATATTCATTATATCTTGTTTATAACATGTGGGATTTTGTTCAAAGGCTTCTAGATTAGTTCGGAGGCGTCAATAACCGTCTAAGAAATCTCTAGAACTCGTCATTGTGTCTGACGCCTATGCGCCAAAATCAGCCTTTTTGCACTTTTCCTCTTTTTGGCTCATTTCCTTTTTTACTCTTTTTCTTCCTAAACTCATTTTATCCTACCTGCAACTAAAAACATAAAAAATATATTTCATTAAAACATAATACCCTTAAAATATTAATTAAAAATAATATAAAATTCTAAGTAATTTTAAGACAGATCAAGTATCTTTTTCATAAGAAATACTTAGATAAACTTTCAATTCAAAAAATCTAAAAAAAAAATACAAAAACTCTACCTCAACATTTCAGTCACATTAGAATTTATTAGGATGATTGAAAATATTTTTTAAATTAAAAAAATGAATGACACCATTTTTTATAGCTCTAAGAAAATAAATTAATTTTTTATGCGAAAAAAAAAATCATATATATTTAAAAATTGAAATTTATTAAACAAATAAATTTTAAAGTTTATGCACTTGTGGCCATCTAGATTACATCCTTGAAAATAAAACTAAGAAAATATAAAATTTTAAGGCTTATTTAGGATGTCCGTTTTTTTTATTTTTTATTTTATTTTAAAAATATATTTGTTTAGTACTTTTTTTTTGTATGTTTTGATTTTTTTTATTTCTAAAAAATAATTAATTAATTTTAAAAAATACCAAAACTCCTAAAATTATTTTGAATTTTTTTAAAGAAAATTATGTCTTAATATAACAAATATGTTTTATTTTAAGTAAAAATGTAAGCATTATAAACAAAATTGAAGATTTACATACATACCACGCAATTTCTTTGTATTTACATATATAACATTTCAAATGCATTTTAAAAGTATGTATCACCTTACCTATCCATGAGAAAATATATTTCACTATGTTAAAATGGTCATATTTTTATCGGATTTAAAAAACTTAGGTGATATAAATAAATGTTGGGGAGATGTAAATCACCGAAATTAATTCGAGAGATCCAAAATAAAACTTTGAACAGAAATGCATAAAACAAGAAAACATAAGAAGGACAAAAAATTTGAGATTTAATGTGGAAAAATCTTGAACAAGATGAAACTGCGTAGCGACATCAAACCAAAAAATTCACTATGAGAAAAATGACATGAAACATAAAATGACATTTGAAATTAAAAATTAATGACAAAACAATCATTTTATAATTTAATCATAATTGAGAAAATTTATGTACCACTATTTTATGTTTAATACTATCCACTTAAAAAATTACAAATCATATTTCATCCACCTAAATTTTAATTTTGCTGGCTTGATTAAGAAAATATTAATATAAAATATATTCAAAATATATTAAAGTTTTATAATTTTATCTTTAAATTAATAGAAAAAATATTTAAAAAATCTATATTTTATATTGTGATTTCTGATTTATTTATCATCTTCTTATAAGACTAGTTTAAATCAATATTATTTTGTCTCTTTATAGTAAACAAATAGACTTGTGAGTCGTTGCGGACTCGAAGACTTCAGTTCGAGCTGGAACTCAATTATCGAGCTGGAACTCAATTAATTAATTGAGCTTGAGCTTGAACTCGACTCAACTTGTTTAAACCCCTAGACTTAATGAAATTGTCTAGTTGTTTTGACGGATTTTGGTTAAATTTCTTGGAAGATTTACATGTCTCATATATCCAAACAAATATAACATATATATTCAAATTTCTGAAGAGGAAATCGTCAATATTTAAAGTTTAATGCTATCCACTTAAAAATTACAAATGATATTTTAACTACCAACTGAAATTAAAAAAATTAACTGCAAAATAAAACAATGATTTTATAATTTAATTACAAATACAACAACAAACTCTTAAATAAAATAAAATTAATAGTGACATGAGCGTCGTCTCCAAACTCTTCTTCTGCCATTCACAGCCTCAATATTCTTTTATTATAACGCTTCATCAACTCTGGATCACAATTTTCTACTGTTATTGAACACCAGGGGGAAGGGAGGTCTGGCAATGATTTGAGGAGTGGAATGCTTTCTAAATATATACGGTCGAGGGATGAAATGGCCGACAAAGAAGATGGCAGGCACTCTAGGTTATCAAGCTCAAATAGAATCAGATCAGCCAAAGAGGGAGGGAGTTCTGGCATTGATTTGAGGAGTGGAATGCTTTCTAATTTTAAATAGGTGAGGGATGAGATGGCCGACAAAGAAGATGGCAGGCACTCTAGGTTTTTAAGTCTCCTTATATACATATAAGACAGAGAGGGAGGGAGTTCGGGCAATGATTTGAGGAGTGGAATGCTTCTTAATTCTAGATGCTTGAGGGATGAGATGGCCGACAAAGAAGATGGCAGGCACTCTAGGTTATCAAGACAAATTATATACATATAAGACAGAGAGGGAGGGAGTTCGGGCAATGATTTGAGGAGTGGAATGCTTATTAACCATAGTTGGTTGAGGGATGAGATGGCCGACAAAGAAGATGGTAGGCACTCTAGGTTATAAAGACTCCTTATATCCAGATGATACAAAGAGGGAGGGAGTTCTGGCAATGATTTGAGGAGTGGAATGCTATATAGATATAGAATCTTGAGGGTTGAGATGGCCGACAAAGAAGATGGCAGGCACTCTAGGCTATAAAGACCGGTTATATGCAGATCAATCAAAGAGGGAGGGAGTTCTGGCAATGATTTGAGGAGTGGAATGTTAATTAAGTCAAGCTGCTTGAGGGATGAGATTGCCGACAAAGAAGATGGTAGGCACTCTAGGTTATCAAGCTTAGATAGATGCAGACGATACAACGAGGGAGGGAGTTCTGGCAATGATTTGAGGAGTGGAATGTTTTCTAAATGAAGCCACTTGAGGGATGAGATGGCCGACAAAGAAGATGGCAGGCACTGCAATGATTCCAAGTATTGAAGACGTAATTCTTTCAGGGAGGCGGGGATGTGTAGAAGCTGCTGGAGCTTAGGAACTTCTTTGAGACGTAGAATCTCAAGTGAAGAGAGGCGTTCCAAGGAGGAAGGGAGAGACTCCAGGGATTTGAGGCCTTCAAAGCTCAACTCACGAAGGGAAAACCACTGCTCCGCCTCAATTGTAAAAGAAACCAGCACATCATTATTACAGATTGTGAGCTTTTCCAAGGAGGCAATACTTACCCTTGGCAACAAGGATATGTCCTCTACGTCACTGAGAATAAGCTGGAATTTCTTAATGCCACTCGTCACTTCTTGCGAAATCAGATTGGGGCAACCTTCAATTCTCAATTTTCCTACATCCGCCAGAAGAAGAGATGTGATGTTTGGACACCAAAGGACCTCTACTGTTTCTATCTTGCAGTTGTTGATTTCTTGCTTGCAGATCAAAGCAGCCTTCCATCCGATCTTTCGTATCTTTATTTGCTTGAGCTTAGGAGGCACATAGGGCAACTCCTGCAGTTTTGGGCAGTTATCGAAGAAGAGTTCAGTTAAGCAAGGAAAGAAACAGTCATCTGCTGCTGCTCCTGCTCCATCAAACCAGTCCTCCAATACTTGTAATCCCTCCATATTTAGCACCTCCAACGATGGAAACACAGAAACCTTGTCATTCCCATGGAATTTATGGTCAAGCCGCTTTGCTTTTGGCATATTACGAAGATACAGTGACTTGAGGTGGGGAAGCTGCCCAAAAGGTGGAAGAGTTTCCCACTCCGAGCACCCGTCCAGACGGATGTACTCCAGATTGGAGATCAAATCTGCATTGTACATCCATTTTGCAGAGCTTACACCCATGTATGAAACTATGGACAATCTCTTTAGATTTTTGTATGGTTTAAGATTTTCAAGCACATTCACATCCAAGTCAGAATTGACAATGTTCCGTAGGCCTCCAACTCTCCTTACTGATTTCCTTTCAATATCATTATCGCCCCAATTCAACAATAAATCAGTGAGTCTTCTCTTCTCAAATAATTTTGCATTGCGAGCCTCAATAGCATCCTTCACATTTTCCAGAAAATGTATTTCTAATTTGCGCAACTCACTCATATGTTCCAACTCCCCAATTCTATAACCATTCTCATTCCTAACATTAAAATCATTTAGTTCTTGAAGCGATCTTAATTTCCCAATTCCAGGTACACTAGAAAATACATTCGAGGGAAATTCCACGTAACGTAGATTAGAAAGATCACACGCATTGCCAGGCAAGAAATCATCAGAGCAAGGTCCCCATGACCTGTAGATTATGAACCGCAAATGATAAAGACTGCTTAGAGATTTTGGCGTATGAGTGAGATCTACAGGAAGATTCAAATATCGAAGATGTCTCAAATTTTTAATAGTCTCAGAAATATTTTTCTGCATTGGAGAGCGTATGAACAACATACGAATCCTTCTCAATGCTTCAAAAATTTCAGTAAAACGTTGACGATCACTAATAAGAAAAAGTGAATGTAGATTTTTAACATCTTTGATCATTCTCAACACTTCTGGATTTTCAGTTTCAACATATAAGTGTCGAACATTTTTAGAAACTTTAAAAGATAAAACATCATCTCCCACAAATCCGAAACATTCCTCTGAAGAGATAGACCGTGCCAAATCATGTAATAAATCATGCATCTTATAGTATATTCTCCCAGAATAATCCTGAAACTCATCAAAAAAAGATTTTCTGACCAAAACATCAAAATACCTTCCTCCAATATCTTCCAAAGTCTCTCCTTCAATAGAAGATTCCTCCTGAATGAAACCCAATGCAATCCACATTCGCACTAAATCATCTTTATAAAACGCATGATCTTGTGGGAATACGCCACAAAATGCAAAACAATTTTGTAGAGGTTGTGGGAGGAATGTAAAACTAAGTCTTAAGATAGGCAAAATTTTATTGCAACCCGGTTCTGGTTCTACGTTTAGAACATTGCATTCTAAAATTTTCATCCAAAAGCTCTCATTCAAGTTATAATTGAGAACACCACCAATGACCTTTGCAGTCAATGGAGAGCCTGAAAGTTTTTTAACTATCAAACTAGCAATGTCTGCTAATTTTTTATGAGCACCAAGATTCTCTACAGCAGCAAATGCATGGATGTTGAGTAGCTTCAAACACACATCTTCCTCCAAGCCCTTTATTCTCAATGTTTCCATATTTGTTTTAATAACCTTTGCCATCGCCGATGCAATTGCATCCATTCGAGTAGTTATCAAAATCTTACTTCCGAAACTTCCACAAGCCAGAGGGCAGAGCACATTCTCCAATTTGCTCATATCTTCTTCCCAAATGTCATCCAGAACAAGCAAGAACCTTTTTGATTGCACGACAGCTTTAAGACTCTCTTGAAAGGCAGCGAGTGACTCCGATCGAGGCCTCTCCTTGTTAAGAAATCCCAACATATCTGCAATGATTTTTTTTGCATCAAAGTGGTTGGAAACACAAACCCATATTTTCAGTTCAAATTCTTCTTTCACATCTTCATAGATGTGTTGTAAGAGAGTTGTTTTGCCCATGCCACCATGACCCACTATGGATAGAAGAGAAATGTTTTTGTAGAGAGTAGGGCTAGCAATATGAGTTGGATCTTCATTTGTTGGCTTCCTTAACCACTGCATAACAAAATCCTTCTCCTCGTCTCGACCGATGAGATCATTTTTAGGCAAGGACCCTGTTTCACGATCTCTGTACACCTGAAGCTCCAGCTCCTGCTGCTCCTGCTTTGCGTTTTGGATGAGAGGAAGGAAAGTAGTGACCTCAGATGAAAGTTGATCAAGTTTCTTCACAACTTCCTCCAGTCTCTCCAAGTTGGGATCCTTTTTGAAAGCTCGTCCGGCGACTCTGCGAAGTTTGCGAGCAGGTTCCAAAAATAAATTAGCGAATGAAGAACGCACCTCTTTTTCCTCCATGTTCAGCTGCAGTTGTTGTTCAAGCTTCATGTACTCAAAGTCATCCAGAACATCATCCGCCTCATCGATGGCATCTCGTAGCTGCCATACCCAGCTGTTGAGTGCTGGGTTTCGATCTCTGATCTGTACTTGGTTGAAAGCAGAGACGACAGCTTGGACCTTGGGGTGGTTTTCTCGCAGCCTTTGGAGCTCCTCCTTCATGCCCGTCTGCCATCTATATTGATCTTGCAGGTAATCAGAGCAAGCGTTGATGATCTTATCCATGACTGGGCCAACAAACCAGTCTGCCATGGCACAGATCAAGGTTAGCAGGAGGAGAGACGGTAGAAGAGAAGAAGAGGACGGAAGTCGGTAGCTTTGCTACGAAGGATGCGTAGAGTATGTTTATAAGTTAAAGAAGGTGTGGTGTGGTTTCCACCGTGGTTTCCTGTTGACTCCCATTGACGTTGATGCCGTTGCTATAATGGATGTGTCATGTGTGGTGGAGGATGGAAGGGATGGCGTTTAAGTATGTGCGTAAGGTAAGATGTGGTTTCTACTGTGTAATAAATTAAAGAGCAGCATTTTAGATTACTAATGTTATTTAACTAAAAAAATATTAATTCAAACAACTTAATATAATTTGTGATTTAAATTTATATTATTTAATTACTTTCATAAATTAAGCAATAATAATTAAGAAAAACTTTCATCAAAATTAATTTTAATCAACAACAAACAACAAACCTTTATCCCACTAAGTGGGTTGCCTACATGAATATTTCTTCTCTATCGCATTCAATTGAGTGTCATATTTTCATTTAAGATCATTTTTTATGCAATATGCCCAAATCTTTCTAAGTCTACCTTTGCCTTTCTTAACGTAAGTCGAATCTAAAACATCTGCTCTCCTAGTTGGATCGTTTACACCATTCTTGTATATATTAATTCAAACAACTTAATCTAAAACACCTTATCATGTAAATATATATGAATTGGGTGGGTATATATGTAAATATATACAAGAATGGTGTGAATTATTGGACAAAGTAACAGTTCACACAACAAAAAGATTTTATAAGATAATACGAGATATCTTCTTCTTCTATTGTAGTCCAACAATGAACTTTTTAATATATTTCTATATAGTTTTTTTTTCATATATTTACATTGTAATCTCTCGATAGCGATAAGCCTTTCCTTAATACAAAGTTCTAGCACTTTTTCATGGGTGTGTGTGTGTGTGTGTGTGTCTATATATATAAGAGTGGCATTAGAGAATATCGTTTCTCATATGTGATATCCATCCCAGTAGGATCGAACTTGGGTCAGAGGGGTCTTACACTAACAACGCAGTTGTCCACCAACTTGCTACCGCACACAAAATATATTGTAAAAAAGAGAGGTGATATGTGTGTGTGTGTATATATATATTGTTGAATCATTTTATGATGCTGTGTCTCGTATTATTCTTGGGTTCACACAACCTGAGAGAAACTCGTGCAAGGAAAGTGAAGGAGAAGAATGGATGTGTTCAACAAGCCTGGAATATATGTTATTATAATTATTTTTCCTCGGAAGAGAGAAGAACATGATCTAACGAGCAAGAATAAATGAGAGAGGAAGCAACAGAGACTCAGAGAGTTATTACATACAATCTCCAAAAAAGGTCTGGAAGAGAGCGTACTCGTCCTTAGATCTCTCTTACCTCTATTTATATATATTAAAAAAAAACATTAAAATATGAGTTGCGATAAAACTCTGCTTATCATGATGTGCGTTGCATGAAAAGATTATCGATGTGGACTGCTCGGAGTTGACTATCTGATGAAATGAGAATCTGCTTGGCGACTGATTTCAGATTCATACCTGATTGTACGATGTACTTCGACTTCTTAAGCATGTCTACGCTCGTGTGTGTGTGTGTGTGATCACACTAATCAAAACTATCTACTTTTCTCATCCCCTAAACATGTAGGATATGATTCCAATATTGAAGTAACCACAAGCATCCAATATGCATACATCAAGCAATGACACTATAATACTTCAATCACATGCCCCACATTTCTTCCTTATCTCTTTCAAGACCCTAAAATTGTCTAACTTGTTACCCTCAACCTTCTTGTCATTTTCCATAAACCTTTATTTATTTTTTTCTTAAATATTTATTTTTATGAAGAGATGGCCGAGAACTATGGAGGTATTAATTTAATAATCATTACTTCATCAACTAATGATGCTCGTTAATTCAATAATAATAAATTAGAAAGTGATGTTAGCAAGAAGACAAGTAATAAGAGAAGGAATGGAGTGATGGAATGCAAGAATTATTGAAGCATAGAGGTCTCTATTTGGCTCAATGTTCGCGAGCATCAGCTCGTGTTTAACTCATTCGTTAATTAATTAGTCAAACATGAATATAATTAATCATTATGAATTAGCTTTGAATGAAATTTCGTTAATTTGTTTTAATGAGTCGAATATGAAAAATAATGTTCACGATTAAGTAGTTAATGAGTCAAACACGAACAAAACTTCGCATTCTATTGAGTTTAATTTTAACTTATATCATTTTTTTTTTTGGTTAGTTGTGTTCTTAAATGAGTTTAACCTTTAAAGTCACTTTAATTAGCAATTAGAGAGCTAATCACAACTTAAGTGGACAATAAAGAGCCAAAAATCTAAGAGAAGAATCAAATTTATATAATCATGATAAGTTTTTTAATAATTTGATTTGTTTTGAGATGGATACAAATTAATCAATCAACTATTACAATATTACTCTTATTATTTTATAGCCCATCATTTGATTTATTTGTATTTATCTTCTAAAAAAAGAATATTTGCATAAATGAAGGTGTTAGTGTTTTATCTTTTGAGAAGAATTAGAATAATATGCATATATTTTATTGTATGATGGAAGTGTTGTTAGCATGTAATTTTAGTGAGAATAAATATTTTTTACAAGTCTCTAGCAAGTTTTCATCATCTGACACGAATCTCAAGGCATAATACGGATTTCGAAGCAATCATTTGAGAAAGAAACATTCAAACTTCAATTAAAATTCATCCGGAGCTCCGATTTCAGCAAACTTATAGTAAAATAACTGCCGACCATCGACAATCATCGCCGACCTCCGTTAATCTCCACCAACCATAGTCGACTGCCACTAATCATCGTCGATCACCACCAACCAGACGCCGTCAGTTGATGCTGTAATATGAAAAATATAGTTGCAATTTTTCATCTGTGGAACAAGAGATTTTGTAATAATCAATCAATAGTGGATTTTCGCAATTGGGTCAGGCCCTGTGGTTTTGGGTTTTCCACGTAATAACTTCTTGTTTCATCGATGGTTATTTTATTTCACCTGAGCGTGTGCTGAATTCTCGTGTAATACTAAGACGATAATATATTACTCTACCGCTGTGAATTTTCTGGCAGGCTTCAAGTTCATTTACACTTAATTTAGCTGTTAAAAAGAAAAAAAAAATTATACTTGAGAAAATGTTGAGAGAAAATTGTGAAAAATATTGAGAGAAATAACATAAAATATATATCTCCTTATTTAACACCTAAATTTTTATTTTTATTTTTATTTTTACATAAATGACATCATAAAAATATGAATTTCACCTATTAAAAGTTAAATTAGTAATTATTAAAATAGTACAGACATTTATATGAAGAGTTTCTTTTAGGGGCATTTAATTGCATAAAACCCCATTTTGAAAATTAAAGTTTACAAAAAGGACCACATCAGCCTCAGCTAACTCCATGATGATGCAATATAGTGACAAAATTTGTAAATTCTTGATCATTTTGTCCGTATGGAAAAGCATTATTCTGTAAAATATTTGTTTTTACATAAATTAGGAAGAAAAATAAACAATGTAAAAACCGCTTATTTATATGTAATATTAACATTTACATCTAAAATTTCTTAGAATTTATATGGCGGGATTTATTTTTATTTGGTTTTATTTAATAATAATGTCAAACACTAGTTTTTCATTGAAAAAAAGTACTTTTAAAAATATTCTATAAATTATCTAATATATATGTCGCCTCATAGAAATATACAAATATGAATATGTGAATGTATAAAAAATTTGTGGCAATAAGGTTATATTATATATATAGTGGACGTTCAGTATACTATTAGTAAAGTAGCCTCTTTGAAAGTTGCAGTCTTCTCGAGCACGAGTGTTCAATCCTTGGCGACGCGATGTCGTGTCTAAGCCCGGATGATACTCGAATTATTTGCACATTGGGTCGCACTCAGACCTAACTGGGGTTGAGCCAACAATTGGGGACTGACCCATCACACACACACGCACGCACGCACAGAGAGAGAGGGAGAGAGGGAGGGAGGGAGGGAGGGAGGGAGATTATCATCTTAACATTTAGAGAATAGAAGCGAGCTAAACAAGGAATATGATATTTTTATGCAAAATATTCAAAAAAAGAAAAAAAATTATATTATGCTTTAATAATGAGTAAATATTAACTATAGTACGTTAGACGTGTGATCGACAACATGAATAGCACCATGCTGTTGAATGCATCAAGCACGCATGGCATATTACAATCCACGCCATCATCCGCACGTCCGAACGACAGATGTAATATTTTTTTCTTTAATAATAGATGACCAGATTGATCACTCTTCTTATAGGATAGCGGATCAGGCGATTGAGATTTGAGAATGCATGCCTTGGATGTGGGCGATTGACAGACATCAAACATTAGCAGACATTTGATGAGGGATGATTGCAAATATCTAATATTGAGCGACGAACGATAATTTGCTCGTTATTTATTCTCAAAAGAGGCAAGGTCAAAACCAAAAATAAGAAGACATCATAAATAAGGTGCTAACAAGCATCAAAATTGGTCATTATCGAACAATTAAGTAGCGTCATAAAAAGTTGACAAGTTACATTTATGATATCATGTGGCATAGGACCAATTAGGTTAGACTAACCAATTTAATAGCCCTAAGTAATCAACTAGTTGCAACCAAGACTCTACAGTCAAAGTTCCAACCCTTAACTATATTCAGCCATATTTGTATAATGAGAGATATGACAAATTGATATTATATTATCTTGATAGCCCTTGATGATATAGCACTCTTATGGCCAATGCTTCACTAATGCAAACAACAAAATAGATAATATAAAAGTAGTTAAAAACTAAATTTCAACATTTAAATGAAATATAAAATTACAAAATGATGAAAAACCACACAAATGAACAGCAAAATGCCACAAATTTGATGAGTTTAGTTGGGAAATCTCCAACTTCAAAGTACAAACATCACCATAACAAAAGGAGATGGATCCCTCATAAGTTATCTAAGTATATAAATCATTTGTCCACAAATACCAAACTCAGGGGCTTTTTTATAACCCAAAAAATTATCCAAAATTAATAAGAATCTTTTAAAAGAGAAGCATAAAACTAAGTGTTGCCGAGATGAGAATGATTAGGTGGATGAGTGGCGTTACACTTAGAGACAAAATGTGAAATTAATATATCCGTGATAGGGTTGGTGTAGCTCCAGTGACCGACAAAATTATAGAGTCGTCTTAGATGGTTTGGTCGCATTAAAAGTCGACTATCAGATGATGTGATTAGGGGAGTAGATGTTTTAGATTAGGCTTATGTTAAGAAAGGCAGAGGTAGACCTAGAAAGGCATGAGCATATTGTATACAAAAAATGATCTTAATTTATAAGAATTAAATGAAGAAAAATATGACTCTAAATAGGACACAATAGAGAAAAATGATTCATGTAGCCGACCCAACTTAGTGGGATAAAGGTTTTGTTGTTGTTGTAATAAGTTATAAGGACCCTATAAAACCTAAACTAAAATTGCAAATTTAAATTAAAAAGTCACGCATTGAATTGAAACACTTGTGATAGTAACTCAAACACAAAAAAGACAGTGAAAATAAAATAAAATACATCTTATTCTCATAGAAAGCTTCATCATAGTCATGTGAGATCACAAACAAAAAATATTTAAGAAATTAGCATCACAATTCAGAATATTTATGCAGTCATCTTAAAGCTCACATTATGCAGTTGTGATATCAACTTTCAAATTTCTACCACTTGATTACTAGCACATAAATTATAATATGAGAGGACAATACAAGTAAACATATTGCTTGTAAAAAAAGATGAAAGACGAATAAATAGCTCACAATGGTGTAGACGGTTTAAATCCGTCCTCGGCCACAACCAGATCGGTCCTTTACGAGTAGGAGAATCATTGTTGGGCGAGTCAATTGGATTCTAGTCACTATTTGATTCACTCAATGTCACAAAAAATGACGAATAATGTTAGATACCACCCAATTCCCATGTATATACATATATATCTAACACAAACTTTATTTTTTTACATTTACATCACCCAAATATTGCACATCAAATCATCATATTAACTTCTAAAAAGTGAAATACGCCTTCTCATGCATAGGTAAGGTAACGTGTACATAAAAATTTAAGTTTAGGTGTTAGCTATGTAAATCCGTAGAGAAATTCAGTGGTATGTATGTAAATCTTCCTTCATAAATGCACATTCATTGGTTAAATATGATACATTAGAAAACATGAGATTATTCATATGTTGCTAAGTAACCTCTACATTCAAAAGGAAGATTATGCAACCATGAATCATCCAATACAAGAGATGAAGATTCAAATTCTGTCGGCCACTCGCCGCTAACATCTATTTCGTCGTAATTTATGGGTTTGAACATACCTTCTCGTCTTCGACAGATTTCCTGCAGCCGTAGATTACAGTGCACGAAAACCAAGTCGCCGAGCTTCTCGAGTTCGATCTTGCTTCGTTTGCTTGTATAAATGTTATCGAAAGTGCTCCAGTTCCATTTACACCAGTATGAACTGCTTGGCTGGTTGAGTATCCTCATTGCAGCCTTCTGCAACATTGGTACCTCATAACCATAAGCTGCCCACCAATCACCTGGATTAATAATCATAACATTAGTTGTTACAAGAAAATCAATAAAAAGTTAGGGGAATTACATATGTGACACGCACGCATATGTATTCACATATCTCACACCTAAACTTTCATATTTACACACATAACATTCAAAACAAATTAAAAATAGCATAAAACTAACTGAAGTGCTGCTTAGATGAGAATCCTTAGGTGGATGAGTGGCTCGACACTCAGAGATAAAATGTAAAATGAATATATCCGTGAAAGGGTTGGTGTAACTCCAGTGGCAGAGAAGATTAGAGAAAGTCATCTGAGATCGTTTGGTCACATTTTGACCATCTGATGATCTAAATTAGGAGAGTAGAGTTTTAGATTCGACTTATATTAAGAAAGGTACATAGACCTAAAAATACTTGGGCATGTTTCATAAAAAATGATTTTAATTTATTCGAATTAAATTAAACTATAACACTCAATATGACGCAATGAAGAAAAAGGATTCATGTAGCCAACCCTACCTAGCGGGATAAAGGCTTGTTGTTGTTGTTGTACTATCACCACTATATAAAGCGAAATTCATGCATAAGTTTAAAGCCTCAATGTATTAAGTCTGTGAATATGAAAGTATAGGGGCGAGATATGTGAATACATAAGAATTATGTGCTGCATATGTAAATTTCCCAAAAAGTGAATAAGTGGACCAATTGACAAAATGCTACGGGCCGTTTGAAATATATATATTAAATATATGTTAGTTTGATGTATTTTTTTCACATATTTTTATAATTTATTGTTAATAATAATAAAACTATTTTTAAAAATACTCAAAAAAATTATTTTGAGAATTTTAAAAAAATAAGTTTATTTAATTTCAACATAAAAATATATTTTATTTCAAATCAAAGTATAAATAAAATAAAATAAAAAATATAATATAAATTTTTAAAAATAAGTGTCAAAATGGTCAGCTAACTCTTTGCAAAAGGCTATTTTAATCACACAGTTTATAGAAGTGTCAGTTTAATCATCAGACTCTTTACATATGGACTAAATAGTCTAAAGAGATGACTATTTTTGGACTATTTTAGCCCCAATTAATTGAAAGAGTATGAGAACTAATTTGACACTTTTATAAAATTTGGAATTAAAATTGCCACGTGTAAATAATCAGGAGACTATTTCGTCACCTTACTCGACTAAAAAGTAAAGTGATCCTAAACAGCTCCTAATAAATACCAGGAGAGTTCAATGTTCTTCCCATAGTGGCAAAATCACTCCCTAGAGCTGCTTGTGCATTTAAATACATTGGTTGCTCCTTTGTAAGTTCGATCCTATCTTTCTCTTCTGAAAACATCCTCCACATTGCTGCATGGAATCCATTTCTTATATTCTTATCAAACTTATAATTTGCATTGTAAAACACTGATGGGTTAAGGAAAGCTGCAGCCGCAGGTAGATTTGAAAGGAATTGTGTGCTCCATCTCCTGTCAATTATATCCCAAAATTGCATATATTTCTCTTCACAACCCTTATAAAATATCTTAATTGTTTGCTTTGCCCTCTCAATTCCCTCATACGTATAACCCATAGAAGGCATATCACCATCCACCACCCTCAAAAGTTTCAAAATTGGTTCCGAAACACTCACAACTTCATGAGCGGATTTCCAGAATCTCTCTGAATAAATTAGAGATTTAATGGCTTGCGAATCAGGTTTTCTGTTGTGGGACGACGATAACCAGTCTGCATGAGCAAACATATGCTTCAGGTTGTCTTCTTGAACCACAATGGATCTCAAGCAAAGAAAATTCATCGTGATTCTCGTATGTTTCGGGCGAATCAATTCCCTTCCGCCTGTAAATTTTCTAATCAAACTTAGCACCCATTCGTTATTGTATATATACCGCGCGACTGATCTCGCCTCCCCTAAAACTTCGCACACCCATTCTAGCTCACTAACATCTTCGAGCATCTTCTGGATACAGTATGAGGCACATGGAGACCAAAATAATGAAGGATGTCTCTTTAAGAGGAGGGCTGCTGCACAAGCATAAGTTGTAGCATTATCTGCTATGATTTGCACGACATTCTCCTCGCCGATCTCGTGAATAACCGAATCAAGCAAATCAACAAGGTAATTGGTGTCATCAGCGCGAGCAGAAACATCGACAGATTTAAGATAAACCATACCTTTAGCTGATGCTACTGAAAAAACTATTAGTGATTTGGATTTACCATCTGACCAACTATCACATAGAATGGTGCAGCCAGTTTCTTTCCAGTACTCCTTCAATTTTTCGATGTTTTGGAGCATTTCAGTCTTAGCTTTTTCGAGAAGAGTTGTTCTAAATCCGTCGTAGCTCGGAGGTTTATAGCCCGTCGCACATTCCACGATGGCATCGATCATGGACTGATAATGACCGGATTGTGCAGCGCTGAAGGGGATCGCATTATGGATGAAGAACAAACTAATCCTTCTATCAGCTTCATCGAATTTCAGCTTCTTATCATCATCGACCATTGGTTCTATGCTTGGCGAAGGACGAGGTAATAACATGGAGGGGCAGGTGCTGCCGTGCTGGCCACTCGACACGGCATTATCAGCACGGTATCCGCCACTAGCGGAGGAACTATTTTGCAGACCAGTTGGCGGCGGATCAATTTTCTGCTTTTTCATCATTTTCGGCTTCTTTGGAGCAGTGAGTACACCATGAATCAAATCTCTTACGTTATCTGGTACTTCAGTGCAAGGGACGATGTCTTTGTTCTTGATTTGAGCGAGATGAAACTTCATTCTATAGACACCTCCGCTGAACTCACGGCGGCAATAATTACACCTAACTTTCTGCCTCGTAGCATCAACCAACACACAGTGTTCCCAACAGGCATCTCTTCCTCTCACCATTATTCTGGGAGATGGATGCAGAGATTCAACAAATCAGATGGAGGAGAAAAGGTTCAAAAGATATTAGAAAATAATAAAGGTGTGCAGAATAAATATCATCAATTTGAGTTGTTCATGGTTCTTAAACTTCTTGTAAGGTATATTATCATGAGTTCTAAAAGAAAATTTCCAAATTTTTCTCCCTGCATGAACCATTCTGGAAGAATTTTTTTATGAAAGTAAGTATCAAGAAATTTTACAATCATAATAGTTTTAAGTATCAGGAGATTTTTCTATGAAAAACCCAAAGGCAAGCGTAGATGTGGCAGTTCTGCAGTTATAGTAAAATAAGAGGTGGCAATTCAAGAGGTATGAGAAGGAAAAAAAAAAAATTTACATGTACACCATTCAATTTTCATGTATTTACATATCTCACACCTAAACTTGAATTTTTATATACATATCACCTTACCTATGCATGAAAAGTTGTGCTTCACTTTTTAAAAGTTAAAATGATGGTCTTTTGATGTGATGTGAAAGATTTGGGCGATCTAAATGTAAAAAAGCAAAGTTCAAGTGCTAGATATATAAATACATAGCAATCGGGTGGTATATAAGCAAATGTCCCTATTTAAAAAGCAGCCTCAAGCTTTAAGCTGAGGGTAGTAATAGGTACCAACAAGAGAGAGTGGGTTATCAACGAGCGACACCAAAACTTGAAAGCAAGCATTTGTAAGTTCTCCATAGCTCTAGGATCTATCAGGAATTTCCAAACAAACTGAATTTGGGATTTACTTATAAATTTTAAGAATAAATTTAAGCGGACTCCATAAGAATGAGCATGTGGAAAGAGCCAAATCAAAGTGAATTTAAGTTAGATGACTTTGGTTGACAATCCAAACAAAACTTCAAATACCAATATGAACCCAAAATAAATTTAAGTGAACCCAAAATAAATTTAAGTGGACCCGAGACTCTGCTTGATTGGTATCAAGCATAAGGCCAAGTTGCAAACGCCATCGATAAAGTTGGCCACCCACCCCAAGATACAATTATAATAATCCTTAAAGACAAGCCAATTATTCCAAAGAGAAGGGCAAAAAAGGATAATTCCCTTCCCATCTCTTTCGTTAAAAAACACATTATTGTAAAATATGAACAATTGAATAAATGATTTAGAACTTGATATAAAATTTTTTAAAAATATGTGATGTAATAACTGATTTGAAGATAAACTTTGAAACTGAACCTGCAAGGTAAAATTTCTGATAAATTCTATTATGCATAGAAATTAACAAAAGATTAAAACTAGGGTAATAATTTGATATTAAATTTTGCAACTTTAAGGTTGGATGAAAACATATTTAATTCATGCGTAAGTTAAAGTTAAAATCTCAAGTTTTATAAAACAAGCTCAAGAGAAATCCTTAGTCATCTCCTCTCTTTCATTCACATAATCTCTATTTAAATCAGGATAGTCCCACTCACTCTGAATTGCATGTAATTGATATTCACGTAATCATAAAAAATATTCCACGCATGCTTATAACAGACAGTAAAATTTATAAAATGATCTTAAAAGGGTGTATTTGTTTGTAGAAATGTAACTGATATGAAAAAAAAAAATATATGTAACTCATCAACATGTATATTGCGCAGGTTACCTAATTAATTTCTCTTCATAACTTTATTAACTCTTATCAGATATCACTCTAAATAAATGACACTAAAAGGAAGGTTACGAACTAATGTAAATCAAAAAGGTTGAGATGATGGAAGTCATGAGTTGCAGTAGGTTAATGGTCGAGAGAGAACATTGTGCGCTCGCTGAAGGATGTGAAACATGCTGATTGTTATGGGCTGAGGGATAAATCATGGGAAGGTCGATGACAATAAGTTCAAGCAATACTAAAAGTTAAGGGTGAAGATTAAGTCCCCAACCTTTCACACATTTTATGTTAATTATTAAATTAAAACATCGATCAAAACCAAACCCATTCGAAATTCACAACCATGCAACACTTGCTCGGTGGCGCAGAATGCTGCTTAGACAACTTATCACATGTGATAACAATGTGAAGTGTTTGTTGCTTGTATCATAGCACTTTGCTTTTAACAACCCAAATTGAAGGAAGGGTAGTTGCCCAACAGTAACTCCTAGACATTTATGTTTATAAGTATGCATTCTTGTATTCTTTAATGTGCGGTTGGAAATATTGACCGTCCTCTTGAGGCTGTAGTGAGGATTGCTATTGAATTGAATTTTCTCACTGCAAGGCACGGCAGGTCGACTTGTTCCTTTTATATAAGTTAATAGGATACATCATGTCCAGCAATGGGTCATAAATTACCAAACACATTTTTTTGTAAATAGTGTATTCATAGTCTCACAACTCACAAACTGTCTTTTCACGGCAGCGAAAACAAAATGATGATACATTATTGAGACTTAAAACAGCGGGTGTTGGAAGGATGATGTTCTTACAACTTGGTGCTATGACATGTGCGTAAAACATACTTATTCATCATCTTAATCTATCTTTTTGTATGTTTATGTTATCTTGTTGGAAGATATTTTATGTTGAAATGTAGGAAACAGGTGAAAGAAGCAATCAAGATTCAAAACTTGAAAAAAATGAGCAATAATGATTTACGGCGCCTAGGCGCCAGAAACCGTCCGAAAAATATCAATTTCCCAAGTGGTCGGAAAGTCAGCGCCTTGAAATTAGCATTGGGGTGTTGGAAGCAAGCGCCTAAGCGTTGACGTAGAGTGCTTAGGGGCTCAGACTGAAGCATTTTTTAGCCAAATTCCCGAGGCTCGGCATCCTAGTGCTACAAAGGTAGCGCTGATGTGCTATTGTTTATCGCCTAGTTGCCGCGATAATAGCAACTAGGCGCTGAGACTTTATCAAAATTACGGCGCTCCGTCACCAACCATGGGCGCCTAGGCGCCAGGATGCAAAAACTGACAATTTCAGCGGTTAGACGCTTCGATTCATTTTGGGGAAGTATTTAAATGTTAAACAAATTTTGGAGGGTTTTTCCTGACTTTTCATACATCCTAGAGAGTGGAAATTGAAAGGAGAAGACAAATGAAGATCGACCTAATGAAGAGAAGTGAGATTTGAGAGACTTTGTGAGACTTAGTGCTTGTAATTTCATCATCTCAAGTGTGAAGAAAGATAGATATGTTTTATAGAGTTTTTTTTACTGTATGGTTTTGTATCATTCTACTGTTAAATACTTCTATACTTGAATTCTTCTTTCAATCAATTGAATATGTTGATGTGTACAAGCATGAGTAGTGAGTAGTTCTCTCATTCTCCCTTGGGATGGGGAAACAAGATTGATGTGTGTGAAGTTTCTAAATGGTTTTGTGCATGATCAGATTTGATGATGATTAATTTTCTGAACTTCTTTTACATTCCATTTTGGTTAGATGTTTTGAATAATTATCGTGAATTATGAATCTCGGAAGAGATCATAATAGAATCGAATAAATTAATCACATTAACCTAAGGGAATAAGGATATACCATTTAGGATTATGCAAACTTCATAGAAGAAATTAGTGATTGGGTTAGAAATTGGAATTAAGAAACCAAATTCGATTTCTAGCCAAACTTACCTAGACTACTACAAGGGGGTAAGGAAGAGTTACACTCTCGTTTGTCATCAAGATTCTTATCTTACTTTCACATACAAAGTCTTTTTGAACCATTACAAGAGAGAACTTCTTAAGTACTTGAAAAAACTCTAAAATTTATTTGTTGAAAACATAGGATCTTAAGAACTTGATAACTAAGGACCGGTTATACAAGGATAGTCACTATATCATCATTTCAGGCTAAGATTGACGATTGTAGGCTAGAACTTTTTCTGTTCGGATTCAACTTGATGTATGGCTGCCAACTAGTCTATATAGAGGTGCAGTCTGATTCAAAGTCCCATCCCGACGAAGATTCTCCATCAACCATGTATGTATGGAAGGGGTGTAACAGCCTCTGATTGACAGAGTGACAAATTCTCCTCTTGCCTCCCCCCTCTAAACTACAACCGAGACGCCCACAAATAGGTGGGACTCCAAGATCTTCCGCCGAAGGTAGGAACCGACCTCTTCGGTTTTCGAACCAGTCTAAAAAGGGAAAGAGGTGAAGACTGACCTCACCCCCTGCCACTTCTTGTCCAACTTGAAGCGCTCGACGAAAACGCGGCGTGTCAAGTTATGGGTTGGAAGGGTCTTGTGGCAAAGACACGCAAAACTTCATTTCATATACTATTGATATATCACATATACTTGCGTGAGCTGCCCACAATTCACTGCACTTTGAGCGTGTCACGTTACATAGAAAGCATTGCGTAGGAGTTATATTATTTTCCTTATTAGCAAATGTAACAACAGATGACTAATGCATTATTTGTTTCTAATGGATTCTTTTTTGTTTTAATAATAAGAGGCAATTCTCAAATGTTCCATTTGTTCACCCTTAGAAGCAAAAAGATTAGAAAGATGAGATTAATTAATGAAGCGGGCGGGCACACCAATAGCGCCAAAGACATCTAAATGTGGGAAGTTGATGTTCTTGTACATGAATAATGGTTGTCTATTATTGTTGCTAGCCAATGAAGATGAGAAACTTTTCAAATATAGATGTTGAACTATCGTATACCAGTACAAATATCTAAAAGCAAACATATTACAGGAGATACTTACCTTAGTATAGAATTTTGAGCATATAGAGACAACAAAAAATAAAAAATTAAAAAACTATTCGAAATACCCAATAAAAAATAGCAGAATACCCCCAAATAGTCAACTTGCATTGACAATATAATATGATATAAGAACTTGTTCATCTTTAATCAATTAGAGGGATGTCAGTATAATAATATCTTTAAAGTGATTAAATGCACATTCTACAATAATGGTGACAAGTGTGGTAGATACCAATCAGTGCTGATAAAGAGAGTTTGAATCAAAATTTTAAAAAACACCAATAAATGCTAAATATGGACATGACACAACACAAATACGGGACATGTATATTATTGAAAATATAAGACATAGACGCATGTCAGACAAGTCATTATAATAAAAATTATTAAAAATATATGTGTATTTTAAATAAATAAAAGAAAAGAGTTAAAAACATTAACTTTCCAAAACTAAGATGCCCGTAGATATATCTTTAGTTTATGACATATCGAATTCAAATATGAGAACATACATTATTTTGTATTACATCAATATTTAACTATGTTAATTCATTAAAGGAAATAAAATGATGACCGACTTTTTTTCTTGTACTTGGACTTCCTGTGAGAATGAGTGTCTCTGTGGTAAAATTTGTGGTGTTTACATACACACCATTGAATTCTTATTTATGTACATGGCTTACACCTAAAATTTATTTTTTACATTTATGCCACAAAAATATTTCATATCACATCTAAAAATATAAATCAAATCAAATGAAATAATTCTTTTTAATTTTTATACATATGTAAGGTGGCATACATAAAAAAATTAAAGTTCTGATATTAGATATGTAAATGCATAAGAATTGAATTCCTAAATTTTACAGTTTTTTTTTTTTTAATTTTCATTTTAAAAATAGTTTTTAGAATTTTTTCTATTTATTATTTAGGAAACGGGTGTGGGAATTTAGGACAACCGTGTCTGACATGCGTCCCTTTTTATAATATTATTTAATTTGGACACTTATGTGTTGTGTCTGATACGTGTTCCAGCCAATTTCGAAATCGTTTCTATGTCTGACACTGCACAACTCCTTAATTAAGAGTGTCCATGCAACATAGAACCGTAGTGTTGGATTATGGGATATGATAACAGCAAATGTGAGGCTAGCGATCATGATAGGGATGAAGAGAGCAACTACAATAGACCTATAAGTAGTAGCTACAATTTTGTCTTTTTTTCTTCTCCTATTGATGCTAACTCTCCACTTGAAGCTGAGCTGATGCATCTTGGTTAACCTTAAAAGTTGTCGTATTTCTCAATTGGCGGTACATACATATCAAAACGGACTGTTGGAATCTCATTGCATATGTTAAGCAAGAAAAATATCCACCGTGGAATTTGATAATTCTCGTGTGGCAAATATTATTTTTTGCTAAGGACATACATCTTTTATGGAGTTCATACCAAAAGAGGGTTAAAATGCCAGCCAATTGGCTAACGAGCTATGGATCGAGCGTGGATTGGTGAATTTGGGGTGCATTCCCCCGTATACTCTGAAATGTTTGATAGATAGTAACAGCTCTAATATTCCTCATATTTGTGCATAGTGGCTTCTAACTGTGGTTCTGCTGTGCAAGATTGGGCTTTTGTCTTTGTAAGGGGGTTTACATATATATTTTATTGTTATATATACACAGATACAAAAATTCACATGCGCGCGCGCGCACACACACAGATATATATATATATATCATACTGTGTTCAAAATTTCTGTTGGGGTGGTCTTTCTATTATTTTAAGTGGGGGCTTATTTTCTCGGTAATAATTTATATAGACAGTTGATTTTGAGTTGATTGTCACGCTACACCATCTTTAAGAAATTGGCAAGATCATGAGATGGAAGATTCTAGAGAAGACCAGATGAATGAGAGCAATCCAAGTAATTCTACAAGACTCAATCGCATTCTAGAGAATGTTAGAAAAAAAATCTCCAAGAATAGCATAGAAAGATCTAGGGCTATGCACGTATATAAGAAAACGGTGTAGAACTATCTAGAAATTAGACATTCTAATGTAATCTAGAAGATTCACTTAGACTTGGAGGGGATTATAAATAGACATCCAAGCATTCATCCAAGAGCCATCCAAAGTTCTCCAGCATTTAATTCTTGTTGATTTCCTTTTTTAGGTGTATTCTAGGGATCTATTTGTTTGAGTTTTAATGTTGGTGGCTTGGGTGCTCGATTTCTTTCTGAAACAGGGTACCCTTGGACATAAATACCTCTTTTGGGTTTTTATTTGCAATGGAGGTTGGGTCTATAATTTTTGTCGAGTTGATGGTGTTGTGGATTCTGATGGCTACAGGATGGTTTTTGTTATTTTTTAGCTGGTATTTCTATTATTGTTTGGTGGGCGGTTGCTATTTTATTATCATTTTTAACTTGAAGGGGGATTCTGTCCTTGCTTTACTAGGCCGAAATCTAAAGCTTTAACTGGATTTATTGTTGGTGGGTTCATTAACCACCCTCTTTTTTAGCTATATGGCGGATGAGAGTCTGGCTGTTTGGGTTATTTTGGGGGATTCTGGTTTCCTAATATATTTAATTTAGCTAGTGATGTTTCGATGTTGAGTTCTAGTGGGGTTGGCTTCGGCTCCATGCACATTGTGTGGTGATTTTTTACGGTTATTTGGGGTTAGAAGGTGCTTCGGGTTATATATACTGCTGCCTCTTTTTTATATTTATCATTGGGCTGATGGCGGGTGGACTTTGATGGCTGGTGGACTGTCCTTTTATCTTTTAGCTGGTTTTATTGTTGGTTGGTAGGCAGTGCTGGTTTGCTGCTATCGTAAATTAAGGGGGCTTATGAACATGCTTAGTTAGGCTGAACTTTGGAGCTTCAACTGGTTTTATTGCTGCTGGATGGAGTTTTGTTGTTTGAATTCTACTTGGAGTAGCTTTGGTTTCAGGTGTTTTTTGTTATTAGCTATTGGCGTTTATGGGGGATGAAAGAAGGTGCGGTATATTGTTGCCTCTTTTTATCTAACTGGGAGATACATGGTAGATCAGACGGTTGGTGGGTTGGTTCAAGCCTCTTTTCTATCATTGAAGAGTTTACTGCTGGTTGGGAGATATTTGGACAAGGAATATTAATTTGCGGCCTGGGGTTGCTAGTTTTTAACTTCTACTTGTGATTTATGGATTTAAGAATATTCAGTGATTGATGTTTTTTCCTTTGAAAACTTGACTCATTAATATGTTTGTCTTTTGCTATGAGATTACTATAAGGCGCCTGTGTTTCGATAATTTCAGTTTGATGGATACTGGAGAAACACAATGCAGAAAGGAGGATTACATTCCAGCCCTTCATTTGGTAAAGAATGCTAGGTTCGTGAAGGATAGCTACTGTTGTTACTGGTTATACTTGTAACTGATTTTTGGAGTCTTTCCTTTTTGGATTAATTGTAATTTCTTTTTGGAGCTTTTTTTGTGTGGGTTGTAAGCAAGGTGGTGGAATCCTAAGAGTGACTGTTAATGTACTTATTTTGCCTTTTGGTAGAGGGATCCGCATGGCAACAAAACTTGTAACCGGTTTTTTGCGAGCAATAAAATTACCTACGGGTTTCCAAAGAATATATATATATATAAGCATCATCACATCAAGATCGCAATCTCCAAATGAAAGGAATGAGCCGCAACACATTTACACGGTTAATAACAAGAAGTGGCATATTATTAAGAAGCGGCACCAAGAGTCGATAAAGAATAACATTGGGCAGTTATTAAAAAGCAATCAAAAATCATTACTGGGCAGGGGGACAAAACTTTCCACAAAGCTTCAACATTAGAGAGAATTTTTCCAATGAACTAATTTTAGAGTTCATTTATAAAATTTAGAAAAGAAAATTCATTCAACTTGATTTAAAATTTTATGCTTGTTAATAATAGATGAGGAAAATCGAAGCAATCCCATTTTTTATAAGCAACTCAAAATTGGATTAGACAAGGCAACCACTATCACCTCACTAGAACTCGGGTTGGCAATTAAGTTGCCTAACATTATTTTTTTATGTGATTCAAAGATAGCGGGCTATTTGAGATGATGTCATGATAGCAGTAGTCATGATAATTAGATGTCATGCAATAGATATATGAGAATAATTTTAAAGAAGGTGCAACACCTCCTATTACATATCCAACAAAAACAAAGAAACAATGTAAGCTGAATTTTATTCAAATTTGAATTAACATCTCATGAAAAAGCCAATAGGAACTAATGGACAATGAAGATGTATAAAGGCCAACTCAAATAATTGTTGCAAGAATGATGCGTGGATGAAAAAGATGAAGTACTGCAATGCTATGCATAATCACTAACAATTTGTGCCACTGCTAATAAGCCAAGAATCTAACCTTCATAAGAAGTCATAAAAATTTTAATATCAATGAAATAATGTAAGGCATCATGAAGAGTTAGCCCAACCAAATAGACAAAATCATCAAAACAAAATTGTCATAGAAGTTGAAAGGAAAGGTATTGCTTTTAGCTGACAATAAGAAAAATTTTACCTAGTACATATAACATGATTGGTAGAAAATCCAACACAGTGTAGGTATGAGAGCTTGGGTATTTAAAAGACAATGTTGACACTGGCATTCCTAAATGGTTTAGGATTTAAACCGTTTCAATTATAGACAGAGTGATATCTTAGTCATCTTTACATTAACTGATGTCCCTAAAAATAAATTTTGAGTTGTCCCTATAAACAAATACTTATATTTAATGCCGCTCAAAGCATTTGCCTTGCTCTAAGGATTTTATATTACTACCAAGCTTATATGAACTATCTTAAGCAATGTTAGCTTCATTTTGAAATAGCATACTCAATATGTTAAGAAGTATGCAAGGAGGCCGAACTTAAGCTCATATACCCATGGTCCAACATATTTTCAACCCAAAAGCTTATGTTTATGATTGAGGGCCAACAAATTAATTTCTTCACCAATATATTTTTCAATTATCAAATTTGGGACTAAACCAAATACTTGGATGATTCTCAAAAAATCTCTCCTAAAGCGAGATCTTTTCGCATTGGGAGTCATTCCTCAAATCAAAGCATTTTCACTAGGCTCAAAAAGTTAATACAACCATATGAATTGTCATGTCCGTCAACTCTAACAAACCTTGCTAAAAAATGGTGAGAAGTGTGGCAAGACACTAGCGCCCACAAATCACATGAATCACTCTATCACAGCCAAATTATCGACTCCAATACTACTTCCTAGAGACTGTGTAACAAAGGTGACCAAAATTTTGGCTCAATATACTAATCAAACCCATTTTTAACCCAAAAGCATATGCAGCCTATAGGTAAAAGTTACTTATAGATATTTCTACAAACACGTATCTTTCAGCTCTCCAATATGAACTAAACCTAACACTCACATGTGCATTGATGTGATATGCCATCTAATGAAGATGATCAATAAGAAAAACAACCCTCCGGGCCAATTTCATTTGTAACTCATTCATAGACTTCAAAACTGAAGATGACCTGTTCATCAATACGATCCATGGATAATGCTTTAATAAAGAAATCTTTACATACATACCACTCAATTCCTATGTATTTACATATCTAACACCTAACTTTAAATTTTACATATTCCTTACCTATGCATAAAAAGGTGCATTCCACTCTTAATTGTCAAAATAGTTGTATTTTATATATGATATGAAAGATGTTAGTGTGGAGCCCAATCAAAAAATAAATAAATAAATAAATAAATAAAATTGTTCCCGCTCTGCCTGCTCCCGCTTCCTGAGAAGCAAAGCTTCGCTTCACCCTCCACACCATCTTCGTTCGCGATTTAGGCTCTCCTGCCTCCTATTGTTCGTAATGCAGCACCCTACCTCCTCCTTATTCGTAGAAACGCAGAAGAAGGTGAAGGCCCGAGCAACAACAACTCCGTCTGGCGGCCGAATTCCAGGCACTGCATAGTCCGACTCTCGCGGGCTTCTTCTTCAGTGATTGACTTCGGAAGTAGGAAGAAAGAAGCATTATACAATTCCTGTTGAAATTGGATCGCACGGTTTTGAGCTCCCCATATGCATCTTCTTCTTCTTGGCCATGGTTCGAATAGATAGAGAGAGAGAAACTTGAGATAAGTGTTTCTTATAAATCGAAGCATTGTCTGGGTAAATTCCTCAAGTAATAAAATCATTTGCAACTCCATAGACGTAGGCAAAAATGGTGTGAATTTTCTCGTTCTATTTTTCGATACGTCGACGATCGTCCTATATACCACAACAACTGGTATCAAAGTTGTGGTTCGGATCTGAGGAAAGACGATAGTTGCAGATAAAGTGCAGGCTTCGGGGATCGAGAAATTTGATGTCACAGATTTTAGTTACTTGATGATGCAGATAGAAAACTACCTCTATGGGAAGAAACTTTATCTTCCGTTATTGAGGAAAAGACCAGAAAGAATGGATGGGGCTGAATGAAATTTGTTGGATCGACAAGTTCTGGGGGTTATTTGATTAACTCTGTCGAGGTCCGTTGCACACAACGTCGTCAAAGCAAAGAATACTGCAGATCTCATGGCAACCCTATTAGGTATGTATGAAAAGTCGTCGGCGAATAACGAGGTATATCTAATGAAAAAAAGTTTTACAATTTGAAGATGACGAAAGGCACGTTTGTTGTATAACACCTAAATGATTTTAATACTATCATAAATCAATTATCGTCTGTAGAAATTGAATTTGATGATGAGATACGTGCACTGATCTTATTGGTTTCATTATCAAATAACTGATAAGCTATGAGGATGATTATTAGCAACTCTGCGTGAGTAAATCTAAACTGAAATATGATGTTATTCGAGATTTGATTTTGACTGAAAATGTGCGCAGAAAAGATTCTGGCAATACCTCGGGTTCGAGTTCAGTATTAAATGTTGATTTTAGAGGGAGATCACATGACAGGAATTCAAACAGAGGAAGATTAAAATCAAAGTACAGAGGCAGGAGCAAGTCAAGACTTGGTCAGAAAGAAACATACTGGATTTGTGGCAAAACTGGTAATATGAAGAACTACAGAAATCCAAAGAATAAAGAGAATGATAGCGCAAAAATGGTGACTGAAGAAGCACGGAATGAACTACTGCTGGCAGTTCAGAGTTTTGTTGATGACTGGATACTGGATTCGGGGGCTTCTTTCCATATAACTTTCCATTGAGAATTGATGTGGAATTATATTGCATGTGACTTGGGAAAGTATATATGGCAGATGAAAAAGCTTTGAATGTGGTTGGAATATGAGACATTGACATTGCACTTCCAAACAAAAATAAGTGCACTCTGCAAAAGGTTAGATATATTCCTGAACTGAAAAAGAACCTCTTTTTTGTTGGGCAGCTTGATAAGTGTGAACATTCAGTTGTGTTCTCAGATAGCACCTGGAAGATTATTAAAAAAAACTTTGGTACTGGCTCCGGGTAAGAAAACATGTACGCTATATATGACTACTGATTTAATTAACAGTATTGATACTACTGTTGCAGAGAACACAATAGAGTTGTGGCATTGCAGACTTTGTCACATGAGTAAGAGGGTTTGAAAAAACTTCAGTTCAGATGCAAGTTGCCAGAACTAAAGTCAGTTGATCTCAACATGTGTAAGAGTTGCATTATGGAAAAACAGAAGAATGTCAGTTTCTTAAAAAGTGACAGGACGCCAAAGGCAGAAAAGTTGGATGTAGTACACATAGATGTGTGGGGACCTTTTCTAGTGGCATCTCTTGGAGGCTCTCGTTATTATGTCACATTCATTGATGATCACGACAGAAATGTATGGGTCTATTTGTTGGAGCATAAATCTGATGTATTTAATGTGTTCAGGACTTGAAAGGTCATAGTAGAGACAGAGACAGGCTTAAAACTGAAATGTCTGAGATCTGATAATGGTGGTGAGTACATTGATGGTGGGTTCAATGAGTATTGTGCAGCTTAGAGCATTAGAATGAATAAGACCATTTCAGTGATACCACAACAAAATGGTGTTGCAGAGCACATGAACAGGACCATTAATGAGCGGGCTAGAAGTATGAGATTGCACGTCGAACTACCACTTACTTTCTGGGCAGAAGCGGTCAACACTACATTTTATTTGATCAATAGGGGGTCATTTGTTCCATTAGACTGTAAATTGCCTAAGGATGTTTGGAGTGGGAAATAGGTCAAATTTTCTCACCTTAAGACTTTTGATTATCTTTCATATGTTCTCATTAATCATGATGTTTGTAGCAAGCTCGAGGCTAAGTCAAATAAATGTTAATTCATTAGCTATGGAGACGAGACATTTGGATATCGTTTCTAGGATGATCAGGATTGGAAGATCATAACAAGTAGGAACGTGATTTTCAATGAAAATGTTATGTACAAGAACAAGTCTAGTACAGTTTCTGAAACAGTACCGCAATAATCTGAGTTGGCAACGTTTGATGATTTATCAGAGGTTACAGTATAGGGCAGAGATGCAAGTGACGAGGAAAGTGAGTCCAGTGCACTTATTCTTATTGTTCCACTGACAGATTCAAACAGTCCACTCCTACAATTGCATTCAAAGGTCAGAAAGGACTAGATAATCTCCACAAAGTTACTTTCCAACTTTGAATTACATTATACTGATATATGGTGAAGAACCACAGAGTTATGAAGAAACATTGCAAGATGAAAATTCGAGCAAGTGAGAACTGGCTATGAAGAAAGAGATGGATTCTCTGTCAGAAAATCAGACATAAGAGCTAACAGATCTTCCACTGAGAAAGAAGGCAATACACAATTAGTGGATGTGCCAGGTGAAAATTGAGCATGTAGCAATAAGAGGTACAGTCTAGACTTGTTATAAATGTCTTTCAGCAGAAGCATGACATTGATTATTCCGATATTTTCTCTTCTGTGATGAAGCTCACAACCATCAGAATAGTACTGTCTATGATGACTACTAAAGATCTTTTCCTTGAGCAGTAAGATGTGAAAATAATTTTTCTTCATGGAGACCATGAAGAAGACATCTACATGCACCAACCTGAAGGGTTTATGGAACAGGGAAATGAATACTCACTTTACAGATTGAAGAAGAGCTTGTATGGCGTAAAACAAACTCCTAAACAGTGGTACAAGAAATTTAATAATTTCATGCACAGTGAAGGGTACAGCAGATGTCAGGCATACCATTGATACTATGTCAGACATTTTGACAATTTTTATATTATTCTACTGCTATATGCAGATGACATGCTTATTGCAGGGGCTAGTATTGATGAGATCAATAATCTAAATGAGCAAATTTCAGAGCACTTTGCAATGAATAATTTGAGAACTGCGAAACAAATCCTTCGCGTGAGAATTGTCCGAGATAGAGTCAGAGGCACGTTGAGACTCTCTCAGACTAAGTATGTGAAAAATATACTTAGCAGGTTCAATGTGGATAAAGCCAAACCAACTTGCACACCCATAGGTAGTCACTTTAAACTCAACAATAATCAGATGCCCAAGTCAAAGGAGGAACGAGACCACATGAGTAAGGTTTCTTATGCTTCAGTTATTGGCTCGCTTATGTATGTTATGGTTTGCACCATACCAGATATTGTCCATGCAGTGGGAGTTATTAGCAGTTATATGAGTAATACATGAAATGAACATTGGAAAGCAGTGAAGTGGACCTTGAGGTATCTGAGAGGCTCTTCAGAAACTTGATTGTATTTCTCAGGAAATAGTTCAAAGGTACAGGGCTATGTTGATGTCGATTTAGTTGGAGACATTGATACCAGAATGAATACTACGGGCTATACTTACACTTTTGATGGCACTGCAGTATCATGAGCTCTAATTTGCAGAAGACAGTTTCTTTGTCCACTATAGAAGTTAAATATATAGCAGTGTCAGAGGCTGCAAAATGAGATAATATGGCTACAGGGTATCTTACAAGAATTGCGCCAGAAGAATCAGAAGGACATTCTCTACAGTGATAGTCAAAGCATCATATTAATCCAGCATTTCAGTCCAAGAACAATCACATTCAGATTACGTATTATTTCATCCGATCATTGTTGGATGTCGGACAGTTGTTGCTTAAGAAAATTTGTGAAAACAATAACTCTGCTGATATGTTGACTGTGGGTATTACACTTTAGAAACTGAAGTTATACGCAGCTTTAGTTGGTCTTCTAGCTTGAAAACAGAGACTTTAAGTTGCAGAGGTAGACGATATAACGTTTGAAGAAAAGGGCGACCCCGCCAGTGAAAGATATTAGTTTGAAGAAAAAGACGTTGCAGCTTGTATACCGGTTTCTAAGTGAAAGATTTATTAGTGCGGAGCCCGATCAAAAATAGAAAAAATATAAATTAAATAAATAAAAAAACATGTTTCGGCTTGACCCCTGCCATCTTCTTTCGTGATTCAAGCTCTCCCGCCTCCGTTTGTTCGTAATGCAGCACCCCGCCTCCTTATTCGCAGAAACGCAGAAGAAGGTGAAGGTCCGAGTGACTGCAACTCCCTCTAGCAGCTGAACTTCAGGCATCGCATAGTTCGGCTCTCTCAGGCTGCTTCTTCGATGATTAGCTTTGGAAGTAGGAAGAAAGAAGCATTATACAATTCCTGATAGAATTGGATCGCACGATTTTAGGCTCCCCTTACGGTTCTTCTTCTTCTTGGCCATGGTTCAGATAAATAGTGAGAGAAAAACTTATCAAACTTGAGATAAGTTTTTCTTGTAAATTGAATCATTGTCTGTGTAAATTCCTCAAATAATAAAATATTCTGCAACTCCCTAGATGTAGGTAAAAACTGTCGAACCACGTAAATCCTCATGTGTTCTTTTCTGGTGTGAAATTTTTCATTCTATTTTTCGTTTCGTCGTCGATCATCCTATATGCCACAACAGAAAGATTTGGCTGGTATAAGTGTAAAAATTAATGGTTAGGCGTTGCATATGTAAATACATAAGACTTAAGTGGAATGAATGTAAACATCTATTCATACTACAAATTATGATCATCCAACAATCGCAATGAAATAGAACAAATGAGTGGTTCTACTAAATTTGATCCATTATAATACTTTCAAGTCCTCCAACTTCTCCCCAGTTAGCATTCAAAAGAGTTATAAGCTGAGTCCAGTAAGACTTCCATGATCAGCCTAAAAAATGCAGATTAATCAAACCAAAACTAACCAATGAGCATTTTTCCTTCATCGATGCCACACACTTCAAACAGATCAAAAACTACAACAGCTTTATCAATCCAATAATGCTAGAATTACTGACCCTATGTATTGCATGATCAGTACTGAAAGATATAGATTAGAGAGAAAGAGAGTGTATGTGTGTGGTGATGCATAGATCAAGAACACGGGCCATTGGAGAATCTATCAGAGGGAGATTTGTTTTGAGGAAGAGGAGAAGTTGACCTGATGGAAGGAGAGGAATGGCGGCGCGGGAGAAATCGGAAGGCGCGGGCGAGGAAATGGGGCACAACGGCGATTAGATTAGGTCACCCCAGGAGATCGGCTGGCAATTGGCGAGGAACGGAGAGTTCGTGTCATAGGTTATACCATCTATCGTGTTTTTCCAATAAACCCCCTGTAAAAAAATTATTCGCAAGATGATGTTTTACAGTTCAATGTCTAGTAAACTCAAAAAGTATGATATTTACATAAAATATGTTGAATCTCGAGTTATCTTTGCGTAGACATTCTTCGAGGGTTAAAGTGTAAATAGAGAAAGATAGAGTGTCGACTTGAGAAATGAGTGCAACTATTTTATTCAATGACCCCTATTTTAACAGTTACATAGTGTATTGGGTCATTTTTTCTGATCATGAAGCGGTTAATCTAATCATATAATCGACTATTGTCTCTAGTTGACGGTCGCGTAACTTAGTTGATCTGTTAGCGAACTGCCTCTGTCGACCGTCTATATTTGATGGATATATCGGTCGACTGAGCAAATGCGGTGAGTTATATGATCGTATCATATAAATTCGATTGACCCTCTAACATACGTGCTGACATTTTCCAAGTATACACAATCATCAAATATATTACATTTAATAAAATTTTAACTATAACAAACTAATCACTTTTTTCCTTGCAATCACTTTCTTTTACCCACTCGTAGAGGCTTTGAGGGAAATTTTTTTGTGGTTAAAATGTTGTATTCGATATTTGAATTTTTTTTTTCCCAAAACTAAATGAAAAAATAAATAAATAAAATAATTATATACAAAATACCTTAAACATCGTTGTTTACATATCAAATAGTCAGCTGATTTTTTGAACTATCGAACCGATGCATTCAAGCGTGCCACGAACAAACTATTGAGAATTCGATAAAAATGAAAAATGTGAGTTGGAGTTTTCTCGTAAAATTTGATATTTAAGTTAGAATTTGAAAATTAGATGAAAGAAAGTGCTTGATTAGTAAATAGCAATTTTTTGAATTAGTTTTATGCTAATCAAGTTTTTTAAGTACGACCGCTAAACATTAAACTTTAAAATATCGTGTTGCAAATATATTTTTATTTCACGCTATAAATTGATAAAAGTAGAGTATGAGTTTTGCTGCATGCTAGAACATTCGCAGCGGTAGAATAATGGATTATCGTCTTAGCTTTGTACGAGAATTCAGCACGCACATAGATAAAAGAAAATAATCAGCAGTGACACTATAATTTTTTACGTGGAAACCCTTTAAAGTAAATAAACCACGAGGTCTGACCTAGTTATAAAAATACATTATAATTTATTGATTATAAATAATACTTGTCCTACAGACGAGAAATGAGTACAAAGTCTTATGAATTATAGCATCAACGTGATAATGAACTTTTATTCAAGTATCTCTCATTTGGAGAATTTAGTTTTATTTATAAATTTTAAACTAACATTTTGATTAAAAATTACAAAAATTTAAGAAAACCCTAATCATACTACCTGTCATTCAGCATTCAAATATCTTGATGATATTGAAATTAAGTGATCTTGATCTTGTTAGGATCCCCTCATCGAAATATTCTATTTAACTATAAACATATTGTTGTTATGACTCCCAATTATTATTACTAAGGCATGGCATATTGGTAATTTGAGATGAATGGAATCATCTAAGGCGAACCGGGTCTATATAGGAAGGCTCATTATGTTATAAATAATGAGGAGGCTTGTAGAGAGGGGGGATGAGAGGCTAAGGAAAAGAAATTCAGGTTTTCCTTGTTAAGTGTGGATAGCATTCAAGATTTGAGAGGGTGAAGATCTTGGAGGTCTTGTGAGAAAGAGAGACCATGGCAAGATGAAGGCTCTTCTCTTTCAATGTGTAAAGCTATGTAACTCTTCTAATTGTCTTAGTAATTTGCTTGTGATTTCCCTCCTATGGATGTAGATCCTTTTAGATCGAACCACGTAATTGCTATGTGTCTCTTGTGTTGTGTTCTCTGTTTTGCATTTCTCCTTTATGATTTTTCTTGCCAAGTAGCTATATCTCCCACAATAATTAGCGCAGTTTGTGGGAAATTCGGCACTTCTTACCTAGAGGTATTCGGCATCCAAGAACCACAGCAGCGAGGAAGAGGCATACTGTAGACCATACCTTAGATTGCTGCAGAAATTCGACATATCAAGAAGCAAGGAATTCAGCAGACAGAAGAGCATTCCACAATTTCACTATTACCTTCATTTGGCTTCATGGTTCTTGGGGAGGAGTTTGGTATTTCAGCCTGCAGAAGAAGAAGGTGTTCGTCGCTTCATCAACAGAGAGGTGTTTCGGCACTATGATCAGTAGGGAAATTGACCTGCAGAGACTCTTTAGCCTGCAGTCACTGAAGGTGTTCGGCTGGAACCAAGGCAAGATCGGCGCAGAGACGATCTTCCTCTCCTTCGCGAATCGCGGCAGACAGGATCGCGGATCACGACAGACAGGATCGCGATAAGGCATCGCAGCAGAAGACTTCTACGAGAATCGCGACAGGCGAGCAGGGATTCGCGAGGCCAGAAAGAGGAGCAGTCGCAGCGTTGTGATTTAGACGCGTGGAGTTTGGATTCTACCGGGTCGTGAGAGAGGATCTGCGACATCGAGCAGTTCCAGGCGCGGAGAATCAAACCAAGAGGAATTCGACATTTCAATTCCTAGTGGCCTTCGAATCAGGGTGTTCCGATCAGCGGAGATCTGTCCAGGATTTGCGAACTGCAGCAACAAGAATTTTGCTACCTCAGTTATTCGGTTGTTCAGTTCTTCATTCGGTTGCTCAGTTGCAGAAATCAACCGGCAGCAGGTGTTCGGGTAGAAGGCAAAGCAGGTGCTCCTTCGGTTCTCTATTTCTTTAACAGCAAGGTGTCTCTTCGGCGGTCCAATTCTGCAGCAGCGGGTGATATTCATGCTACAGGAAAAGTTCAGCAAGAGGTGCTCAGCAAGGTAGACTTCAGGATTTTGTGTGAATATAGCCACAATAATGAAATCCGCTAAATTTGATATTGAGAAATTCACAGGAAAGAACAATTTCGGCCTGTGGAGAGTCAAAATGAGAATCTTGCTAGTTCAATAGAGTGTTGTAGAAGCCTTGCAAGGTTTGGCAGCACTGTCGACCGACATGACAGAGAAAGAGAAAATGACATCCTGGACAGGGCTCACAGTTTGATAATTTTGAGCTTGGGCGACAAAGTTCTGAGGGAGGTGTCGAGGGAGACTACGGCTCAAGCACTTTGGGCCAAACTTGAGGTACTTTATATGACGAAATCTCTTACTAATAGGCTCTTCCTGAAGCAGCGCATATACTATTTCAAAATGCACGAAGACAAATCAGTTTTGGAGCAGATCGACGAGTTCAACAAGATCATAAATGATCTTGAAAACATTTACATTAAAATGGACGACGAGGATAAGGCACTAATGCTGCTAAACTTCATTCTTAAGAGCTACGAGCAATTCAAGGATGTGATGCTCTGTGGAAGGGTGCAGACAATTTCTCTAGAAGAGCTTCAATCACTGATCAGAGCCAAAGAACTTCAGAAGAAACACAACATGAAAGAGGAAACCAACAAAGACAGGTTGATAGTCAGAGGAAGATCAAACAAGAAAGATTCTAAGATTAATCAGAGGAGATTGGGATCCAGAAAGAAGGCCAGAAGTCAGTCATTTAAGAGATCTTACAAGTGCTACCATTGCCACAAGGAATGTCACTTTAAGAGGAACTGTCCGGATAAGAAGAAAAGATTTCAGGAGAAGCCTAAAGATTTTGGGGAAGTAAGCATAGCCTCATACGGTGGTCATCACAGAATTTGAATTCAACAAAGAGTGGATCATCGACTCAGGGTGCTCTCTTCACATGTGTCCTCACAAAAACGGGTTTGAGTCACTACAACTGAAAAATAGTGTGTCTGTTCTACTTGGAGATAATAAAAGCTTGCAGGGTAATCGGCAACGGGACAATGAGAATAAAGATGTTCGATGGAGCTGAAAGGATACTACAGCACGTCAGGTATGTCCCAGAACTCAAAAGAAATCTGATTTCTTTAGGTACGCTGGAGTAAAGTGGATACTCGTTCAAGGCAGAGAATGACTGCATCAGAGTAGTTGAAAGTTCCCTCACAGTCATGAAAGGACTCAAAAAGAATGAGATATACTCCCTAATTGGAAGAACTGTGATCGGTAACTTCTCAAATGCAGTTCAATCAGAACCCGACAGGTTCAAACTATGACACATGAGACTGGGACATGTCAGTGAAACAGACTTATAAGAATTATCCAAGCAGAACCTATTATGTGGAAACCGAGTGAGTAAACTGGAATTATGCGTGTGTCTTAGGGAAGGCTACCAGGGTGAAGTTCTCTATCGGAACACACACATCAAGGAAACCTCTTGATTATGTACACAATGATCTATGGGGTCCAACCAGAACTCAGACAAATGGCGGAGGGAGGTAATTCATGTCCATCATAGATGACTACACCAGAAATGTATGGGTCTTTATCTTAAAAACAAAAGATGAAGCTTTTCAATGATTCAGGGACTGGTTAACTCTCACTGAAAATAAGATGGAAACAAAGCTGAAGCACTTGAGAACTGACAATGGCTTAGAGTATTGTTCAGAGCAGTTCGATGAGTTATGCAGGAAGAATGACATTACAAGGCACAAGACAGTCCGGAACCTCCTCAACAGAATGGTTTGACTGAAAGGATGAACATAACTCTTCTAGAGAAAGTGAGGTGCATGTTAAACGTCGGTCTACCCAAAACTTTCTGGGGTGAAGTTGTGTCAACCGCCAGCTACCTTATCAAAATATGTCCATCAACTGCTATTGAAATGAAAACTCCTCTCGAAATGTGGTATGGGAAACTAGGTAACTACGATAATCTCAAAGTTTTTGGATGTATTGCATATGCTCATGTTATACAGGATAAGCTGGAAGTAAGAGCTTTGAAGTGCACTTTCATCGGATACCCGACTGGAACCAAGGGCTTAAAACTATGGTGTCGAAATCAACAAAAATGCATCCTCAGTAGAGATGTGACATTCGATGAGTCCAAAATGTTGAATATGCAAAGATGTGTTACCATGAACAGTGTTACTAAGGAGAATTCTTTAATTGAGGTGGAGCTGCAACAACAGCAAGCTGTGACAAATCAAAGGACTGATGTGAATGATCAAGATGATGTGGTAGAAGACCAGCAATAAACTAAACCAGAAAGAAGATCAGATGACTACAAATTGGTGAGAGATAGACAAAGAAGAACCATCAGATCGCCAGAGAGATATGGCCATTCAGATATGATCTCTTATGCTTTGAGTGTTGTTGAAGTGATAGAAGAACCAGAACCGAGCAGCTACAAGGAAGCCCTAAAGAGCAAAGAAAGACACAAGTGGGTAGAGGCAACGGATGAGGAAATGGCTTCTCTAGTGAAGAACAAAACCTGAGAACTCATGGACCGAGTAAAGAACCAACGGGTAGTTGTTTGCAAGTGGACCTTTAAGAAGAAAGAAGACATGTCAGGTATTGAAAAGTTCAGGTACAAAGCCAGAATCGATGCAAAGGGATTCACTCATGTAGAAGGAATTGACTTCAATGAAATATTCTAGCTTATGGTAAAACACTGCTCGATTAGGATGTTTTTAGCATGACCCACTTTTTATATGTATGTAATTTATGTTTATAGCCACGGAACCAAAAACTTGATCCCGCTTTAAATATAGGAATATGATTTAATGTATAATGTGGATTCTACGCAAGTATACGTATCGTATCAAGTAATACAGGACTCTAGTGGAGTCCTGGTTATCGATCTCACAGGGAAGTTTTTAACAGAATTGTTATCAGCTAAATTTAAAGGAATTACTTAATAAAAGTGAACAGAAATTCTAAGTAACTATAATAAACTAAAGTAAACTAATGTTTGAAATAAGTTGATTTAATTAATTCAGAAAAAGTATCCTTCTCCTTGTTTTTAGAAAATTAAGTGAAATGATGAATTTAAATAGAATTTTTAAATTGTATTGTGACAAATAGGAGCATTCCTATTCTTTACCCTTTAGTCCAGGTGCGAAGAACATTGACTAATCCTATGTTTGATTGCGAATCTGCGGCTAAATTTGGGAGGATACGAGCTGCCACTTCGAGCTCCCACGTTCCCCTCACCTGAGGGCTAACATCTACACTTCAGCTCTCAAACAGTACGATCGAATTGAGTATTTTAGTCTGTCACACTAAAATATCCAATTCTACGCCCGTTAATTAATATTTCCTTATTTATTTGCACCCGTCTTCCAAGGCTTTTGACTTCCCTGAATATTGGATGTAATTTTTACTATAGTTGATAATTCAACATATTTTAACTACTCGATTGGTCGGATTGAAAGTAAATTAAGTTTAAAGTAAAAATTATCACAATTTATTATACTATATTAGATGCTTTTATTTAATTTTATCGATCCGCATAATTTTCATAAACAAGGAGAAAGACTAAGAAAACTACTCAGAATGCATGGGAATAAAACAAAGCATGGATTTCATTTAAAGTTAACAACAATAAACAAAGATATTTATCTTAATTTCCTCCCTGACGACTCCTCGAAGTTCATTTGACTTTTCCTTCTAGTACGAAGAACTAAACAACGACTCGATTAAACTAATGAACTCACTAAACTCACTTAAACTTACACTCAAGACACTAGAAATGAACACACATAAGACTCAAAAGACGCACACAAGACACTAGAATTCAGCCTCTATTTATAGAGGTAAGCAAAGGTCCAAGGGGTGCTTAAACACCTCTTCAAAAAGTGTCCAGGTTCAATGTATATGCATTTTGAACTAGCTCGCCGTCGGCGGGAAACGACCTCGCCGTCAGCGGGGCTTCTAGAAGGTCTTCAAACCTCGCGATCTCGCTGTCGGCGAGGTAGTTATAATTCCTTCAGAAATTTCTCCTCACGATCTCGCCGTCGGCGGCCTCGATCTCGCCGTCGGCGAAGTAGTTATATTTGCATGAATTTCCTCCTTTTTAATCCAAATTTGCTCCATTTCATGCATTTTGTTTCTATCACCAATAAATCTTCATTCCTGCAATAAAATAAAGAAAATATCTTTCTTTAAAGTGCAATTTCATCAAAAATAGGCATGAATTTCTCAACATATTTTTCCGTGATCAAAATCCCCCAAACTTAATTATTACTTGTCCTCGAAGTAATTTTAATACTAAATAAAAATAATGATTTCTATAATAGAATTTTTCAACTCAAATAATATATGAATTAATTTTAAATAACATTATAGTAAAGTTAAATAGAAATATTTCTAAGTAATTTAAATTAATTTTATAGAGATAAAATTATTTAGTTATTAGGTTTAAGATTTCTAGCTTTCTATTTATTTCAGGAATGACTATATTAAAAATAGTAAATTACTTAAGATATTTAGATGATAGGAAATTCAAGAAAATTTTATTTAGTAAAATACCAATCCATAAATATAAGTTTAGAAATATAGTTAAGTTTTACCCTTTAGGTTGAATCCATTGAAGCCAATTTTGATAAGCGCATCTCCTCAAGCTTCGCCTCACTTATATTTTTCTTTTCTTTTCTTTTCTTTTTTTTTTCTTTTTCAAGTGAGGATTATCGTATCCGGAAAGCTTCGTTAATAATTTTGAATTTCAATTTCTCTTCCTAAATTTGAAACTTAAAATACTTCTTTGCTTATATATATTTCATAATTTTTTACTTCATTAAGTTTCTATCCTTTCTTTTTCATCTATATACTTAAGAATTTCCAATTTTTAGAATATAGTTTCCCTTACTTTAAATAGTCTATTATATTCTTATTCCTTTTAACCAAATATCTTATTCTATTAATTAATTAAATCACTAGAAGTATTTTCTTTAATCTTTATATAATAATTAAATAAAGCAACTCATATTTATTGAATTGAAAATTACTATAGAAAATCATTTAATAATTTTTTTGAAAATAGAATTTGAGAACAATTTAATAATTAAATTTGTATTTTTACCTTCCCCCAAACTTAAATTTTTCTATCTATACTACATAGTGAAAAGGGAAAGTATATAAATAAAATTCATCATACCTTTGAACTTTAGGTATTTCTTTTCTTTGAAATTTTTGCAGGCTTTTTCATTACTTACAGAACCTGTACTGTTAGTATTCTTCCATATATAATATTTAAAAAGAAAGTGCAGGGATGGAAAATTTTAAAATAAGTATAAAACATAACAAATGAAAACTTAATCTATTACTACACATACAATCAATTAACCTACTTTAAAACATATTAAAACAATCTAATTAATATTAAAAGTTCATAACTTATACAAAACTTAAATAACACATTAAAGAAAGACTAACATCCTATCTAAAAGAAAATTACAAACTAATTTAACACACAAAAGAAGTCTAATATCACAGCATAAGCAAACAAAAAACATATCAAATCCAAAGTCCACAGAAAGTACTAAAATATTACACACATAAATAATAAAGTTTGCAAAACAACAAATCTAAACAAACCAAACAAACTAAACAAAGACTCTAATCTTCGGCATTAAAATCCGAAGCTATGTTTTCTCCCTGGTCTCCAGGCTGAGAAGACTGAGCAGGCTGGTACTGTGTATATCGGGGGCACTCAGGAAAGACAACGACTAAATCACCACTCCTATAACGAAGCTCAACTTCATAGTATGCAATCTCGTACTCTGAATGTCGCTGGAGATATTCGCTATCATAATCGTGTCTTCTCTCCAAGCCTCCAATTCTTTGATCTATATGCTCAAATCTTCTTTCCATATTTTCTCCAAATGACTCAAAACTTTTTCTACTCAGGGTTAATTCATTCATCAGATCTTAAAGGGTAGGAGTAGTGTACTGAGGGGGTGGTTCATAACTAGTAGAGGGTATATCTCTACTTGAAGAAGGTACATAATCCCTTGTCCCAGATCTCCATCCTTCGTGGGATTCATATTTCTTTATATTAGCCTGAGTAAGGGGTTTCATAGGCTCTATCCATTCTTCATCATCTCTTGCCTCTACCCCAGATAATTGGCAAAGTGCATAGATAAGACCAGGATGTCCTAGTCCTCCTCCACTTTCATTTATAGCAGTGGCTAATATGTTTTTATATATAACATTTCCCACATTAATACTCTTCTAGTTCTGAATACATAAATTCAGAATTGCTCTATCTCTTGTTACCTCACTATGATGGTAGGTAGGTAACAAAGTAGAGCAAATAAAATAATGTCAAGCTTTTGATGTTGCATTTAGCATAGAAAGAGGGAAGTTTACCCATTATCGCTGCTTTATCTTCCAGACTCCTTTCCCATCAGTGAGAAAATCAATCACCTCTTCTAATGGTCCTTCCATAGTTCCAAAAGTCTCATACTCGCTTCAGGTGTCTTGAACTTCATAATATGTGTTTATTCTAGCAGCGCTGAAATCTATGAAAAATCCTCTAACTCTAACCGGTGCATCTTCTGCCTGTGTTAAGTTTGTATAAAATTCCTTCACAACTTCTACAGCTGCTCTGTTGGTAACGAAACAGAAGTTTCCCCATCCTCGCTCCTTTATAACTCGCTCTACTTCTCCTCCTAGATTCTTGAAAACTCGATCTTGTATGCACTTTCTTGCTTGAATATTTTGAAAATATCGTGTTTGTGCTCTCGCATTAATGAATCGAGTTTCGTCAAAATCTAATCGTCGATTTTGTCATGGAGCCATTTCTCGATCTACTCAGCATCGCAATCCAAACCACAACACTCTAAATGCTGAGACATAACAATTTACATAAAATCTCATCAAATCTAAAGTTCGACTCATAATAAAATTTAAACACATAAAATCAAACACACACATATACAAATATAACATAAACAATATAAATCTTTCCTACTCTTCAGTATCTGAACTAATATCTTCTCTGATATTCCCAATGCGATGCAGGTGCACAAATAAATTGTAGAAAGGCCTGAAAGGGAATGCTGCAGTAGATTCTTCATTAATTCATCCTTTCTATCTTAGTAGATGAATAAAACTAGCCTCCAGATGTCCAGTATGATCAAAGTGCTCCTTCATTCTCCAATCAATATGATCAAACATATCAGAGATATTGTCAATGGAATTCATCGCATTTTGCAATTCTTTCTCCAATCCTTTAATCTTCTTCAGAATAAAATTAGTCTTATCAGTAATAGGTCTTGCTAAAGGATTGTTCTGTGATGCTCGTCGTAAATAACGGTGATCTCATCATTGTTATCCAAAGTGGGAAACATATCGGTAGGATCCAAGGGTTTCCATGGTAAAAGTACTTTTTCCCAAGCCTCATAAGAAACTTGGTATCGATCGCATAAAGCAAATATAGTAGATGGGTGTCCAAGTCCATGCACTGACCCATGCACAATTAATCCCAATGCAGACTTTACTATTATTGATCCAACATCGATGGGTAATCCAATTTGAATACAATAGTTTAAAATAGATCATTCCTTTGAAACTTTATTTACTCTCATGGTAGGTAATAATTTTGATGATATAAAGAAATACTAGTGCTTTGAGACAGGGTTTAGAAGTGATGCAGAAAAACTGACATACCCGTCTTCTCGTAACTCCCAATCATCTGGTTCGTCGGTCAAATATCTATAGATCTCGTTCATATTGTATCTTGAAGGCACAAAGTTGGAATAATGACATACAGAGGTATTTTCTATAGAAAACAATTCATTTACTCTTGCAGGAGTAAATGTTACCCATCTTCCTCTGACGTACACGTTTCCATTGTTGATCGCATGTAAATTAGAGTAAAACTCTTTAAGTACTGGTATAACTACAGCGTAAGTTGTATAACAAAATACCTCCCAATGCCGATGTGCGATCATTTCTTCGATTTTTGTAGTAGCATTCTCTACTCCTCTATTGACGAATCCTCTTTCTTTGATAAGTCTTTTCTTCATCAAGCCTTTGTTGAAGATTCGTTGCGCCTCCGAACTAACAAATTTTCACCGGTTGAAAACTTCAGTTTTTGTGGTTTCTAGGAATTTTGAGGCCATTTTGGATGGAATGGATTGGTCTCTAGTCGTTCCTAAGGAAGAAAATGGTGTAAAATCGGATTTGGAATAATTTCTTACAAAGGAATGGCTTAGATCCGTCCAAAACCGCACGAAAAATCCTTAAGAAACAAAATTTTCAACTGCCTCGCCGTCGGCGGGAAGTTCCTCGCCGTCGGCGACTTAGTTATAAAACTGAATTAGTAAATGGTCCACGATCTCCCTGTCAGCGGGATCGGGCTCGCTGTCAGCGAGATTCGTAAAAATCGCCCGTTTTTGCTCTGGTCTGAATATTTTCTATTCTCATCTAATAAATTCAATTTTGTGATGATTCTAAATAATAATTTGAGTAGTAAGATTTTATTTTAATAATATTGACTCACTAATATGTAGATATATATAAATAAAAGACTACTATGGGTTGCCTCCCATAAAGTGTTTGGTTTAACGTCGTCAGCCCGACCTAATTCAGTTAGTGTTCAGGTTGACTAAGCATTAAAACCTCTTTAAAATTTGGTCGTCTATTTTCAAAATATGGTTTTAATCTATGTCCATTTACTTTAAATCTGTGTCCTGTTTTTGGATCTTCAATTTCTATAGTTCCATATGAAAATATTTGAGTTATGGTGAAAGGTCCTAACCATCGAGATTTCAATTTCCCAGGAAATAATTTCAATCTAGTATTATAAAGCAAAACTTCTTGTTACGGTTCAAAATTTCTCCGATTAATCTTTCGATCATGCCATAATTTCATTCTTTCTTTATAAATCCTATCATTATCATATGATTCATTCCTTAATTCTTCCAATTCATTTAATTGCAACAATCTCTTCTCACCAGCCTTCTTTCATATTATAATTAAATTCTTTAATCGCCCAATATGCTTTATGTTCTAATTCAACCGGTAAGTGACAAGTTTTTCCATATATAAGCTCGTAAGGAGTCATTCCAATCGGAGTTTTATAAGCAGTCATGTATGCCCATAATGCAGTGTCTAGTCTTATGGACCAGTCTGATCTATTAGGATTTACAGACTTTTCTAATATACGCTTAATCTCTCGATTAGAAACTTCAGCTAATCCACTATTTTGTGGATGATAAGCAGTCGATATCTTATGCATAATATTATACTTTTCCACTAGTTTGTGAATGTATTTGTTTCTAAAATGAGTTCCTCCGTCAGTGATAATCACTCTCGGCATTCCAAATCTCGTAAAAATATTTTTCATTAAAAATTTTGAAACACTTTTAGCATCACACCTAGATAAAGCTTGTGCTTCAATCCATTTGGAAACATAATCAACAGCTACTAATATATATGAGTTTCCAAATGACAGAATAAAAGGTCTCATGAAATCTAATCCCCAAACATCAAAAGTTTCAACTTCTAATATAAAATTCAGAGGCATTTTATTTTTTCTCGAAATGTTTCCTACTCTTTGGCATTTATCACAAGTTTTGATATATCTATATACATATCTAAATAGAGTAGGCCAGTAGAATCCAGATTGTAGAATTTTATATGTCGTTTTATCTGTCCCAAAATTTCCTCCAAAATTAGAATCGTGACATTTTTGAATAATTGGTTCAATTTCTTCATAAGGCACGCATCTTCTAATAATTAGATCCTTACATTGCTTATATAAGTATGGTTCATCCCAAAAATATGATTTAGTATCGTGAATGAATTTTTTCTGTTGTTGCGAAGTTAACATAGGTGGTAAAATGTCACTTACAATATAATTTACTATGTCGAGATACCAAGGTATTTTCAACTCATTAATATTATAAAGTTGTTCATCGTGAAACTGTCTAAAATTTCATTATCAATATTAGATAATTCATGATTTTCTAATCTTGATAAATGATCAGCAATTTGATTATCAGCTCCCTTTTTGTTAACTATCTCAAAATCAAATTCTTGCATTAATAATATCCATCTGATTAGTCTTGGTTTAGAATCTTTCTTTTGCATTAAATATTTTATAGCAGAATGATCAGTATGCACAATGCATTTAGTTCCTATTATATAATGCCGAAATTTATTAAAAGCATATACAACTGCTAATAATTCTCTTTCAGTAACTGTATAATTTATCTCAGCATCATTTAGAGTTTTACTAGCGTAGTATATAACTTTGAAAATCTTATCATATCTTTGCCCAAGAACCGCTCCTATAAGCATAATCACTAGCATCACACATAAGCTCGAAATGGTTTCTCCCAATTAGGCGAAACTATTATAGGTGATGTAATTAATTTATCTTTTAATAATTCGAAAGCATTCGGACATTCGATTGTAAATTCAAATTTCTTGTCCTTTTCAAGAAGTTGGCATAGAGGTTTAGTAATTTTTGAAAAATCTTTAATATAACGCTCGTAAAATCCAACGATGTCCCGGAAAACTTCTTACCCCTTTTACCGTAGTTGGAGGTGGTAATTTAGCTATTACTTGAATTTTTGCAAGGTCTACTTCCATGCCTTTTTCTGAAATTTTATGCCCTAATACAATGCCGCCTGTAACCATAAATTGACATTTCTCCCAATTTAGAACTAAATTAGTTTTCTCACATACTTCAAATACCTTTTCAAGATGATTTAGGCATGTGTCAAATGTTGTTCCAAATACAGAGAAATCATCCATAAATACTTCTATTCCATTATCAATTAATTTACTAAATATAGACATCATACATCTTTGGAATGTTGCAGGTGCATTACATAATCCAAAAGGCATTCTTCGAAAAGCGAAAGTTCCATAAGGACTAGTAAATGTAGTTTTATCTTGATCCTCGGGAGCAATTTGTATTTGATGATAACCGGTATATCCATCTAAGAAACAAAAATATTTATGTCCGGCTAATCTATCTAACATCCGGTCTAGAAATGGTAAAGGGAAGTGATCTTTTCTAGTGGCTGAATTTAATTTTCTATAATCAATACATATTTGCCATCCAGTAACTTGTCTTATAGGGATAAGATCATTATTTTCATTAGCTTTGACGATCACCCTCCTTTTTAGGTACACAGTGAATTGGGCTTACCCAAGCACTGTCAGAAATATGATATATAATACCATTATCTAACCATTTTAAAATTTCTTTCTTAACTACTTCTTTCATTATTGGGTTTAATCTCCTTTGTGGATCGGCTTTAGGTTTATGTTCATTATCTAAAATAATTCAGTGCATACAGATTGAATGACTAATTCCTTTAATATATGATAAAGTCCAACCAAAAATTTTCTTATACTTTTTTAACGTATTTAAAAGTTTTTGTTCTTGAGATTCATTTAATTCAGATGAAATAATAACTGGTAGAGTTGAAGAATTACCTAAGTAAGCATATTTTAAATGATTAGGTAACATTTTTAATTCAAGTTCAGGAGGTTTAATAATTGATGGAACTATATTCTTTTCAGTGTTTTCTGTGTTATCCAAAAATTCAAATTTTTCTTGAATATAATCTAATTCTTCATTTATCTCAGATTTTTTAATTAATTCAATATTTTCTTTTTCTAATTTCTCTTCATAATATTCTTTAAAATGTTCTTTTTGTAGATGATCAAGTACTTCCATTCGAAAACACTCATCATCTTTTTCTATCGTAGGATATTTCATTGATTTAGCAATATTAAAAGTTATTTTTTGGTCATTTACTCTCATAGTTAATTCTCCTTTCTGAACATCAATCATAGCTTTTCCAGTGGCTAAAAATGGTCTTCCTAAAATGATAGGAATTTCTTTATCTTCTTCCATATCTAGAACAATAAAATCTACAGGGAAGATAAATTTATCCACTTTTACTAATACATCTTCAATAACTCCCTTGGGATATGTAACAGAACGGTCAGCTAACTGAAGAGTTACTGAAGTAGGTGAAATTTCTCTCAATCCTAATCTCTTAAAAATTGATAGAGGCATTAGATTAATGCTTGCTCCTAGATCACACAAAGCTTTTCCATATAATTTTTCTCCAATAGCGCAGGGTATATTAAAACTACCAGGATCTTTTAATTTTTCAGGAAGTTTTTTCTGAATAATAGCACTACACTCTTCACTAAGTGCAACCATTTCATTATCAGTAAATTTTCTTTTTTTATTTAAAATATCTTTCATGAATTTTACATAGTTTGGCATCTGTTCTAAAGCTTCTTGTTGACCTCATTTTTGATGAGGTCTTCTCTTCTTCTTTTAGTGCTTAGGATCTAGCCTTAGGCTTTTCCTTTGACTATCTTAGAGGATTAGAATTGGGACCCACCTTTTAGAAATTCAAACCACTTCTAAACTCCCCGCAAACTCCACAAACTTGATTGTAGACCCCTAATCACCTAGAGGGTTGAGATCAAATGTGGAAGTTTAAAGGATGAGTTCCTATAAGACTCTTTGGCCTTAGGATTGCCTCAGGTGGCCCTAGTCGCAGTGAAGGGTTGACTTGCACACACACTACACCCGTGCACTACACTTTCACACACTTCCTAAAAACACACCCATACTCGACTTGACCTCCGACTCATGTAGGTGATTCACATGGATGGTCCTTAACCCCTAAGCCCTTGCGCTAAGGGTTAGGAACAACATAGTGAATGCCTCAAATGAGTCCCTTCATGGCTCATGTGGGCTTGATATGGCTTCATGGCTCAACCAAAATGATTTTATTCCACTTACATTCACTTAATCTTCCATTTTCCAAATTTTTTAATTTTTGACCCCCGGGACCCTACACCCGCCAACCTACCCAAAGCCCTGAATAGCCCAAATTTCTCAAAAATTTCCAAATCACCCAAAATTCTCCAAAACCATTCCCAAACATTTCCACATCACTCAAACTGATCATCCATACCCAAAAATATCAAAAATTCCAAAAATACCTCCCAATACCCTCCAAATACCCAAAATACCCTTCTTAGCCAAAAAATCCAAAAATTCAGAAAATTCCCAGAAAATTCCAAAAAATCCCAAATATTCCCAATTTCATTTTGTTCAACTACACTATGGGCCAATTTTATCAATTTACCCCACTTTTATCAAAACCCCCAATTTGACCCATTTTAACCCAAAGTAAACCCAATGTCAAACCTAACCTACCCAATTGACCCAAATTCTGGTCCAATTCAATTCTAAACTTCAATTCAACATCTCCAACACCAATATAGACCAAATCCAAGCCCAATTTGATTGGCATTGGGATCCAATTTCACTTTTGGCCTTAAAGCCCAATTTGGACCTATGACCCAAACTTAACCCAAACTCACCCAATTCAACTCCAATTAACCCCAAATCTTTTCTAAACCTTCCTTAACATCCCCATAAACAAAACACTAACATGATTTGCCCAAGATTTTGATCCAAACCCCACTCAAATTCAACCCAAAGCTAAAAGGCCCATTTTTGACCTAAACCCAAACCTAGCCCAAATGAGCCCAAATCCCAAAATCAAAACCTAACCAAAGCCAAAAACTCTTTGAAACACTCCCATAAACATTTCCCAACATTAATTTTACATTAATTTTAACTCTAGCCCAACATTGGCCCAAGTTAGCCCAATTTGACCTACATAGGCCCACTTACCAATTAAACCCAAATTCAAACCAATTCAAGTCCAAATCACACCAAATTGACTCCAAACCACTCATGACACATCCCTAAACCAAACTCAACAATTATTTGGCCCAACCTCTTTACAAAATTTCTATCCATAAATTCATTTTCAAACCTAAAAGCCCACTTCCCTAAACCTTCCTAAAAGCCCATTTCCACCAAATACAAAAGCCCAAAATTGACCCTAAAGCCCACATGACATTTCCATTTGCCATCCATTTAATCAAAGCCATTCCCTAAGTTATAATTCCATCATCAAACAATTCCAAATCAAGCCCCATACAAATTCACATCAAAATATCAAAATTTTTCTTAAATCCATTTACATGAAATTGACTTGACTTTTCCCAAGCCAAAGGTGAGCCATGAAGCCATGCATGAGCCACATGGAAGCCATGAGAGCCTCTTTACATGTCACCATACCATATTGGGTAGGAAGGAGGGCCCCTTTCCTTAATCCCTAAAGCTCATTAGCCTTAATCATGATTCACCTAAACCTAAATTTAATCCAAATATATTTGGATGGGGACTTCTCCATGCCAAACCAGCTGATCCCTTTGATCCCCCACAGCACCCAAAGCCACCTTGAAGGGTGCACCAAGCCCAAATGGGTGAGTTGACCCATTTAGACCCAAAAACTAGCCATGCCCCATTCTACTTTGGATCAAAGCCTTTACACTTGGCATTTGCCAATTGCTTGCACAAACACCCAGCCACGACCCACCCGACCACGAGGGTGACCCTCGCCTGCCGGCCAGCCACCCCGATCGCCGGAAAACTCCATGGCCGAAAGGTCCAAGTCAATCCAAGCTTGGAATTCTCACTCGTCGAGCTGCCCCATGCCCAGCGTGGCCATTGCGAGCTGTTCTTCACTTGCCATGAGCGAGTGATCCCGACCCTCAACTCCCCCGGGAGGCCCTCCGACCACGCCTATTTAAACTCCCCACCTCTCGGCCATGAGGGGGTCGTTGAAACAAACCTTAAAGGAAACTGCGCCAAAATTGTTCCGGACTACTCCCCATACACGAGCACTTGATCCCCATTGAAATCCCCCTGCCATTTCTTCTCCGTGAGCTCGATTTCGAGTTGAAATCCAAGCCCAAAACCAGGACACTTCTCCACGGTGGATCAATCCTCAAATTGATTGGTCCTACACCTTCACCGGACCAAGAGAAGGTGTCCACCAGCCAAAAGCCCCATCTCCGAGCCACCCGGTTGTTCCGGACTCCAAAGGTTGTGATCGGCCTTGGTGGAAATCACACCTGAGCGATTCACCACATCCCCGGGCTTCATCCCTAACCTCCTGCAGCCTCCAACGAACGTGCCGAGCATCTCCGATCGAGGCTTCACCTCTCGGAGCTAAGGTATGGATCAATTCTTCATCCCGAGCTTCTAAACATTCTCCATTTCAAATGAGTCAATTTCGATAAACATTAGCAGTATAGATGTGTTCGTCTCTTCAAGACGAATCCGTAGAGCATAAGATCATGAAAATCCATTGAGTATCGAGTGAGATATTAGGGATTTAGTGTGGACGGCTCTCGGGTGAGGACACTTGGGGACGATGAACGGATGCCGTCCATTTAGTACACGCGCGCACGGACGGCCAGGATCGCGCCGGATGAGGAGACGGAACGATACAGCGGGCCCCGGGACGGCCGAGTCAGATGGCGGCGTCGAATGGGAGCGCGCCACGCGGCACTTCGGAGCTGCCGAGGTTGACGCGGCGCCGACTCGGATAAGTAGAAAATTAGGGGTATTTTCTATTTATTTAATTCCCTAAACTTCAAAAATTCATAACTTTGTGTAGGAAAATCATAAAAATAAAATAAAAATACCCTCTCGCTCGAGTGAACGGAGGAGAATAATGTGGAAAAGAAATCATTTAATTTCATCAAGTATTTTATTTTTTATAATTTATTTACTCTCTGCATACATTTAATTCTCCATGCATGTATACAATTCACCATGGCATGAGACCATAGGAGCTTTGAAGCCTCCGAATTTAGGAACATTCCTGAATTTTCCAAAGTCGAGGCCATCCCTATGAAGAGTTATTGATTTTTCAAATTCATGTCACTGTTTTGAGTATTTTAATTCCAATAAATAGCATGTTGTGAAATAAATTCTAGGAAAATTTGGTGATGTTCCTTATGACCAGAGAACCCTAGGAAAAATAGGACTTGAGTTAGTTCACTCAAAATAACCCTAATTGGCTTAAACACTCAAAATAGGTCTCTAATTAATTAGAGTTAACCATAGATCAAATTGACTTGAAATCAATTCTCCACTGACCTTTAGGATCAGAGGAAACCACCACAAAAGTTTGAAGTCAATTGGACTTGGTTAGCCCTATTAATTGGGTTGATTAAGCCATTTAGTCATTTTAAACTTTAAAAATTCATAACCTTCAAAATATCTTTCAAAAGTTCACCAAATTGGTTTTGGAACCTCTCTGATATCAGGGGAATTTAAGAAAATTAAAATTTCAATTTTCTAAAAAAGTTGATTTTTAATATTATTTTAATATTTTTAATAATTAAAAAATAATAAAAATCACAAAAATAATAAAATTCACCAAAATGTCACATTTTGAATTTTAATCACTTAGGAACAAACCCCATATTTTCCTTAGGTCTATTTGGTGAGATATTAATTTTTAAAGTTCTAGGGTAATTTTAAAATTAAAAAAAATGTATTTTCTAGCATTTTCACTAAAATAATTATAATAAATCATAGAAAAATCAAAAAATTGCAAAATTTGCTTCTCTGGTTTCCTTGATATCAGAGAGATTTTTGAAAAGCATAAAATTCATTTTTCAACATTTATTTTATTTTTAATTTAATTAATACTCCAGAACTTAAAATAATTCTAATAAATAAAATATAATTCAAAAAATCACAAAAATTGGTCCAAGTGGTCCCCTGGTCATTAGGAATGTCCCCTAATTTTCTTAAGGACAGAAACTTTCCCTTGATCATGTTATTAAATTTCCCTTGGAAATCTCTATTTTCTACCAAAAATAATTATATAAATAAATTAAATACAGAAAAATCACATTTTCTCTTCTCATGTCTGTATTGACATATGAGTGAAGTCACATAAAAATTTCAAGTTCATTTGAGTTCAATTTAGTGAGTTATGAAATTATTAAGCTTAAAGGGTAAAGTGGTAATTAAATTCCTTTTTAACCCTTAATTAAAACTTTAGGTTTAATAAAAAATTAACAAGTAAAATATTTGATCCTAATCTGATTTGGATGATTGAAATTTAAATAATTGAAGGGTAGAAACCCATTAAGTAATTTAAAATGATTAAACTTTAATTAAATAATTGATTAAATTTGGAAGAATAATAAAATTGGAATTATTAAAATAGGGATATTATTAGGAAGAGATTTATTCTTTAATTTAAAAAAAAATCCCTAAATTAATCATTTCATTAATGTTTAATTCTTAATTAAAATGATAATTCAAATTTAAAAACATTAAAAGACTTAATCATTAAACTAAAATTAAATTATTGAACTCTTTTAAAATTTTAATTAAAATTAAAATAAAATTAAATTAAAAAATTAAATTAAATTAAATTAAAAATTAAATTAAAAATTAAATCAAATTAAAAATTAAATTAAAAATTAAATTAAATTAAGAATTAAATTAAATTAAATTAAATTAAAAATTAAATTAAATTAAATAAATTAAATTAAATTAAATTAAATTAAAAATTAAATTAAATTAAAAAAATTAAATTAAATTAAATTAAATTAAATCAAATTAATTTAATGTAACATCAAATCAAACTAAATTAAATTAAATTAAATTAAATTGAATTAAATTAAATTAAGTTGAATTAAATAACATCACCTAAGACATAAAGAACTCAAAAATAAATCTAAAATAACTTGAACACTATTCCAAACTTAAATCATCAATTTGAACTTAAATTTGAATCACAAACCATTTGAACACCAATTTACCCTCAAAAGCTTTAGTTATCATAACTCCTAAACGGAATATTAAATGAAATTTCACTTCACTCATAAGGATATTCAAATATCCTAATTCACTGAGCAAGAAATAAAACTTAACCCAAACACCCTGGATGATTAATTCACTTGAACAATAGAATTCATTTGGACTTAGGACAATTCCGAAATATTGAAAAGATGTTTAAGATTCGTCTTAAACACTTCCTCAATATGATGGAATATCCTTAAGAACAAATTGAGCTTAGTTGTTCTTTGGTGAAGAAAACCATCCTTAAAACCAAAATTGAAGATCTAGACGTCATAGGAGATGACTAGCTATAGGATTAGGAACTTGGTAGAAAACCATAACCCTTACCTTAACTTTACCTAGGAACTTGCTTAAATATTCTAACCGTGTTTTAAGTGCGGCTTTGGAATGACGGGAAGACCCTCCAGTACGCTTTTATTTTATTGCGATTTACTTTACGGTAATTTATTTAATCGCATCACACTTATTTTTCTTGCATGATAAACAACGATTGCATGAAAACCTACACCTTTAGGACAGAAACCAAAACCGAAACCCATAACTAAATTAAAAGACACTACAAGATAAAATTCACCTCCACAACATTTCAAAATATAAGACAACTCAAAATCTAATCACAAACGAACAACAAAACTACAACTACAACTAAATTAAAACGTCTTGTTGGATGATCGGGAATACCTCGGATGATGTAACCTACGTGTTGCTAACGGGATTTCCCACGGTCTAAATGAAAGTGTGGAACTCATTCGATTGAGTTTAGCAAATTCATCTGGACTAAGTGAATCCGATAAAAATAATGATGCCGGAAGAATGGAACCGTGGGATCTTAACCGGTGTTGTTATAATCAACTTTAAGATTTGTTTTAATTAAAACACAAAAAACACTTGGAAATTAAAACTTCTCTAAACCAAAACAATTTTCTCATCCCCTGATTTATGATTTCTAAAACTAAACCTCTGCAACAACAAGAAGCTCGGAGCATGGTGGGCAGCACGGCCATCGTCGTCAGCAAAACTTGAATCTACTTCAGCAAAACTTTCCTAGAATTAAACAACAAAGCCATAAGATTCGAGGTAGTCCGCCTAGTGCGACATAAATCCTCACCTGTTCTTTTAGGCCTTTGTACAGCCTTGCTGTGCAATATAAGCCCTAACTCGCTTTAGGATTCCGAGGTTGTCGTCTGATATGATGTAAATCCTCCTACCTTTCAGGTTATTTGTATAATCAGGTGATTATGTAATGTAATTCCTATAATTAATTGGCGGGATTGAAACTTAAATAAATTCACTTCCGAAATTCAAAGCCTAACATTAGGATAGTACGGGAAGTCACCGAAGTTCACTTCGGGTCCGTGACATCCCCTACTTCTCTTCCTTTGGACTCCTAAAATAAAATGTTCCAAATTTGATCCATTCCCTATTGAAATTCCAAAATTCAATCCCTTGAAAACCTAAACTTTGAAATTCTTGAGAGCAAAACCACTGATCATTATCGAGAGTTTTCTTAGGTGATTTCTGTCACTTAAGATGTAATTAACTATAGGGGCTTGCCCTTATAGGGAACTTTAAGAACCCAGGTAATATAAACCCTGCTTAATTCATTTATATTAAGCGGGGAACTTGTCGGCTTATAAAATTGGTTCGCGAGACCAAACGGATGGCACAAACCTTTCTAGTTTATTTAATCGAGCCCCATCATCAAGCGAGTGTGTCTATTCTTCGGGATAGATACACGGTTTGTGGTGCGGCGCTCGTTTATATAAACTATTCGGGATGTGAGATCGGTTTGATTTCATATCTTAAAATTTTCAAATTTAAAATTATTTTCAAAATCAAATACTACTTTTTCAAATTATTTATTTAAATTAAATTAAAAATTCGCCGACAATTTCTGTAGGCGATCCCTTTTCAAAACACACAACCTAAAAAAAATATGCCGACACTTCTACGAAAGGAATATTTATCGTTAATTTCTTCAAATTTTCAAGGAATTTAGCAAATTGTTTGTCTTTTTTATGTTGAATTAGTCGTTGAGGAAATGGTGGTGGAGGTTTTTCAATAGGAATTTTCATTGGTATTAAAGGATTTTTTAAGTTTTGATCTTGTTGATTCTTTTCCTTTTCAATTTTCACTTCCTCTTTTTGAGTTTCAAGTTCTTTCTGAATTCGATGTTCTAATTCTTTTCCACTTCGTAATTGTATCGCTTTAATTTATTCATTTCCCTTGTCTTTAGGATTTATTTCTACATTACTAGGAAATGTTCCAGGTATTCTATTATTAAGTGCAGTAGCGATATGTCCAAGTTGATTTTCAATATGTTTATAGCTGTTCCTTGATTTTGTAATTGATTTCCTTGTATTTGTAGTTGATTTCCTTGATTTTGTAAATGTTGACCCATATTTAATATTAATTCTTCTATCGATAATTTCTTTTCTTTAAATTGTGGGTTATTATTATTAAATCCAGGTGGATAATTAGGTTTATAATTAGGATTTCCTTGATTAGATGGATTTCCTAATAATTGTATCATATTATTCATCCATGGTTGATTATTTGTATTATTATTCCAATTAAAATTAGGATGATTTTTCCATCCAGGATTATAATAATTTGCATAAGGATTATTGGGTATGTTGTTAATTGCATTAATTGATTCATATTGAGATTGAGATTATATAAGTTGTCCAGATGAATTTTCTTCTGTTATAGTTAGAGAGTAATTCATTCCAAAATGATCTAATTTTTTAGATATAGCAGCAATTTGTGAAGCTAACATAAATATTGCATCATTTTCATGAATACTAGCTATTTTTTTCGGATTCATTCTATCAGCAGGCCATTGAAAATTATTTTTTGTCATTTCTTCGATTAGTGCATAGGCTTCATCAAATGGTTTTGACATTAATGATCCTCCAAGAATGACGATCGATGATTGATCTTAAAGATCCTACTAATCCATTATAAAAAGTTTGGATAATTAACCGATACTGTAACGCATGATGTGGGCATTTCCTAAGAAGTTCTTTAAATCTCTCCCAAGATTCATATATTGACTCTCCATCGAACCGACTAAAAGAAGTTATATCATTTCTAAGCTTAACGAGTTTTAGATGGTGGAAAATATTTGGATAGAAATTTTTGTGATAATTCTCCCCAAGTTTTAATAGATCCAAAGTGCTAGTGGATTTAACCACATTTTAGCCTTATCCCTTAAAGAAAAAGGAAAAAGTCTAAGTCCGATAAGCATCGTTAGATACTCCTTCATATTTGAAAGTATCACATAGTTCTAAAAAACTAGCAAGATGTAAGTTAGAATCTTCGATAGAGTGAACCACTAAATTGATTGTTTTGTACCATTTGGATAATTGCGAGTTTAAGTTCGAATGAATTAGCAGCTACATCGGGGTTTTGAATAGTTAAATGAATTTCATCTAATGTAGGGTTGGCATAATCTCGTAATGGTCTTGGTTGATTGATATTTTCATTTTCAGGTATATTTGTCATTTGTGTTAAATTTATAATTTCTCTTTTTTGTTTTCTAATTCTTTTAATTGTACGCTCTAATTCTGAATCGTAAGGTATTAAATTTTCGTTTCCAAATTTTCGCATACAATTTTTAAAATAAATTTTAGATTAGTCCGTTACTTTAGTAAATAATTTCTTTACTTCCCCGGCAACGGCGCCAAAAACTTGACCCACTTTTTATATGTATGTAATTTATGTTTATAGCCACGGAACCAAAAATTTGATCCCGCTTTAAATATAGGAATATGATTTAATGTATAATGTGGATTCTACGCAAGTATACGTATAGTATCAAGTAATACAGGGCTCTAGTGGAGTCTTGGTTATCGATCCCACGGGAAAGTTTTTAACGTAATTGTTATCGACTAAATTTAAAGGAATTACTTAATAAAGTGAACGAAATTCTAAGTAACTATAATAAACTAAAGTAAACTAATGCTTGAAATAAGTTGATTTAATTAATTCGAAAAAGTATCCTTCTCCTTGTTTTTAGAAAATTAAGTGAAATGATGAATTTAAATAGAATTTTTAAATTGTATTGTGACAAATAGGAGCATTCCTATTCTTTACCCTTTGGTCCGAGTGCAAAGAATATTGACTAATCCTATGTTTGATTACCGAATCGCGGCTAGTTCGGGAGGATACCGACTGCCACTCGTAGCTCCCACGTTCTCCTCACCTGAGGGCTAACATCTACACTTCAGCTCTCAAACAATACGATCGAATTGAGTATTTTAGTCTGTCACACTAAAATATCTAATTCTACGCCCGTTAATTAATATTTCCCTATTTATTTGCACCCGCCTTCCAAGGCTTTTGACTTCCCTGAATATTGGATGTAATTTTTACTATAGTTGATAATTCAACATATTTTAACTACTCAATTGGCCAGATTGAAAGTAAATTAAGTTTAAAGTAAAAATTATCACAATTTATTATACTATATTAGATGCTTTTATTTAATTTCATCGATCCGCATAATTTTCATAAACAAGGAGAAAGACTAAGAAAACTACTCAGAATGCATGGGAATAAAACAAAGCATGGATTTCATTTAAAGTTAACAATAATAAACAAATATACTTATCTTAATTTTCTCCCAATGCAACTCTCGAGGTTCCTTTGACTTTTCCTTCTAGTACAGCAACTAAACAGCACTCAATTAAACTAATGAACTCACTAAACTCACTTAAACTTACACTCAAGACACTAGAAATGAACACACATAATACTCAAAAGACACACACAAGACACTAGAATTCGGCCTCTATTAATAGAGGTAAGCAAAGGTCCAAGGGGTGCTTAAACACCTCTTCAAAAAGTGTCCAGGTTCAATGTATGTGCATTTTGAACTAGCTCGCCGTCGGCGGGAAACGACCTCGCCATCAGCGGGGCTTCTAGAAGGTCTTCAAACCGCGCGATCTCGCTGTCGGCGGGGTAGTTATAATTCCTTCAGAAATTTCTCCTCACGATCTCGTCGTCGGTGGTCTCGATCTCGCCGTCGGTGAAGTAGTTATATTTGCATGAATTTCCTCCTTTTTAATCCAAATTTGCTCCACTTCATACATTTTGCTTCTATCACCAATAAATCTTCATTGCTGCAATAAAATAAAGAAAATACCTTTCTTTAAAGTGCAATTTCATCAAAAATAGGCATGAATTTCTTAACATATTTTTCTATGATCATAGCACTAGCGGTCAATTCGATTTGGAATTAAAGCAGCTATATGTTAAAACTGCATTCCTACATGGAGAACTGGAAAAAACCATATTCATGGATCAGTCAGATGGGTACAGCACACCTGAGACCAAGGACAAAGTCTGCTTGATGAATAAATCTTTGTATGGATTGAAACAAAGTCCAAGACAGTGGTGCAAAAGATTTGATGAGTTTATGCTGAGGATTGTTTTGTCAGAAGCAGCTACGAGAGTTGTGTATACATGAAGAAGCAAGATGGTGATATAAGTACTTACTTGCTCTGTTATGTGGATGATATGTTAGTAGTCAGCTGAAGCAAGGAGGAAGTCTAGAAGAGCAAATGTATGCTCGACTCAAAATTTTACATAAAGGACCTAAGACTTGCTAAAAAATCCTATGGATGAAGATTACAAGCGACAGGAAAAATGGGCAGTTTATTCTTATCTCATAAGTCATATGTATATAAAGTTCTAGCAAAGTTCAACATGCACGAGGCTAAGTAGGTTGCAACAACTATTGGTCAACACTTTAAATTATCAAACACTCAAGCACCTGAGACAGAAGATGAGAAAATATACATGGAGGGTGTCCCCTATGCCAGTGGGGTCGGTAGCATCATGTACGGGATGGTTTGCAGCAGACCAGACTTGACATACACTGTCAGTATTGTGAGCAGGTTCATGACAAATCCAGGACAGGCTCACTGGGAAGCATTAATGTGGATCCTGAGAAACTTAAGAAGTACTACTGATTTGGGTCTGCTCTTCGAAAGGCAGGTGAAAAAAGAGGAAAAGGTAGTTGGTTACATGGATTCTGATTATGTAGGAAGCATTGACACCAGGAAGTCACTGACCGGATTCATTTTCACTGTCTTCGATACTGCAGTCAGCTGGAAGTTCAACATTCAATCTGTCATAGCTCTCTCAACAAAAGAAGCTGAATACATCATTATAACAGAAGCAATTAAGAAGGCTATGTGGCTAAAGGGAATGACTGAAGAGCTTGACATTCATCAGAGGGTGGTAACTGTGTTCTGTGATAATCAAAGCACTATTCACCTAACTAGAAATTAGGTGTTTCGTGATAGGTCCAAGCACATAGATGTGAAACTTCATTTTGTGAGGGACGTAGAGAAGATACCTACTAAAGAGAATCCAGCTGACATGCTAACCAAGGTGCTACCTAAAGCTAAGTTTAGACGCTGTCTGGACTTAGTGAACTCTACAATGGGCTAAGGGCCCCTCGGGGGCTAGATGGAGGGAATCACTACTACGGAGCTTTGTAATTGTGAGTCAAGGTGGAGAATTGTTGTTATGACTCTCAATTATTATAACTAAGGCATGACATATTGGTAATTTGAGATGAATGTAATCATCTAAGGCAAACCTCATCTACATAGGAAGGCTCATTATGTTATAAATAATGAGGGGACTTGTAGAGAGGGGGGATGAGAGGCTAAGGAAAAGAATTTCAGGTTTTCTTTGTTAAGTGTGGATAGCATTCAAGATTTGAGAGGGTGAGGATCTTGGAGACCTTGCGAGAAAGAGAGGTCATGGCAAGGTAAAAGCTCTTCTCTCTCAATGTGTAAAGATGTGTAACTCTTCCAATTGTCTTAATGATTTGCTTGTGATTTCCTTCCCGTGGATGTAGATGCTTTTGGATCGAACCATGTAATCACTTTGTGTCTCTTTTGTTATGATTTATATTTTGCATTTCTCCTTTATGATTTTTCTTACAAAGGAACTATATCTCCCACAACACATATAATATATAAAGTTAGTAGAGTTCAAATTTGATTAAGAGATTATATTTTGACGAGACAAAAATGAGTATGAGACTAAATTTATTTGAGCACTCCAAATGATGAGATATTCCCAGTAGATTTATTAAAGGTGGTATAAACTAGTTAAATTATCATATATTTATAAGGGTTATGATTATTGTGAAATGATAATTATACATCTGACCCTTGATTGGTAGAAAATCAATTGGTCTCAGGTCATCGGCTTATTGGTCGCCCTCTACCTGTGCAGCTTCTGAGTCAGTTAGCCTCCATGTCTGTTATTGGTCGACCGCTCGATCAGCCTATGGTCGGTCGACTATTATTATTCGGTTGTCCTCAAAATACCCATATTTGTTCTCATTTGATCTGTCTGGCGACTCGTGCTCCACTTTAAGCCATTAGATCCATAGAAGATTCAATCAATTGCATTTTAACTTTACAAATATATAGCTTGTTAATTGTGGACGAGAGGCTATGGAAAAGAAATTCAAGTTTTCCTTGTTCAGCGTGGATAGCATTCAAGATTTGAGAGGGTGAAGATCTTGGAGTTCTTGTGAGAAAGAGAGACCATGGCAAGATGAAGGCTCTTCTCTCTCAATGTGTAAAGCTATGTAACTCTTCCAATTGTCTTAGTGATTTGCTTGTGATTTCCCTCCCGTGGATGTAGATCATTTTAGATCGAACCACGTAATCGCTTTGTGTCTCTTGTGTTGTGTTTTCTGTTTTGCATTTCTCCTTTATGATTTTTCTTGCAAGTAGCTATATCTCCCACAATAATTAGTGTCGACTGTGGGAAGTTTAGTACTTCTTACCTAGAGGTATTCGGCATCCAAGAATTGAAGCAGCGAGGAAGAGGCATACTACAGTCCATACCTTAGATTGCTGCAGAAATTCGACATATCAAGAAGCAAGGAATTCAGCAGACAGAAGAGCATTCCACAATTTCACTATTTCCTTCGTTCAGCTTCTCGGTTCTTGGGGAGGAGTTTGGCATTTCAGCCTGCAGAAGAAGAAGGCGTTCGTCGCTTCATCAAAAGAGAGGTGTTTCGACACCTCTGATCAACAGGGAAATTGACATGCAGAGACTCTTTAGTCTGCAGTCACTGAAGGTGTTCGGATGAAACAAAGGCAAGATTGGTGCAGAAACGATCTTCCTCTCCTTCGCGAATCGTGATAGATAGGATTGCGGATCGCGACAGACAGAATTGAGACAAGGCATCGCGATAGACAGGCGTTGGGAAGGCTTCTACGAAAATCACGACAGGCGAGCAAGGAGGATTTTGGCTAGGCCAGAAAGAGGAGCATTCGCAACGGGGTGATTCAGACGCATGGAGTTCAGAATCTACAGGGTTGCAGAGAGGATCTGTGACAACGAGCAGTTCCAGGCACGGAGAATCAAACAAAGAGGAGTTCGACATTTCAATTCCCAGTGGCCTTCGACTCAGGGTGTTCGGATCAGCGAAGATCAGTCCAGGATTTGCGAAATGCAGCAACAAGAATTTTGCTACCTCAGTTATTTGGTTGTCCAGTTCTTCATTCAGTTTCTCAGCAGCAGAAATCAGCCGGCAGCAGGCGTTCGGGTAGCAGGCATAGCAGGTGCTTCTTCGGTTCTCAATTTCTTCAACAACAAAGTGTCTCTTTGACAGTCTGATTCTGCAGCAGCAAGTGATATTCAGGCTACAAGAAAAGATCAGCAAGAGGTGCGCAACGGGGTAGATTTTAGGATTTTGTGGGAATCCAACAACAATAATTGGATCTGCTAAATTTGACATTGAGATTTACAGGAAAGAACGATTTCGGCCTGTGGAGAGTCAAGATGAGGGCCTTGCTGGTTCAGCAGGGTGCTCCAAAAGCCTGTCGGCATATTTTTAGGTTATGTGTTTTATTTTGAAAAGGGGTCGCCTACAGAAATTGTCGGCGAATTTTTAATTTAATTTAAATAAATAATTTGAAAAGTAGTATTTGATTTTGAAAATAATTTTAAATTTGAAAATTTTAAGATATGAAATCAAACTGATCTCACATCCCGAATAGCTTATATAAACGAGCGCCGCACCACAAACCGTGTATCTATCCCGAAGAATAGACACACTGCTTGATGATGGGGCTCGATTAAATAAACTAGAAAGGTTTGTGACATCCGTTTGGTCTGCGAACCAATTTTATAAGCCGACAAGTTCCCCGTTTAATATGAAAACATTAAACTGGGTTTATATTACCCAGGTTCTTAAAGTTCCCTATAAGGGCAAGCCCCTATAGTTAATTACATCTTAAGTGACGAAAATCACCTAAGAAAACTCTCGATAATAATCGGTAGTTCTGCTCTCGAGAATTTCAAAGTTTAAGTTTTCAAGGGATTGAATTTTTGAATTTCAATAGGGAATGGATCAAATTTGGAACATTTTATTTTAGGAGTCCAAAGGAAGAAGGGTAGGAGAAATCACAGATCCAAAGCGAACTTTGGTAATTTCCCGACTATCCTATTGTTTGGCTCGAATTTAGGAATGTCCTAATGTTTATTTAGTATTTTGATCCTGCCAATTTTAATTAGTTAGGACTTATATTCGTATGATAAAATCATACAAATAGCCTCGAAGATGTGAGGGTTTATATCGTATCGGACGACTACCTCGGAAATCCTAAGACCGGTTAGGGCTTAATTTACATGATATGATCATGCAAATGCCTAACGAAGAGTTGAGGATTTATGTTGCCCTAAGCAAACTACCTCGAAGTCCTATGGCTTGGTTATTTAATTCTAAGAAAGTTTTGCTTATGTAGATTTCGGTTTGCTTGACGACGATGGCTGTATCTTGCCACCATGCTCCGAGCTCCTTGTTGTTGCGGAGGTTTAGTTTTAGAAGTCATAAATCGGGAGATGAGAGAAGTGTTTGGTTTTAGAGAAAGTCTTCATTTCCATGTGTCTTTAATATTTTAATTAAAACGAGTTTTAAAGTTGATTAAACAGAACCGATTAAGATCCCACGGTTCCGTCATCCCGACATCGTTATTTTCATCGAATTCACTTAGTCCGGATGAATTTGCTAAACTCAACTAAATGAGTTCCGCACTTTCATTTAGACCGTGGGAAATCCCGTTAGCAACACGTGGGTTACATCATCCGAGGTATTCCCGATCATTCAATGAGACGTTTTAATTTAGTTGTATTTGTAGTTTTGTTGTTCGTTTGTGATTAAATTTTGAGTTGTTTTATATTTTGAATGTTGTGGCGGTGAATTTTATCTTGTAGTGTCTTTTAATTTAGTTGTGGGTTTCGGTTTTGGTTTCGTCCTCGAGGTGTAGGTTTTCATGCAATTGTTGTTTATCATGCAAGAAAAGTAAGTGCGATGCGATTAAATAAGTTGCAATAGAGTAAATCGCAATAAAATAAAAGCGTACCGGAGGGTCTTCTCGTCATCCCAAGCTGCACTTAAAACACGGTTAGAATATTTAAGCATTTAAAGTAAGTTCCTAGGTAAAGCTAAGGGAAAGGTTATGGTTTTCTACCAAGTTCCTAATCCTATAGTTAGTCATCTCCTATGACGTCTAGTGTCTTCAATTTTGGTTTTAAGGATGATTTTCTTCACCAAAGAACAACTAAGCTCAATTTGTTCTTAAGGACATTCCATCATATTGAGGAAGTGTTTAAGACGAATCTTAAACATCTTTTCGATATTTCGGAATTGTCCTAAGTCCAAATGAATTCTATTGTTCAGTGAATTAATCATCCAGAGGTGTTTGAGTTAAGTTTTATTTCTTGCTCGGTGAATTAGGATGTTTGAATATCCTTATGAGTGAAGTGTCATTTCACTTGATACTCCATTTAGGAGTTATAATAGTAAAAGCTCCTGAGGGCAAAATGATATTTAATGATTTGTGATTCAAATTTAAGTTCAAATTAATGATTTAAGTTTGGAATAGTGTTCAAGTTATTTTAGATTTATTTTTGAATTCTTCATGTCTTTATATTTAATTTAATTTAATTTAATTTAACTTAATTTAATTTAATGTGGTTTAATTTAAATTAATTTAACTTAAGTTAATTTAATGTAATATGATTTAATTTAATTTAATTTAATTTAATTTAATTTAATTTAATTTAATTTAGTTTTAATTTAATTTAATTTAATTTAATATAATATAATTTAATTTAATTTAATTTAATTTAATTTAATTTAATTTAATTTAATTTAATTTAATTTAATTTAATTTAATTTAATTTAATATAATTTAATTTAATTTAATTTAATTTAATTTAATTTAATTTAATTTAATTTAATTTATTTTAATTTAATTCTTAATTTTTAATTTAATTTTTAATTTTAAAGGAATTTGTTTTAAATAATTTAACTTTAATTTAATTTAATGATTAAGTCTTTTAAGCATTTTAAATCTTAAACTTGGATTATCATTTTAATTAGGAATTAAATATTATTGGGATGATTAATTTAGGGATTTTTAAATTAAAGAATAAATCTCCTCCTAATAATATCCCTATTTTAATAATTCCAATTTTATTATTCTTCCAAATTTAACTAATTATTTAATTAAGGTTTATTTCAATTATTTTAAATTGTTTAGTAGGTTTCTACCCTTTAATTATCTAAATTTCAATCATTCAAATCAAGTTAAAATCAAATATTTTGCCTATTAATTTCATTAAGCCTAAAGTCTTAATTAAAGGGTTAAGATTTTAATTACCATTTTGCCCTTCAAGCCTAATAATTTCATAACTCACTAAATTGAGCTCAAATGAACTTGAAATTTTTATGTTACTTCACTCATATGTCAATAAAGACATTAGAGGAGAAAATGTGATTTTTCTGTATTTAATTTATTTATATAATTATTTTTGGTGGAAAATAAGGATTTCCAAGGAAAATTTAATAATATGACCAAGGGAAAGTTTCTATCCTTAAGAAAATTATGGGACATTCCTAATGACCAGAGGACCACTTGGACCAATTTTTGTGATTTTTTTAATTATATTTTATTTATTAGAATTATTTTAAGTTATGGAGTATTAATTAATTTAAAAAATAGAATATAAGTTGAAAAATGAATTTCATAATTTTTAAAATTCTCTCTGATATCAAGGATTCCAGAGAACCAAATTTTACAATTTTCTGATTTTTCTTTGATTTATTATAATTATTTTAGTGAAAATGCTAGAAAATACATTTTTTTAATTTTAAAATTATCCTAGGGCTTTAAAATTTAATATCTCATTAAATAGACCTAAGAAAAATATGGGGTTTGTTCCTAAGTGATTATATTTCAAAATATGACATTTTGGTGAATTTTATTATTTTTGTGATTTTTATTATTTTTAATTATAAAATATTAAAATAATGATGAAAAATCAACTTTTTTAGAAAATTGAAATTTTAATTTTCTTAAATTCCCTGATATCAGAGAGGCTCCAAAACCAATTTGGTGAATTTTTGAAAGGTATTTTGAAAGTTATGAATTTTTAAAGTTTAAAATGACTAAATGGCTTAATCAACCCATTTAGTAGAGGCTAACTAAGTCCAATTGACTTGAAATTTTTATGGTGGGTTCCTCTGATCCTAAAGGTCAGTCAAGAATTGATTTCAAGTCAATTTGATGTATGGTTAGCTCTAATTAATTAGGGGTCTATTTTGGATGTTTAAGCCAATTAGGGTTATCTTAAGTGAATTAACTCAAGTCCTATTTTTCCTAGGGTTCTCTGGTCATAAGGAACATCACCAAATTTTCCTAGAATTTATTTCACAACATGCTAATTTTTGGAGTTAAAATACTCAAAACAACGACATGCATTTGAAAAATCAATAACTTTTCACGAGGGTGGCCTCGACCTTGGAAAATTCGGGGAATGTTCCCAAGTTCGGAGGCTTAAAAGCCCTATGGTCTCATGCCATGGTGAATTGTATGAATGCATGGAGAATTAAAACAATGCAGGGAGTAAATAATTAATTAAAAATAAAATACTTGGACAAAATTAATTAATTTCTTTTCCACATTATTCTCCTCCGTTCACCGAGCGAGAGGGTATTTTTATTTTATTTTTGTGATTTTTCTACACAAAGATATGGATTTTTAAAGTTACGGTATTTAAATAAATCGAAAAAATCCCTAATTTCCTACTTATCCACGCGGCGCCGCGTCAACCTCGGCGACTCCGAAGGGGTACGTGTCGCGGCCGTGATTGGGCGCCGCCATCCGAGTCATCCGTCCGGGACCCGCGGTTCACGTATCATTCCCCGGTCCGGCGCAATCCGAACCGTCCGCTCGATACACGCGCGATCCAACGGCTCCCGGTCATCGTCTACGACCGGTGTGCACCCGTGACCGTCGACCTTCTAACCCCAATTTCTCACTCGATTCTCAACGGATTTTCGTGTTCTTATGCTCTATGGATTCGTCTTGAAGAGACGAACACATCCATACGGTAAACATGCATTTAAATTGACTCAAATTAAAATGAGAATCTCTGGAAGCTCGGGAAGAAGAGGGAGTCCATACCTTTGCTCAGAGAAGTGAAGCTTCGATCTGAGAGTTGTGTCACCTTCGATTGGGTCCAAGTAAGCTCCAGATGAAGTCCTCGGCACAGTGAATTGTCTAGCTATGAAAGTGACCACGGCCGATCACAAAGCTTGGAGGCTGGAGCAACTAGGTGGCCTCGGAGATGGGGCTTTCGGTGGGAAACTTCTCCTCTTGGTCCGGTGAAGGTGTAGGACCAATCAATTTGGGAATTGGCTCACTGTGAAGAAGTGTCCTGGTTTTGGGCTAAAGTTTGAGCTCGAAATTGAGCTCGCTGGAGGAATTGAGGCTGGAATTCGGTGGGGATCAAGTGCTCTATGTGTGGAGAGTGATGCGGAGTGATTTTGGCGAGTTTCCTTAAGGTTAGGTTCGAGCACCTACTTTGGCCGAGAGGGTGAGGGGTTTAAATAGGCATGGTCGGAGGCTCTCCGGGGGAGTTGAGGGGCGGGATCAGCTTGCTCTTGGCATGTGAAGAACGGCCATGGTGGCCATTGGGCATGAGGCGGCTCGGCAGGTGAGAATTCCAAGTTTGGGCTCACATGTGAGCTCTCGGCTCGGTGGTTTCCGGCGGTCGTGGTGGTCGGCCGGCCGGGGTCGGTCACCCTCAAGCTCGGGTGGGTCGGGCTGGAGGCTTGTGCGATCAATCGGGCCTTGCCATGTGTAAAGGGGGTGGCTTGGAATGGAATGGGGAAGAGGCCATTTTGGCTTCAATTTGGTCAACCCATTGGTTTGGGTTGGGTGCACCTCCCCATGGTCCGATTTTGGGCTGAGAGGATCGGTTGGGTCGCCAAGAGAGGATGGTGTGGTCTCTATCCAAATAGTTTAAGTTAATTTTGGGTTATAGTGTTGCATTAAAGAGGTTAAAATGGCTTAAGGAAGGCTTAGGAAAGGACTCCCTCCACTTGCCATTAATGGCTTGGTGACAAGTCAAACCCCCATGGCTTCATGTGGCTTGTCTATGGCTTGCATGTGGCTTGCATTTGGCTTGAAAAAGGTTGACTTGTTTCATGAAAAAGGGTTTTAGAAATATTTGACATTTAGGGGGTAATTTGACATGTGGCTTGATTTGGAATGGTTTAATTGATGATTTTGAAACTTAGGGGTGATTTTGATCAAATGGATGATGAGGGGAAGTGTCATGTGGGCTTTAGGATGATTTGGGCTTTTGAATTTTGAAGGAAATGGGCTTTTAAGAAGGTTTAAGGGAAGTGGGCTTTTAAGTTTAAGGATGTGTTCATGGATGGGAATTTTTGTAAAAGGTTGGGCCAAATAGTTGTTGGTTTTGGTTTAGGGATGTTTCATGAGTAATTTGAAATAGATTTAAGGTGGTTTGGGTTTGAATTGGGTTGAATTTGGGTTTATTTGGTAAATGGGCCAATGTAGGTCAAATTGGGCTAACTTGGGCCAATGTTGGGCTAGGGTTGAAATTGATGTAAAATAAATGTTGAGAAATGTTTATGGGAGTGTTTCAAAGAGGTTTTGGCTTTGGTTGGGTTTTGATTTTGAGGTTTGGGTCTATTTGGGCTAGGTTTAGGTTTAGGTCAAAATTGGGCTTTTTGATTTTGGGTTGAATTTGAGTGGGGTTTGGGTCTAAATTTTGGGCAAATCATGTTAGTTTTTTGTTTATGGGGATGTTAAGGAAGGTTTAGAAAAGATTTGGGGTTAATGGGAGTTGAATTGGGTGAGTTTGGGCTAAGTTTGGGTCATGGGTCCAAATTGGGCTTTAAGGCCAAAAGTGAAATTGGATCCCAATGCCAATCAACTTGGGCTTGGATTGGGTCTATATTGGTGTTGGGGATGTTAAATTGAAGTTTAGAATTGAATTGGACCAGAATTTGGGTCAATTGGGTGGGTTAGGTTTGACATTGGGTTCACTTTGGGTTAAAATGGGTCAAATTGGGGGTTTTAATAAAAGTGGGGTAAATTGGCAAAATTGGCCCATGGTGTAGTTGAACAAAATGAAATTGGGAATATTTGGGATTTTCTGGAATTTTCTGGGAATTTTCTGAATTTTTGGATTTTTTGGCTAAGAGGGGTATTTTGGGTATTTGGAGGGTATTGGGGGGTATTTTTGGAATTTTTGGTATTTTGGTTATGGATGATCAATTTGAGTGGGGAGGAAATGTTTAGGATTGGTCTTGAGGAATTTTGGGTAATTTAGGTGATTTTGGAAATTTTGGGTAGACTTGCAGGGCATTTGGTAGGTTAGGCGGGTGTAGGGTCCGTGGGTCAAAAATTGAAAATTTGGAAAATTGAAGATTGGGTGAATATAAGTGGAATAAAATCATTTTGGTTGAGCCATGAAGCCACATCAAGCCCATATGAGCCATGAAGGGACTCGTTTGAGGCGATTCACTATGTTGTTCCTAACCCTCTTAGCCGAGGGCTTAGGGGTTAGGACCATCCATGTGAATCACTTACATGAGTCGGGAGGTCAAGTTAGGTATAGGTGTGGTTTTAGGAGGTGTATGGAAGTGTAGTGTATGAGTGTAGTGTGTGTGTAAGTCGGCCCCTTCACTGAGACCGAGCCACCTGTGAGCGGTCCCAAGGCCGAAGAGTCCTATAGGAACTCATCCTTTAAACTTCCACACTTGATTTCAACCCTCCAGGTGATTAGGGGTCTACGGTCGAGTTCGTGGAGTTTGCGGGGAGTTAAGAAGTGGTTTGAAATTCTAGATGGTGGATCCCAATTCTAGTCCTCTAAGATAGTCAAAGGAAAAGCCTAAGGCTAGATCCTAAGTACTAAAGAGAAGAAGAGAAGACCTCATCAAAAATGAGGTCAACAAAGCCTTGCAAGGTTCGGCGGCACTGTCGACCGACATGACAAAAAGAGAAAAATGGCATCCTAGACAGGGCTCACGGTTTCATAATCCTGAGTTTGGGCGACAAAGTTCTAAGAGAGGTGTCGAGGGAGACTATGGCTCAAGCACTTTGGACCAAACTTGAGGTACTTTATACGACAAAATCTCTAGCTAATAGGCTCTTGTTGAAGCAGCACCTATACTCTTTCAAAATGCAGACGACAACTCAGTTTTAGAGCAGATCGACGAGTTCAACAAGATCATAGATGATCTTGAAAAACATTGATGTCAAGATGAACGACGAGGATAAGACACTACTACTGTTAAACTCCATTCCTAAGAGTTACGAGCAATTCAAGGATGTGATGCTCTATGGAAGGGTGCAGACAAATTCTCTAGAAGAGGTTCAATCATTGATCAAAGCTAAAAAACTTCAGAAGAAGCACGATATAAAAGAGGAAACCAGCGGAGACAGTATGATAGTTATATGAAGATCAAATAAGAAAGATTATAAGATTAATCAGAACATATCGAGATCTAGAAAGAAAGGCAAAAGTCAGTCATCTAAAAGATCTTACAAGTGCTACCATTGCCACAAGGAATGTCACTTTAAGAAGAACTGTCCGGATAAAAAAGAAAAGTTTTCAGTAGAAGCGAGCATGGCCTCAGATAGTGGTGATCACAGAATCTGAATCCAGCAAGGAGTGGATCCTTGACTCAGGGTGCTCTCTTAACATTTATCCTCACAAAAGACTAGTTTGAGTCACTGCAACTGGAAAATAGTGGGTCTGTTCTACTTGAAGATAATAAAGCTTGCAGGGTAATCAGCAGCGGGAAAATCAGAATAAAGATGTTCGATGGAGCTGAACGGACACTACAACACGTCATGTATGTCCCATAACTCAAAAAAATTTGATTTCTTTAGTTACACTGGAGTCAAGTGGATACTCGTTCAAGGCAAAGAATGATTGTATCAGAGTAGTTAAAGGTTCCCTCATAGTCATGAAAGGAGTCAGAAAGAATGGGTTATACTCCATAATTAGAAAAACTGTTATCGGTAACTTCTCAAATGCAGTTCAATCAAAACCTGGCAGGTCCAAACTATGGCACATGAGACTGGGACATGTAAGTGAAAGAGGATTACAAGAATTATCTAAGCAGAACCTATTATGTGGAGACCGAGTCAGTAAACTAGAATTCTACGAACAATGTGTGTTAGGGAAGGCTACCAGGGCGAAGTTCTTTATGGAATACACATATCAAAGAAACCTCTTAATTATGTACACTGTGATCTATGGGGTCCAGCCAAAACTCAGACTAATGAAAGAGGGAGGTACTTCATATCTATCATAGATGACTACACCAGAAAGGTATGGGTCTTTATCTTAAAAACAAAAGATGAAGCTTTTCAATGATTCAGGGATTGGTCAACTCTCACTGAAAACAAGATGAAAACAAAGCTGAAGCACTTGAGAACTAATAATCTCTTACGGTATTGTTCAGAGTAGTTCGATGAGTTATGTAGAAAGAATGGCATTACAATGCACAAGGCAGCCTGGAACACTCCTCAACAAAATGGTTTGGCCGAAAGGATGAACATGACTCTTCTAGAGATAGTGAGGTGCATGCTGCTAAATGTCGATCTACCCAAAACTTTCTGGGGTGAAGTTGTGTCAACCGACATCTACCTTATCAACAGATGTGCGTCAACTGGTATTAAAATGAAGACTCCTCTGGAAATGTGGTACGCAAAACCAGATAACTAAGATAATCTCAAAGTTTTTGGATGTATTGCATATGCTCATGTTAGACAAGTTAAGCTGAAAGCAAGAGCTTTGAAGTGCATTTTCATCGGATACCCAACTGGAACTAAGGGATACAAACTATGGTGTTAGATAAAAAAAAATGCATCCTCAATAGAGATGTGACATTCGAAAAGTCCAAAATGGTGAATCTGCAAAGCTGCGTTACCGGGAACAGTGTCACTAAGAAGAACTCTTCAATTGAGGTGGAGCTGTAACAACAACAAGCTGTGATAAATCAAAGTATTGATATGAACAATCAAGATGAAGTGGTAGAAGAACAACAACAAGAAACTAAACCAGAAAGAAGATCATATGACTACAGATTGGTGAGAGATAGACAAAGAAGAACCATCAGACCGTTAGAGAAATATGACCATGCAGATATGATCTTTTATGCTTTGAGTGTTGCTGAAGTGATAGAAGAACCAGAACCGAGCAACTACAAGGAAGCCCTAAAAAGCAAGGAAAGACACAAGTGGGTAGAGGCAATGGATGAGGAAATAACTTCTATGATGAAGAACAAAACCTGGGAACTCGTGGACCAACCAAAGAACCAACGGGTAGTCGGTTGCAAGTGAACCTTTAATAAGAAGGAAGGCATGCCAGGTATTGAAAAGGTCAGGTACAAAGCCATAGTCGTTGCAAAGGGATTCCCTCAGGTAGAAGGAATTGACTTCAATGAAATATTCTCGCCTGCGGTAAAACACTGCTCGATTAAGATGATTTTAGCACTAGCGGTTCAATTCGATTTGGAATTAAAGCAGCTAGATGTTAAAATTGCATTCTTACACTGAGAACTAGAAGAAAAAATCTTCTTGGATCAGCCATATGGGTACAACACACCTGAGACCAAGGACAAAGTCTGCTCACTGAAGAAATCTTTGTATAGATTGAAACTGAGCCCAAGATAGAGGTACAAAAGATTTGATGAGTTTATGTTGAGGATTGGTTTTGTCAGAAGCAACTACGAGATTTGTGTATACATGAAGAATCAAGTTGGTGATATAAGTACTTACTTGCTCCTTTATGTGGATGATATGTTAGTAGCCAACAGAAGCCAGAATGAAGTTCGGAAGATCAAATGTATGCTCGACTCAAAATTTGACATGAAGGACTTAGGAACTGCTAAAAAGATCTTAGGGACGAAGATTACAAGAGACAGGAAAAATGGCAATTTATTCTTGTCTCAGAAGTCATACATACAAAAAGTTATAGCAAATTTTAACATGCACGAGGCTAAGCAGGTTAGAACACCTATTGGTCAAAACTTCATATTATCAAACACTCAAGCACCTGAGACTAAAAATGAGAAAAGATACATGGAGGGTGTCCCCTATGCCAGTGGGGTCGGTAGCATCATGTACGGGATGGTTTGAAGCAGACCAGACTTGGCCTACGCTGTCAGTATTGTAAGCAGGTTCAAAGCAAATCCAGAACAGGCTAACTGGGAGGCATTAAAGTGGATCCTGAGATACTTAAGAGGTACTACTGACTTGGGTATGCTCTTCATAAAGCAGGTGAACAAAGAGGAAAAGGTAGTTGGTTACGTGGATTTCGATTATGCAGGAAGCATTGACGCCAGTAAGTCACTGACCAGATTCATTTTCGCTGTCTTCGATATCGTAGTCAGCTGGAAGTCCAACCTTCAGTCCGTCGTAGCTCTCTCAACAACATAAGTTGAATATATCGTTGTAACAGAAGCAATTAAGGAGGCAATGTGGCTAGAGAACATGTCTGAAGAGCTTAACATTCATCAGAGGGTGATAACTGTGTTCTGTGATAATCAAAGCACTATTCACCTAACCAGGAATCAGATCTTTCATGAAAGTTCGAAGAACATATATGTGAAGCTTCATTTTGTGAGGTACGTTGTCACAAAGGGTTCTATAGTTGTAGAGAAGATACCTACTGAAGAGAATCCCGCTGACATGCTAACTAAGGTGCTACCTACAGCTAAGTTTAGACACTGTATGAACTTAGTGAACTCTACAATGGGCTAAGGGCCCCTCAGGGTATAGATGGAGGGAATCACTACTACGGAGCTTAATTGTGAGTTAAGGTAGAGAATTGTTTTTATGACTCCCAATTATTATTACTAAGGCATGACATATTGGTAATTTGAGATGAATGAAATCATCTAAGGCGAACCGGGTCTACATAGGAAGGCTCATTATGTTATAATAATGAGGAGGCTTGTAGAGAGGGGGGATGAGTGGCTAAGGAAATGAAATTTAGGTTTTCCTTGTTAAATGTGGATAACATTCAAGCTTTGAGAGGGTGAGGATCTTAGAGGCCTTGTGAGAAAGAGAGGTCATGGCAATATGAAGGCTCTTCTCTCTCAATGTGTAAAGTTTTGTAACTCTTCTAATTGTCTTAGTGATTTGCTTGTGATTTCCCTCCCGTAGATGTAGATCCATTTGGATCGAACCACATAATCGTTTTGTGTCTCTTGTGTTCTGTTTTATGTTTTGCATTTCTCCTTTATGATTTTTCTTGCAAGTAGCTATATCTCCCACAACACATATAGTATTTAAAGTTTGTAGAGTTCAAATTTGATTAGGAGATTATATTTTGACGAGACAGAAATGAGGATGAGACTAAATTTATTTGAGCACTCCTAATGATGAGATATTCACAGTAGCTTTATTAAATGTGGTATAAACTAGTTAAATGATCATATATTTATAAGGAGTTAGGATTATTGTGAAATGATAATTATACACTTGACTACTTTTGATTGGTAGACCCCCATTCAATTGGTTTCAGGTCATCCACTTGTTGGTCTCCCACTACCTATGCATCCTCCGAGTCAGTTAGCCTCTAGGTCTGTTCCTAGTCGACCGCTCGATCAACCTATGGTCTGTCAACTACTATTGTTCGGTTGTCCTCAAAATACCCATATTTTTCCTCATATGATCTGTTTGGTGACTCGTGCTCCACTTTAAGCCATTAGATCCACAAAAGATTCAATCAATGACATTTTAACTTTACAATATATATAGCTTACGTGCTTCTCGTAACTTATACGATGTGTGAGCATAAGATTTTATAGATATTGATATGTAATTGCACAACACTCGTGAGACCAAATTGAGGGGAAATTATGAGGAAAAATATTTAATAATTTAAATAGGTTATTTATGGGTATGATTAAGTCAAATCAAATTGTGAGCCAACTAATACTTTAATTGATAAATGGCTTGTGAGTCAGACTCGGTATATAATCAATTAAGTTTGGCTGAATTGACGATCAAACGATGGTCTAGATACGGCCACGTTGTCGTGTATCGCACGATAACTCATTCAACCAGTCGTCCAAACATACGACCACCGCAAGTACTAACTTCTCATTGCTAAGTGCTGGCAAATACATGCCATTTCAAAAATATTTGGAGAAATGCATCAAAAAGGGGGGATTACAAAATACCACCCAATTCTTATTTATTTACATAGATATCCAACACCTACATATTAATTTTTACATTCATACCACAAATTTCTTTTTAGATCACATCAAAAATATCACTATTTAAAATTTAAATAGTGAATGCACATATAACTTGGCATATATGTAAAAATTGAACTCCAGGGGTTAAACATGTAAATACATAAAAATTGAATGGTATTTATGTAAATCTTTCTTCGTTAACCACGTTTCCCTGTCATAGATAGAAACTTGGCCGTAACACCAATCCTTTCCTTTTCCATCTGCAATTAAATTGAAACCGATTAATAAATTATACATGCAAAATAATTCTTTTAAGATTAACGCTCTAATCTGACGAAAAAATATTGCGTAAGTTGTGTCCGGACAACGAACGTGATACATGCTCATCTATTTCGTCCGATTTATCGCCTCCGTTGTCCATACTTAGCTTTGCGTTCGGGCTCCGGACACAATATTTTTTATTTATAATAATTTTGCTTATTTTCGTTAATTTTTTTATAATTTGATCGGAAATGCATAAATGTAAAACTTTTAAGGGTTAGATATGTAAATACATGTATATGAATTGAGGGGTACGTGCGTAAATCTTCCTTTGAGATACTTACCCTTGAGCTCAGCATAACAGCACTCATTTTCCCGCTGAGGGAGACGCTCAACTTTTTCTTTTTGCAATTTATATCTTTTTTTGCATTTTGACGGCCAAAAATTTTCCCAATAAACCTCGGAAGAGAAAATTTTCTCCAATGTCTGAAGCGATAGGGCGGCCGCTGAGGTATTTTTCTAATAACCGGTTTGTGTAATTCCACTGGCACGACCTTTAAAGCATAAGAAAATAAAATTAAAAAAATACATTATAATTATGAATAATTATATCGATAAAATTTTGGGAGAACAATTTATTGATCAAAAAGCCATTATTCTTAATAGGCTTTTATGTGAGTATGACATTTGCATAAAAATAATAGAAAAAAGTTTTATATGCTGCATATAGGGCTGTCAAAACGGCTCGTTGTTCGTGAACAACTCGTATTCGGGTCATTAATAAGCTCGTGTTCGATTCATTTGCTAAGTTAACGAGTCAAAAACGAACAATATTTCTGCAACTGATATATAAACGAGTCGAACACGAAACAATATTTTATTCGTTTTCGCTCGTAACTATTTATATATATATATATATATATATATATATATATATATATATATATATATCAGGCTCGCTAATCAAACAAGCCGAACAAGACAATACTTTTTCTATTTGAAATATAAACGAGCCGAACACGAATAATGATATTTTTAAACAAACCAACCACTAGCTGAGCAAGAGCTCGCTCGTGTTAGTCTCCATTACACCCCTAGCCCCATATAAAGTAAATGCATATGCAGCACACAATTCTTATATATTTACATATCTAACACATTAACTTTTTATATTTACGTGCAAAACAATTTGGTGCTTTGCATGTAACTTTTAAAAGAGGACGATAGTGTTATTTGTTAAGCGATATTAGAGATCCGAATGGTATATATGTAAATAAGAAAAGTTTAGGTGTGAGATATATAAATACATAAGAATTGTGTGCTATGCATCTAAATGCCATAAATTTTAAAACAATTATGCGAAAGAAAATTTACATATCTACCTATAACTAAATATAAAAAAAATTAAAAAAAATTTAAAAAAAAATTAAAAAAAATTAAAAAAAATAATTGAATAATAATAAACCTTTTTAGCATTGGGCTGCTGCTGTCTGTTACTGGGAGCTATCCGTATCAAACTCTCTGCAACTTTCTGCTGAGAATTCTGATTAGTTCTGATCCTCAAAACTCCATTAGTTCTTTCCTGCGATTTGCAGCTCGAATCAATCCGAACATCTTCTCTGATAACTTTGTTAACAGTTTGAGTTTTCTGATCAGCAGCCTTCAGCTGACAAGAAGCGATTTTTCTGAGTTGCTGAGAATATAAGAGGAGCTGAGCCTTTCGGCCGCCGCCGGAGGCGGCGGCGGCGGCGGATGCGGCGGAGATAAGTGGCCGCCGGCGATGGCCGGAGAAATGCTCTTGATTTGTTGTTCTGGATTTCACCGCATACACTGTGATTTGAACTGACTTCTTCATTTTTATGAGATGAAATTAGAATGTGGAGAGGTTTAGTTGGGAGAAGTTGTAATTTATAGGCAGTTAAAATATAAATACTAGTAATTATGAGGAAAATGGTTTTGGGATAATTACATATAGATCTCCCAAAATATTGATATTTACAAATTAATTTTTTTTTTAACTTCTAGCTATATATGTAAAATTGATTTTTAATGCTCTTTGCTCCTCTTTTTAAACTAAGGGCCCGTTTGGGGCAGCTTATAAGTGCGGTGACGTTTTTGAACCGTTTGGTTCGCGCTTTTTTAAAAATGTTGTCTGCCGTTTTTGGGTTTTTTACACTAAATGCAGGTCGCAGGTCGACCCCCGCGGTCGACCCGTGAGCCTCGTTTCAGGATAAGCTACTTATCCTGAAACGCACAAGCTGTCCCAAACAGATCCTAAGGCTAATAATATAATTGTTTTGTATTTTGTCATAATTATTTTCTGACATGTATTAGGGGACTTTTTGGCTCACGCTATCCTCTCTCTCTCTTCGGCTTTCTTTTTCTCGATCGGTAGGCTCTATCCCTTAGGCTTGATCGAACAGATCTGGATTCAACACGGACATATATATTTATCCGTGTCACCATCAAACTATTGAGAATTTTAGGAAAATGAAAAATATGGGTTGGGGTTCTATAGTGTGAATTCGACAAAAAAGATGAAACGGGAGGGCTTAGTTGTAAATAGCAAATTTTTGGTGGGTTTGGATGTAATTTTCCCATTTAAAAATATGAAAATGATGACACTTGTTTTTCATATATTTATAAAAATACGTAAGTCCAAATATTACCTTTGCCGGCTTTTACTTGTCATGATCTGAGTTGAGATATACTGTTTATGGCTATTAGATGGGATTGGATCTTCTGAACTTACAGTATATATTGAACATATGGAGAGTTAAGTTGTGAGGACAGATTTTTTTATGAAAGATTTGCATATATACCCCCACTCGATTCTTATGTAATTTACATATTTGACACATAAATTTTGATTTTTACATATAAATAATTTAATTATTTTTGTTTTTTTCTTTTATGGCAAGGGAGTAGTTATTACTTATTAGAATTGTAATTTTTTAAAATTAAGTTATTATAAAATATTCTGTGATGATGATATGATTTAATAATTAATTTGGTAGATTTGTAAAAAAAAATTACATGACAGACATAACAGAAATTTTCCTAACTAGATTTGATTACTAGTGTATATTAAATTATTAAACTTGCTTTGAGATAATGATTATATAAATTATTAATTAAAATTGAAAATAGGTTTGAGTCGAGATATATTTTGACGAAATTTAAGTTGTATTGATGTATGTCGGAAGATTCATCGTGGTGGAGTGATTATTTAGCGTCTTAGCGTAGCAGGAAAATTCAGCATTTGCGCGAGTGATTAAGGTAACGGATAGAGACACAAGATGTTTTTATGTGGAAAACCCTAGAAAGTGAAATTATTAATGAGGCTTAGCTCAGTTGAAATAATCCAATATATAATTGCAAAGTACATAGATTTACTCTTCTCTTGAATTAGATAATACAAAGTTACAAAATTTATCATCGTAGAGGTACAACAGTTATTCATCAATTATAGTCGTAATCTTGTTATAACAAATGTAGTTCTCGACGGTAGCAAATTACTAGGGTCATAATCGATTGTTAGTAGTCAGCCATGGATGTTTCATGCACTGGTTGTAGCGCTAGCTTATTGTAAATGATGCAGTTTAAAGCTATGGTAATAATTGACCGTGTAGGTCATAAATGATTGCTTCAACAGCGTCGATTGGCCATAAAGACCGTAGTAGGGAGTTGGCATGATATTCGTAGGTAGAAGAGGTCAAAGTGAAGAGTTGCGTGAGCTGTGAATCTTGTAGGTCGTAGTTTGTCACGTAGGTCATAACAGAGAGTTATAATAACCTCCATAGGTTGCAGGCTGGAGTTGGGAACTACATAAACTGTAGTAACGTCCATACGCCACAGAGGCCAGAGTCAAAAGCTGCAGAGTTGTAAAAACATATGTAGGCGACAAAGCTAGAGTGTTTAAAAATACATGAGTTTTGATAACGTTTGTACGCCATAGAGGCTGGAGTTTTGGAACTACAATAGCTGTGATAACTTATGCGTTCTAGAAAGTTAATGGCGGTAGAGTAATTAATTATCTTCTTGGCGTTACTCGATAATTTAGCACTCACATATAAAATAAGAGAAGTAAGCAGGAGGAGACACCTCGACTTTTTACGTAGAAAACTAGAAGGGAAAAACCACAAGGTCTAGCCCAATTAAAATAATCCACTATTGATGATGAGTACACATGTTCATTCTTCTCATAAATTAGGGAAGATTGAGTTACAAAGTTGTATAACTATAATCTGGCTGTAGTTCTTGGTGACATCAGGTTGTAAGGGTCATTGTTGATTTTTGTGGAGGTAGTGGTATGTTGTGAGTGTTGTAGATAGTTGCTCTAGAAGTGTTGATTGGTCGATACGTCGTAGTAAGAAGTTTTGGGAGTTGTGGACCATGCAGGCTGTAGTTTGCGAGTATTAATGACTTATGTAGGTCGCTGGGACCGGAGTCGAGAATTGTAAGAGCTGATATTCATTTAAGTCATTGAAGTAAGTATTGATGACGTCCATGGGTCGTTGGGGACGAAGTCTGGAACTATATGAGTTGATGATCACGTAGGTCGTTGGTGGCACATGGACCGTAGTGGTGAGCTCTTGTCCCACATACGGGAAAGGTACTATAATTTCTAAGTTACGAGGTTGACTAACGATATCTGATCGATGGTGGTTGACGACGATCGATGGTCGGTGATGGATGACATCGGTCGGTGGTGGTTGACGACGATCAACGGTAACAGTAGAGGGTCGGTGGTGTTTGACGACGGTCAGTGTTATTCGACGATGAACAATGGTGGTTGACGGTGTTCGACGATAGTAGGATGTGGTGCCGGACTTCAACTCCTTTTCATAGCTTCAAGTTCTCTCCCAAGGCTTCAGCCTCCTCGTTGGATTTATCTTGTCGAGACGCTTGATTCGAGTATATACTAGATAGTTTTGAAATTTGTTTAGCCTTCCAAATGTGTCTGAAAATCTTCTCATATTAGTTTAATGACCTGATGTGGGCTTAATTTGACTCGGATTGAAATAGTTTTTATATCATTAGGTTCATCTCAGCGAGTCGGTCAGTTTGACTATTGGTTTGTTAAAATCGGAGCTCTGAATGAATTTTTATCGAGATTTGAACATCCCTTGCTCAAAATATTATCTCGAGATCCGTGCATTGCCTCGAGATTCATGCCGGATAATACAAATTTATTGGTGGCGTATCAATAACGTATGTAAGTCGTAAGGGACGAAGTTAAGAGTTGCATGAGATGTGATAGTATACTTACGCAACAGAGGTTGAAATTGAGAGTTGCATGTAGGTCGTAGATGTTGGATTTAAGAGTCGCGTAAATTGTGATAACATCTGTGGGCCACAGAGAGTGAAGTTGGGAGTTTTATGAACTATGATAATGTTCGTAAGCCGCAAAGGCCGAGTTTTTGAGTTGAATGAGTTGTGAGTCACATAGGTTGTTGTTGAGAGTTGTATGATTTGTGCACTACATGAATTGTAGTTTGTTATACGAGTCATAATGGTGAGCTACGAGGGGAGAGCTTTAGTTCTAAGCAATTGTTTAGGATGCATCATTACACCGTATTTGAGGTGCATCATTATATCATCTTCTGGGTGTCTCGTTATACAGTCTCGGGATGCATCGTTGCACTGCTCCATAGTGTGTTTCATTACACTGAAACGTATGTCAGGATTTTGCAGCACATGTCATAATTCTACAAAGGGGATTTATTACAATGAGTAGTGGGCTGCAAACGTGGTCAACGACGGTCTGCGAGAGGTGGTCGATGACAGTCATCTGAAGGAGCAATTGTGGATTATTGGGCCTTCAGTATAGAACGACGAACCCTAGTTTCTTCTCCTCCAAGACCTTGGTTTTCTCTACTTCAAGTTACAGACCCTTTTTCATGACGAGGGTGGGACTCAATTTATAGAGTGAACGAGGGGCCTCCATGGAAATAATAAAAGAATTTAGTCCACTTCATTAAACTACCCAAAGATCCCCTTTCCTTGAACAATATTTTGCGAACATTTGAGTGCCTTGACTGTGTCTAAATTGAGTGATCTTAGGTTTGTTGGATCCGTCTCATCGAAACGTTCGATTTGGCTATACGCTACTCAGTTTGACTTGGATTGGGTAGTTTCATCATTGGCTAATAATTTATAGACAACAATTCTAATTATAAACATTAGATGATAAAACATTTCCTGTTCAACAAATTATCACAAATTTCATATCATATCCTCAGATTCGTGTTGGATGATGAATTTTTTTTCACGGGATATCATGTAGATCAATGCTATAAGATTTACTTTAATAATATAAATTTTAGTTATAAACGACAAATCTTAACGACTTTTAATGTCAGCTAGAACATTTATTGCTCGAAAAATTATCAATTGATTTGTGTTGGATGATGAAATTTTTTTTCGTGAGGTATCACACAGTTCAACACTATAAGATTTACTTCAATATGGGTCGAATATAAATTTTATATTTATTATTATCATCTCAACATAAATCTAATAATCCTATCCTATTCTAAAATAAAACTTTTTATCATGATACACTAAGATTATTTTTTAAATCAAAATACATATTTTATCAACAACAAGAGGCCTTTATCCCATTAAAATATATATTTTGAGAGTTATAAAGTAAAATCATGGTCATGATATTATTTTTATTTTTTCTCATATAATATTAATAATAATAATAATAATAATAATTCAAACGATTCTTATGTTGGGGGGCAAGAATTATTCAAAAGATTCTTAGCAACCGTTGCAATCTGTCGTATTCTCAATATCATTGGCTAACAATTTATAGACGGCAAATTTGGGTTCATTTTGTAATTTTCAGCATTATGTGATATATAAGATAAAAAAATATTGGAAAGATAAATTTTATTAATATGTAATGATTTAAAATTTTATTAAATATGCAGAAAATATGAGGGCAGCATATAGGAAATATTTTAAATGTTCGATTTTCTACGTATATAAAAAAATATTATTTAATATGTGCAAATAGGATTAATAGTTTAAATAATTAACTTCAACTCATGTGAAAGTCTATACATTTAAATAATATAAATTGAATTTATCTTTCAATTATAATTATTTGTTGAAATAATTTAATGTGTCTAATTGATGATCAAACGATTTTAAATTTTGTTGAAGACATTTAAGCCTCTCTCTCTCTCTCTCTCTCTCTCTCTCTCTCTCTCTCTCTCTCTCTCTCCCCCACGATTTGATGTTCGCTGCGACGCAAAGGCTTTACTCATGAAATTTCTTCGTGTCAGGCAAAAAGAGGTGGTCGCCCATCACATTGTGGTGATGCCCACTTCGCTCCATCAACTACCCTTAGGGTGACTCGTGAGATCATTAGGACGAGCCTGCATAAATTAGGTCGTCAAAGGTCATGTGAAGAGAAGAACAAGTCTTCTCTCATATGTAGCTAATGTGAATTCTAAGTGATGTTTTAACAAGTGTAAATCAATCACAATAATTAGCTTATAGAAAAAAATGAGGTATTAGACAATGTATTTTCTTTATTGCTCAAAACTTGATTACAAAGTACATAAGCTTTGCATATCAAATTCATGATGTACATGGAACACATGAAATGCAAAAGAAACTACACATATTATCTCTTTAAGTACGCCCATTGATAGGGGCATTGGTTGAGATCCATCTACGTCGATCAGCAAATAGGCTCCTCCTTCATAAACTTTGTCGATCACGAAATGTCCATCCAAAGTGGGCTCAAACATGTCATGTCTTCGACGGTGAATCATAGTTGGGTGGTGTAGAACCAGCACTGAGTCTCCAACCATGAAAGTCATTGGTCTCACTAGTATATCACGTGTTGTTGACATATATGCTTGATATAGCTCGAGGTTTTGATGGGTTTGTAGCCTAAAACACTCCAGACTGTCAAGCTCCTCCAACTTAAGTCGGGTATTGTTGTCACTACTGACGTGGTTGTTTGGAGCAATTCATAACGAAAACAGTTTGAATTCTAAGGGAAGGACTACTTTGTAGAGCTAGTGGGGGAACAATACGTCGTACGATACGCCCATAAAGCCTTTGAGAGCTTCTCATGTCATTCCTTCTTATTAACGTGAATAATTTTCTTCACGAGGTTTGCCAAAGTCTTGTTAAAAGCTCCAGCTAAGCAATTAGATCTCTCATATTATATCGTGGAATATTACTAATCGATCGATGACAACGAGCAAATCGATTTAACTTGGTGTTTTTGAAAGCCAACCCGTTACCATAAATTACATGATGCAACACACTTACACAATGCTATTCTTAAGAAAGTGCAACATGTTCTCGGCGTTGATCTTCCTCGGGAGGATGGCTTCCTCACCCTTGGAAAAGTATTCGGTGACTGCTAAAATAAACCAGCGTCATTTAGAGGATGGAGTGTCGACAGACCCCATGATATATGTTTCCCAGGCCTCGAAGGGGCCCAGTGCTACTGTAGGATGTTGTGCATTTGGAGGCTGGTGAGGTATTGGGCTAAACCCCTAGCAATGATGGCACCACTCTGCATAATCTACGTAATAAAGAGTTGTCGAATGCTAATAATATCCAGGTCTCTTGATCTTGATTTTCATTTTGGGATCTGATTGATGGGACCCACACAGCTGTAGTGGATCTCAATCAAGATTTTATATATATCATCATTCCAAACACATCAAAATCACATTTGATTAAATGAGTGTTGATAAAGGGTATCATTCAAGATGATAAATGATAATGCACTCTTTTGAATCTAAGCGACAAGAGAGTGATTTTCGGGGAGTATCCCCCTTATCAAATACGAGATTATGGCTTAATGCCAGTCATCGTGTGAGCCATCAAAAGCAGAAAGCACCACGCTTCCATCCCTTGCAGGGGGGTGGCTTCTGAAGGCTCAAGACACATCAGTGACAGGACCCTTCTATCCTGTATCACTAAAGAGTTTCTAGTAGGTCTCAAAAGTTCATTGGCTAATCTAGCAAGAGTGTCAGCTTTGTCATTCAAGGAACTAGGCATTTTGATCAACATAACCTCAAAAATATGTTCCATTAATGCCATCACTCTTCTATGATAAGCTAAAAGATCGAGGTTGAGACCTTTGTAGGCTGAAAACACTTGGCTGATGATGAGTTGAGAATCCTCACAGATCTTGATATTTCTTATATTCATTTGGATGGCTAGCTCCAATCTATGAATTGAGACTTTGTCTTATGCCTCATTGTTCGTGCATGATTCTGTTAAGCTATAAATAACGAAGAATACCATTCTCAGGGGATACAAAGATGAAGCCGATGCCAGCCTTCACCCCCAGGAAAGATCCCGACGAGCCTTCCTATAGGGAAGACGCTCCACAAAAATACAACTCCCATTCAGAGGAGTCAATGACCAACAAGTGCTCCTCAAGAAAGTCATCGTTATGCAACGAGTCAGCTGGGACCATGTGAGCCGCTAGAAAGTATGCCAAATCCTGTCCTTTGACGGCTCTCTGAGGGACATAAGATAAGTCAAACTGCGACAAGAGCATGGCCCATCCCGCTAATCGCTCAGCTAGTGTGGGGCGAGCCATCATATACTACAAGGTGTTTACACTTGAGATCATATCAATGCGATATGAGAGCATATAATATCTTTGTTTTTTGACTAAAAATACTAATGTCAAAATGTATTTCTGAATATACAAATATTTTATTTCAGTGAAAGACCGACTGAGGTAGTACAAAGCATTCTCTTTCCTTTGACGGCTCTCTGAGGGACATAAGATAAGTCAAACTGCGACAAGAGCATGGCCCATCCCGCTAATCGCTCAGCTAGTGTGGGGCGAGCCATCATATACTACAAGGTGTTTACACTTGAGATCATATCAATGCGATATGAGAGCATATAATATCTTTGTTTTTTGACTAAAAATACTAATGTCAAAATGTATTTCTGAATTGACAGATATTTTATTTCAGTGAAAGACCGACTGAGGTAGTACAAAGCATTCTCTTTCCTATTCTGGTTAACCTGGGCTAACAAGGCTCAACTGAATCATCAAGAGAGACGATGTACGTGATAAATGGTTTCTCTGGAATATGAGCAGCGAAAATTGGCGAATTTAACATGTAACACTTGATATCATCGAAGGCGTCCTGACACGCTTTGTCCCAGTGGAAGTGAGCATCTTTCTTGGTCAACACAGACAAATGTTTACAATGGCTATAGAGATTAGAAATAAAACCCCTAATAAATGCAAGCTTCCCTTAAAGGGAGCACAATTGTGTTATGCTCTTAGGAGACTCCATCTCTGTGGTGGACTTAATCTTGTTAGGTTCAATATATATACCCCTATGTCAGACTATGACGCCCAAAAGCTTCTCAGAGGACATGTCGAATGCGGACTTCAATGAGTTTATCTTCATATCATATTTTCTAAGGCATTTAAAGATGAACCTTAGATATGAAAGATGATATTCTTCAGAACTATTTTTGACTGCTATGTCATCAAAGATGCGCGTCATGCATGCTGGTTGATTGTCCCAATGTTTTTCAAACCGAATGACATAACCCTATAGCAGAAGATGCCCATAGGCGTATAAAATAAACTTAAAATTCTATGCAAATAGTAATTATTAAACAGTTTTTAAATTCATGAACTTTACCCCCTTAACCTTTCGAATTCAAATCTTCGAGTATTGAAACAACTAATTACTTCATCAGTGTTAAAATAATAATTTAAAAATTATAATTACTAATATTTAGATATTAATCTTAAGCTTTAGACTTTTAATATTATGCCCTGCAAAAAATTTGCACAGAAAAATAATAAAATATATTTTTAAGGGAATTTTATGTATTTAAAGTATTTTCAGATTATAAAGAAAAGTGTTAAAAAAATAATAAGCAATTTCATGTAAAATAGTTTAATTTGTGGTGAAATTGGGCTTCCTTTAGCCCGTTTAAGGCCCAATATATTCTCTCTCACACGATATTACGAGCGTTATTAGCTTCGGTTCATATGTATAGAATAAATAATTCCATAAGTTTATTCAATTAAGATTTTTAGAGTTTATTTGGGCCAGCTGTAGCTTATTGAATAATCTGCTGATAATTTGATTAAAAATAATTTACTGATAAACTTGATGCGGTGGCTATTACAAATTTTTATTTTTTTTGGAAAAGTCAGACCGCACCTAGGTAAAAACGCTGTTTTTGGCGTTTTGAAAAAGCATAAGCTGCCAAAACACAGTTTATCCAAACAGACCAGGTGCGTTTTCAGAACACTGCCGCACCAAATAAGTTGCCCAGACAAACCCTTAATTTATAATATTAAATGATAGAAATATATTCAATATAAACTTTCCTATAGAATTTTACATTTTTGTCATAAAAATGTGAGCATATGTCACCCTCAGTTGATAAATTCAATCTTGAATCAACATTTATTTACATTTTTTCTAGTAATAAGAAGAGATTATGATATTAAAGTTTGATTATATAGTAATTTTTTAGGATATTTTTGTAATAATAAAAATTATGCAAAAATGCAAATCCAATTGAAGTTGGTTTTAGGTGAACTATATAGGACCGACTTTCCAATTTTCAAGGATTTAATAATAATAATAATAATCTCTCACATTCATTTTTCAGAGGACTTCCAACTAACTAGCAAATTCTAGCTGATAAGTTCGCGCGATCGTGTGCATATTGTTTCGGATCTACAGTATAAGATCCCTCAGATTAGGGGTTCAAATCTCCCCTGACACAATTACCTTAAGAAGATGATACTCGAATTGTTAGACACATTATGGGTGACTGGAGGCTCGTATAATAACCTCTAACAATTCCAAGATAGATAGATATATATATATATATATATATATATATATATATATATATATATATATATATATATATATATATATATATATATATAATGCTAACTGTGACTTTTTTATTGACATCTATGAAGTTAGTTATAGTCCGATGAGGTCATGGGTTTGAGCGTGTGCATCCACCTTGTAGCGTTTGATCAAGTGGTGCCACATGAGAGTGGCTGAGAGCTCGTATCATAGATCGTTATTTTAATATATATGCATGTATATTAAATATCAATGCACAAAATATAAATTTTAGTTTAAAAAAGTTAATGATAGTGATATTTTTTTGTATGTGGTGCAAATATTTCACTGTTATGTATATAAATATAAAAATATAGTGGTTGATTTTATAAATATGTAAGAATTGTGTGGCATTTATATTAAATATGGAACCAAAATTTGAAAGCCAGTTTAAAATTATTGGATTGAGAATATGTTCATGAATTTTTGAAATTGCTCCTCTATTATGTATTTTTTATTAATATATAGTCTTATTTCATTCCATCTAAATTAATCATTGAAGGAAGAATATACCCCCAAAAATTCCATATTAAATGTCAATTAATTAACTTAAAATGAGGAGAAATTATTGAGAGGGATGTAGTGGACCCAAATATAAATAAGACAACACAATCTTGACTTACTCTGTACGATAGATTATTGTATTAAGAGTTTTGATGTAAAACTGCATAAAATTTCAATCAGGGTCTAACACGTGTACATGCAGACCCCAATTTAATACATGTGTGGGGCTCTCTGTATACGTGGCAGAACCTAATTATATGCAAACTGACCAGCTCGAAGAGACGAACTCAGTGATATAAAAACTAGTCAAATCCGAGTCAAATCAAGATCAGATCAAGTCATTAATCCATTATTAAAATATTTCCGAACATATTGTGAAGGTCAAACAAATGCATAGAGTAGCAAGCCTATACTCGAATCGAGTGTCTCGACAAGACGAATCTAATGAGCCTAATATCACTCATTTCTGACATTGTTAAGGTCGTCAATTACTCCTTAAACACCATCTGATCAAGAGAAGCTCTCTGGACCGTCCAATAAAAAATGTTGCATTAATTGCACCCAAAACACTATAAGTCGACCCCAACCCTCACATGAGAGAGGGAGAGACCTAGAGAGAGAGCATAAAGTCTTGAGGAGAAGTTGCAGCTCAGCATCACTGCTGATTGTCATTAACCAGCGTTGGCTGCCGTCGACCACCACCGATCTCCTTCGACCACCGTCGACTAGTGCTTACAGTCGTCGACCACCGCAGACCTCCATTGACCTATTTCAATCGCCGTCGACCACCGCTAACTACTATCGTCAATTACCACCAACTAGACGATGTCAATCGACACTGTAACCTGAGGAATATAATTACCATTTCTCATCCGTGGGACAAGAGATTTCTGTAATCATCAATCAATAGTGGATTTTTGCAATTGGGCCAGGTCTCGTGTTTTTCCCTTTATGAGTTTTCCACGTAAAAACTTCTAGAGTCGTCACTGCTTATTTCATTTTCATCTGTGTGTGTGTTGAATTACCGTACAACGCTGAGACGATAATCAGTTATGCTACCGCCGCGAATTTTCTAGCACGCATCAATGACATGAATTTTTTATTATATATATATATATATATATATATATATGTATGTATATATATTCTAAATATATAGTATTATTTCGTTCAATCTAATTAATCATTGAAAGAAGAATATACCCCAAAAAATTCCATATTGCATGTCAATTAATTCAATTAAAATGAGGATAAATTATGCAGCTTGAGGGGGATGTATTGGACTCAAATCTAAATAAGCCGACAGAATCTTGACTTTTGAAGCCCACAGCTCTGTACGTAGATTTGATCGAAAACTATTATTAGATATAGTTTTAAATCTCCTCCACCCAAAATCTTATAATTATTAACATAAAAATAATAATTGGATTACATTCGGACAGTCAAAAAAATTCGTTGTTCTTAAACAGCTCTTGTTCGGCTTTTTAAGCAGATCGCATTCATCTCATTTGTTAAGCAAACGAACTAAACACAAATATTTTTTTTTAAGCTCGAATTATAAACGAATCAAACTCGAACAACTTTTTATTCGCTCGAGTTCGGCTCATTTTAGCTCAAAAACAAGACTCATATAATTATTCGTCTAATAATATATTATATAAATTTATATCTGTTTAAATCATAACCGCTCTTGTGAGAATGTGGCTATGTGCATGCTTTTAATAGATTTTACCCAATTTCACATTTAATACTCAGCATCTATTTTATTCAATTCATTTTAACTCGAATACGTACTCACAGTTTACGAGCAAATTTCGAACACGAGCCGATTTCAAACACGAATAATTTCGAATGAGCTGAATACGAACCAAGCCAAAGCTTGCTCAAGCTCGGCTCAGATTAAGTTCAGATTTTGTAGCATAATTATATATTGGAAAAATTACATGCATACCACTCAAGCTTATTTATTTACGTCTCACACCAAAACTTTAATTTTTACATATATATATATATGACAATCTATTTCATAATGGAAGGGGGCACACATTAAATAGAATATTATAATATTATTTTTTTAAGAGTTAAAAAATCAAATTTGTTATATAAATTGAATAAATATAAAATTAATTCACATAATAATAAATTTATTTTAATTTCTTCTAATATAATAATATATATCCAAATTTATTGACCATCAAATTACAATTAAGTAAATTAGTCATATATTATTGCACTCTTTTATGTTAGGAAATCACAAAAAAATGGTTTCATATGTTAGGTATGGCTCATATACCCAAAGTTTGAGTTTTTTGGTGAAGAAGTGTGTCTCTTCATATTTAGTGGGTTGGAGGGAGCGAAAGCGAGTTAATAATTTTATCTATATGGGTGTTTTATCTATAAATAGATGTGTAACCATATGAGTATGTTGGAACCGAACTATGTAACTTCTTTGAATAGTAGAATTTGCCGCTCTTCTCCTGAGGACGTATGCATCTTTGTCGAATATCATTAAATATATGTATTTTTCTTCTGGATTTGCATTTTGTTGGCTTTAAATTACATAACATCATATAAATAAATAAAAATAAATATGGTTGATTAAACTATGTAATTAATATAAATAAGTAAAAAATTTACAAACACACCGCACAATGTTTTATGTACACGTCTACTATATAACATTTAACATTTATATTTCTAATATTATAGTCTCATAATTAATGCATGAATATTTTTTTTTTGGTCTCTTGAATAATACATAAATATATATATTAAAATAAACAACATATTTAAAAGAATGATCAGAGGCTATTACAAGGCAGTCATCTTCATGTGCTTAACTATTAGAGAGGACTCCCTCAATATCGGCAAACTGACCAGAGTGAGATTTGAACCTGTGACCTAGGATGACTTACAACCTTCAAAAAGGTTGTTCTGTCAATAGATCACAACTAACAGCGCACGTGCACACACACACATATATATTTTTTTCATTTATATCAAATTCACAAGGGTTCATATGTATGTAAATGAATGACAGAGAGTGGTTATTTTGTAAATAACAATGTTTTTGGTGTCCTGTATGTAAATATGTTTCAAGGTTTAGTTATTTAATAAAATTGTTAAATACTACATTTTTAAAATTAAATATGGCGTTATATATATACATCATTCATTGAACATCATCCTTAAATGGGGTCACAGCGCATTCATGTCGCGAAGGCGACGACGGGGTTCGTCCCCATTTCTGGTCCCCCAAAGTCCGAATAAAATCTGGTCTTCTCCCGCTGAAGTGCAGGATCATTGCAGAAAATGAGAAGGCTCACTGCTCTCCTCCTCGTCTTCTTCGTCCTAACAGTCGAATGCCTGGAAGGAAGACCAGGTACACGAGGTGGCACCACCTCGTCTGCGGCGGCGGTCGCCGGAGGTCGACGGCTTCGGTTCGGGAATAAGTCGGGGGAGTTCAAGATACTGCAAGTGGCGGATATGCACTACGCGGATGGGAAGGAGACGGGATGCCTAGATGTGTTTCCGGAACAGCTTCCGATCTGCTCCGATCTGAACACCACTGCTTTCATCTATCGAGTCATTCGAGCTGAGAACCCTGATTTCATCGTCTTCACCGGTATTGGATTCTTCGTCCCCCCTTTTTTCTTTGTTTTTAATATCAAATGTTATAGGTGCTCGAAAGAAAGCGAGAGTTTACGTTACTGTTTGATTTTGCTGTGGAGCAATTTTTTTTTTATTGGGGTAATTATATACATAGCGGTGCTCAGTAACTCAGTACATATAGAGATGGGAAACGCAGTGCAGAGTTTGATTTAGGAATCAACAAGGCTTTTAGATGTTTGATAGATGCTAGCCGCTTGCTAACTATAGCGGTTTTAGTTAGGTTAAACGAGGGGATGTGTGGTGGATAAGAAATATCTTTTGTCGGCAGAAATAAAAGTTTCTGAGGTGCATCTTTAACTATTTTTTTCACACTAGGGCCCCGGAGGCGCTATGCCCAGACTACACAGAATATGATGCAATAAATTCAGCATGTTTTGTATTATCAAAAGAAAATTTATATATTAGTAATAACAAACAAGGGAAGATAAATTTTATTCCATAAATAAGAGTGAAATGAAAAATAAGAACCCAATTAAAAAATCAAAATGATAATAGAGAAACTACTCAAACTCATAAGATGAAATAGAGTAATAATTTAAAATCGAAAATACTCATTATCAATATTTTCGAGCAAATAGGCTGAATTTTGAATAGGCTCGATGCCTTTTGCTCTTTGCTTTCATTCCATTAAATAATAATCTCACAATCTGTTTAGATACAAAATAAAGTGCATAATCTATTTTAGGTAAATAATATATATCCCTAATCTAAATATTTAGCTAAAAGAGAAATAAATCAGAATAAAGACAGTTAAAATAATTTAAATAAGGAAGCTTTTAATTATAGAAAACTCACAATGTAGTTATCTGATTTCCGTCCTTCGGGATTGACATCCCCCTCAAATTGATGCTGACTGATCAGGAAACATCAATTTGCCAACAAGAAACTGATGACGCTGTTGAGAAATAGCTTCGATAAATCACAAAATCCAAGAAACAATACGAGCATCATTTGCGTCCTATTGATCAGGATCTTTCGGTTCTATAGGTGCTGGAGAAAGCTCGTCAATATGCCCCCAAAACCCCTTACCTTTCAAAAATATATTGAATTGAAATTCTCATGTTGCATAATTCTTTCCCGTAATATGGTAACTAAGATTTCAGAATATATTTTTAAATAGAATTGTCGCTAAAAAAAAAGGTTGATTACTAAGAAAATTGTTGATCGAAATCAACCTAAAGCCAAAAATCCAAGAGATCCAAAGAAAACCAAAGAAAATTAAAGAGAACCAAAAAATCGTGCACTGCCTTGAATTTGATCCGATATCAAAGGAGAGGAATCCGAAGCCGAAGTCTACTATCCTTGAGTGCAACAATCTAGAAAGGATCGACTATCCTTGAGTACCGTAGTCGAAGATAAAGCCGAAGCTGACGAAGCAAAAGTGGATGAAGCAGACAAGATTGCAGATTGCGGATGAGGCTTGGATCGCCAATTAGATAACCTATTGCGGGATTGCAGACAAGAAAACAAACGGCAGGATCGCAGATCGCAGCTGAAACCAGATATGGGAGATGGAACCCGACAGAAGCAGTGAAGGCTAGCGAAACTTATGATGGCATTTAGATGAAACCGAAGTGGGCGAAGGCAGGCGAAACAGTCAAGCTGGCGAAGCAATCGATGGTGAACGAAGGCGGACGAAGCAGTTAAAGGAAGTCGAAGACATCAGAAGTTGCCGGTGAAGATGGAATGAGCTCGAGTGACGATCGAATGTGCTCTAGGGTTGAGCTCTAGGGCAGGGAAGAGATCCTCAGCTTTTTTGTTGGCTCGGGAGAAGATCAGGCAAGGTAGGGCAGAGAAGGTCAACGGCAGGGAGGACAAGATGGATCGCACAGAGGATCACAACAGGTGAGGCTGTGATTCGACGATGAGGGCTTCCGGCGTGAAGAGTGAAACCAGCGGCGAAGTCAGGGACAAGCAATGAGCGGAGGAAGCGAAGGGAGGTTCAGGATTGCATGGGCCCGACTCGCGTGAGGAGAGGGACGGCGATGATCTCGGTGCATGGAGCCAGTCTACGTGAAGGATTTCAAACTGGATAAAGTGCGAAGATTGCATGAGCTCAAGTACAAGATAGAGACAAACGATTCCAAAGGCAAGCCATGACCAAAGATTCAGGCCGGAATATGTCAACCTATCTCTGATACTATATCAATATTTTCGAGCAAATAAGCTGAATTCTGAATAGGCTTGTTGCCTTTTTCCCTTTGCTTTCATTCCATTAAATAATAATCTTACAATCTATTTTAGGTACAAAATAAAGTGCATAATCTATTTTATGTAACTTAATAATACATATTCCTAATCTAAAAATTCAGCTAAAAGAGAAATAAATCAGAATAAAGACATTGAAAATAATTTAAATAAGGAAGTTCCTAATTATAGAAAACTCCTAATGTAGCTGCTTGATTTTCGTCCTTCCTGATTGACACTTATAAGAAAATCTAAAATTAAAAAGTTTGCTCCTATAGAGATGATATCACAAGTGGAATTGAGATTGCAGTACAAAAATATCAACACATGAGTTTGGCAAATCAAATTCAATAAATAATATAATTTATTAAAGTATAAATGATAATTTATCGAGACATACATTATGAGCACTAAAAAGGATAATTTGTTGTATGCATGTACAAAATTTTATTAGACATAAGTGTGTAGTGCAAATCAAAATGAGTTTGTTCAATCTAGTTAATGAAACATACATCACAATTGTATGACACAACAATCATTTGTTTTTAATTTAATTTAAGTTTTTATAGTTGATTTTATCAGGCATCTTGCAATCGAGAATGTAAACATCAACCAAAGAAACCTGACATTTTTCTGTAGTATCATCACTTTGTGATCCCACTTGGCCGACCAACCAAAAAGGCTTACATTGACCTACAAACTATTGCACTTCAACGTACAATTGTAAATTTTTAACAAAAATTATTTAAACAAGATTACCAACAATTTAAATTATTCAAGCATAGAACATGTAATTCATAATCGTAACATCTGCTAACATTTCAGCTGCATAATTTAGTCAAATATGCAAGGAGTTGTGTGAAAATAAAATAAAACAACTAATTATTTTATTTTGAGCAATAATTAAGCTTATAACAAGTGCAAAAAGAAATATGAAGTAGCGAGGACACCTACCAATCCTATAAAATAATTATGAATCTACTACAAGCAACAATGATAACACTCATAACTAAGAAGAATATGTTTAGCCCTTAAAACAAAAAAAAAAGCTACTTACCTTGAGACGACGCAAAAGAAGCTTTTGATCTTTATAGGCTTTTCTAGTGATGTCACGAGGTAGGCTCAAAAGTTCTATGCCCCAAAATACATCAACCATATTAAATATTGCTATTATTATTATTATTGTTGTTGTTGTTGTTATTTTTTTATTATTACTATTATTATTAAATTCATTATAATTCTTTCTAAGAAAGTAGGATTATTATTAAGATTAAGACTAACAAAATTTTTCATATAAGATTTCATTAAATAATATAAAAAAAATTTAATATATACACACATATATAAGGCTATACAAGAGATAACAATTTGTAATTAAAGAAAACAAAACTATGGAAGGGGAAGGAGAGCTCACGACAATGAATGATCGATGAAGATGGAGGAGAGGGTCCTTTGGTTAGGTCAAGGAGAAGAAGAAGAGGAAGATAAAGAGCTGCTTGATCGACCGTTGTAGAAGCGAGCAAGATCAAGTGAGACGGCCAACCCTTCGACCTCATATATACAAGGATATGAAGCAATCACTTGAAGCGGCAAGGGAGAGCGGGAACTTTATAGGGAAGTCGGTTCACACAGAAGAGGACGGCGGCAAAGCGAGGAAGGAAAGAAATCACTATTATGAAAGACGACTAGCAATAATGAAAGGAAATCATGCGATTTGCACGATCCAAGAGGCAGGAGCGGAACCGGCCTCTTTTTTGAGGAGAGGGGTAGGGGTGGGCAAACTGTCCCCTAAGATCCAACGTCGGAAATGCTAGGGCAACAAAGCGCAAAGTAATATTTCAGAAGGGGCAAAATGCCAATTTGGGGAACCATTATATATAATTTATTGGGGAATCATTATATGTAGATAGAGCCCAGGGCTCTTTTAGTTTACTTTGAAAAGCAATCAATGTTTCTCAACCATTGCCAATAAAAAAAAATCACCACCACATTGGAATTTGTGCAAATGAATTTTTTTTCTTAAACATTCACATACTTTTCACGCCTTAAGAGCCATACCCAATGCAGTTTATGGTTGATTACACCTACACTTACCTTATGTTGCAACAATGCTCTTAGATTATTGGAGTATGGTAATAAACAGAAAGAGCGAAGAGGCATTGGACGTCGTAATTGAAATAGTTTTTTTCACCAATTTCTTGTTTGAAAAGAGATTATGAAGAGCATATAAAGATGTAAAGTTCGGTCGAAACATAAGCATGTAATAGTTTTCCATATAATGAAGATCTCAAAACATGTTTCTTTTTTTTTTAAATAAAAATTTTTGAATAATTCTGTTAGCTCTTTGGTAACTAAAAATTTAGCTGATGAATGAATTTTCCATTGTTTAGTAATTGTGCTGCAATCAAACTTCACACTATGGTTGGCTGTATGTTTTTATTGACCTTTTGTTGTAGATATATAAACAGACTAATGATGCAAAAGCTGTTTAGAAATTTGTGGCGATTTTATTCTTTGTTATGTTATGGCAGACATTGCATTGTTGTAATATTCGAAGTACTGGAAAAGTATGCTAATGTTTCGTTTATAGTAATTTTAGTTGCAAAAGTCTCTAAAAATGTTAAATTAGTCCTCCGACTCTTTAATAAAGACTAAAATTAGTCCACCTGATGGACTATCTTTGCTAAAAAAATTCAGTGATTAAACTAACACTTTTATAAACTCTGGAACTATAATGGAACTCTAGAAAGAGTTAGGAGATCATTTTAACATTTTTCTCATTCGTAAAAGCATGCATACATTTCTTTTCCCTACCCTCATATCCAAATTTTTGATCCTATATTTTTCCTTTTCTTTCCTTTTCTTTTATGCAGCATTTACTTACATTTTACACAATTCTAATGTATTTACACATCCCACACTTAAACTTTGATATTTACACATACCGCTCAAATCTTTAATATCACATCAAAAATAGCATCATTACCACTTTTAAAGTCAAGTGGGCCTTTTCATGCATAGCTTTAAAGACCAAAGTGCTATATATCTGTGTCTGTGTGTGTGTGAAAGTTTAGGGGTGAGATATATAAATACATAAGAAAAGTGCGCAAATTTCCCTTTTTCTTTCATCAGGTAACAATAGTGTGTTTGTGAGTTTAGGGGTGGGATATATAAATACGTAAGAATTGTGTGTAAATTTCCCTTTTTCTTTCATCGTATGACAATAGTGTGTGTGTGTGTGAAAGTTTAGAGGTGAGATACATAAATACATAAGAATTATGTATAAATTTCCCTTTTTCTTTCATCAGGTGACAATATATTTGGCTTAGATTCTAAAGATGCAGCAAAATCACTGAATGCTGCATTTGAACCTGCTGTCAAACTCAAGCTTCCATGGGCTGCAGTACTTGGCAACCATGACCAGGAGGGCACCCTCTCCCGCGAAGCTGTAATGCGACACATTGTAGGAATGAATCACACCCTTTCACAACTTAACCCAACCGGCATCGACATTGATGGCTTTGGAAATTACAACTTAGAGGTCGGCGGCGCTGAGGGTTCCGCGCTAGCGAACAACTCAGTTCTCAACCTTTATTTCCTTGATAGTGGCGATTATTCCACCGTCCCTTCCATTCCCGGTTACGGCTGGATCAAGCCCTCTCAACAAGTCTGGTTCCAGAAGACCTCTTCTCGCCTTCAGGTAATTCATCCAATTTAATCAAGTTCAGCTTGGGACATTTGCGTGCATACCACCCAATTGTTATGTATTTACATATCGAAGACTTAAACTTCATTTTTTAAACTTATACCTCTCAAATCTTTCATATCACATCAAAAATATCACCATTTCTTACTTTTAAATAGTGAAATACGCCTCTGCATACATAGATAAGGTTGTACGTATGTAAAATTGAAGCTTAGGTGTATGATATGTAAATACGGAAGAGTTGAATGAGATTGACGCAAATCTCCCTTTAAGCTTATGACATTTACGTACATACCAACTAATTCATATGTATTTACATTATCTAATACCTAAACTTTAAGTTTTAAATTTATACCACCCAAATATTTCATATCACATAAAAAATACCGCCGTTCTAACTTCTAAACAGCAAAATACACGATTTCATACATAGGTAAGGTGGTTTGTATGATTCTAGTTATGTAAATACATAAGAATTGAGTGTTATGTATGTGAATCTTCTTTCAAGCTTAGGGCGTTTACATACATACCACCAAATTCCTATGATTTACTTATCTAACACCTAAATTTTACTTTTTACATTTATACCACCCAGATCCATATCACATCAGAAATACCACCATTTTAACTTTTAATAGGTGAAATATACCTTTTCATACATAGGTAAGGTGGATGCATACTAAAAAATTGAAATTTAAGTGTTAGATATATAAATACTTAAAAGAGTTGAGTGTTATGTATGTAAATCTAAGGTTGGGGCATTTACATACATACCACCCAATTCCTATGTATTTACATATCTAACTTCTAACCTTTAATTTTAACATTTATGTCACTCAATTCTTTCATATCATATAAAAAATAGCACATTTTTAACTTTTAAATAGAGAAATACACCTTTTCATGAATAGGTAAGCTGGTACGTATGTAATAAATTGAAGCTTAGGTGTTAGACATGTAAAAATATAAGACTTGAATGGTAGGTATGTAAATCTTCCTTTAGGCTTGAGGCATTTACATACATACCACTCAATTCTTTTGTATTTAGATATCTAAGACAAAAACTTCATTTCTTACATTTGTACCACCGAAATCTTTCATTTCAGATGAAAAATACCACAATTTTAACTTTGAAATAGTGAAATACATATTTTCATACATAGGTAAGGTGGAATGTATGCAAAAATTGAAGGTGTTAGATATGTAAAAACATAAGCATTCAGTGTTATGTATGTAAATCTTCCTTTTAAGATTTCCATCTTTATAGTAGTACATGAGACATGCCTTGCAGCAGAAGCATCCAGCACCTGGTCTTGCCTATTTCCACATACCTCTACCCGAGTTCAGCAACTTCGATGCGTCGAACTTCACCGGAGTAAAGCAGGAGGGGATCAGCTCTGCTTCCATTAACTCCGGCTTCTTCACGACGATGGTGGAGGCCGGAGATGTTAAAGCCGTGTTCACCGGGCATGATCATCTCAACGATTTCTGCGGAAAGCTTATGGGAATTGAGCTTTGCTATGCGGGTGGATTCGGATACCATGCATATGGGAAAGCAGGGTGGTCGAGGAGGGCGAGAGTGGTTTCTGCATCTCTCGAGAAGAGTTTTAGTGGCCGGGAGTGGGGGGGAGTGAAGTCGATCAGGACGTGGAAGCGGCTCGATGATGAACAACTCTCTAGGATTGACATGGAAGTCTTATGGATAAAGGGTTCTACAGGTATGCTTCTTTTTTCATCATTTTATCAAGGGTATTTACATATATACCACCCAATTCCTGTAGATTTACAAATTTGACACATAAACTTTACTGTTTACATTTATATCACTCAAATTTGAACTTTTAACAAGTGAATTATACTTTTTCATGATTGGATAAGGAGGCATATATGTAAAAATTGAAGTATAGGTGTTAAATATGTAAACACCCAGGAATAGAGTGGCATTTACATACATACCACCCAATTCCTATATATTTACATATCTGACACCTAAACTTTACATTTTACATTTATACCACCCAAATCTTTCATATCACATAAAAAATACCACCATTTTAACTTTTAAAATGTTAAATACATCTTTCCATGCAAAGGTAAGGTGGCATGTTTGTAAAAAATTGAAGTTTCGGTGTTAGATATGTAAATAAAGAGGAATTTATTGGTATTTATGTAAATATTACTATAATCTAACAGCATGTAATGGTTCCATTCATTGTACAGGGAGAAGAAGGAAGAGCACTGTTCCTAATAAAGCAGATTGAATTTGATGCTTCCTAATAATATAAAATGTCTGCTATTTCTTGAGTATTTGAAAAAAATGTAAGATGATATAGTACTGTAGCATTAGTCTGCAGCAGAGCAGAAATAAAGCTATAAGGACCTGATGGCTTTCTACCTTTAATACAGCATATGTTCTGTTTTTAGGAAGATTTACATTTATACCACTCAACTCCATTATATTTGCATAAATTCCAATTTTTACATGTGTACATCACCTTATGCATGAAAATGGGCATCTTTCACCTTCTAATTAGGGGTGTAAATGAACCGAACACGAATGAACAGAGCTAGTGTTCGTGTTCGAAATGTTCGAACACATTACTGTTCGTGTTTAGTTCGTTTAATAAATCGAACGAAAAAAAATTGTTCGTGTTCGTCTCGTTTGGTTATCGAACGAATCGAACACGAACTTCCTGGCGAACCGAACACAAACTGTTCGCGAACAACGAGCTTTTTTGACAGCCCTAGCTTTGATAGCATACTTCCTCAAAATGAAGCAAATTGATCAGGTATTTCATACACATTAGATAATTCATACTTCCTCAAAATGAAGCAAAACAGAATAAGGCGTTTAGGGTTTTGTTTAGGGTTTTATTTTAATATAAAGTATAATATATTAATTATAATATTTATAATAATATAATTAATACTATAATATTATTATTGTTATTAATAATTTATCATATATTTATTTAAAATATGATAAATTTTTATAATATATAATTATTTTTTAAATATCATACATTTTTTTATATAAATTTATTTTAACTTATTTTATATTTCGAACAATAACGAACCGAATGCAAACGAACACATCACTATTCGTGTTTGGTTCGTTTAACAAACCGAACGAAAAATATTATTTGTGTTCGTCTCGTTTGCTTATCGAACGAATCGAACACGAACTTCTTGGCGAACCGAACACGAACTGTTCGCGAACAACGAGCTTTTTCGACAGCCCTAATTCTAATAGTTGAAATAATGGTATTGGTGATGTGATAGGAAACATTTGGGTGGTATAAATGTAAAAAAAAAAATAAAGTTTAGGTATTAAATATGTAAATATATGGCTTTTGGGTGGTATGTATGTAAATGTGCGGCCTGTATTGGAGATCCTGCAATGAGGTTCCTGATGTTGAAATTTGTACATGCTATTTGAAGTGGTTTATACAAAATAGGCTTGATTTTGTGTCAATGAGATACACATCTGTATGAATCTTGAGAAAATTTAACCGATAAAATATACCAAAGAGTATGACTAAGTTGGGCTCACCGACTTAAGATCACAAAAGACTAATAATCGATGGCAATCCTTTAATTGATATTCTAAAAATAGTTTGGGGGACTAAATGTAATTTATAGGGTTATGGGGATTGAGGATTTACATATGTGCAAGTTCTAATGGTAATTGTATTCCTTGAGTGATGTACAATAGAACCATCATTATAGGACATTTTGCTCGTGCTCTTTCAGTTCAAGGAATAGGATAAGATTTTTGTAGTATTAGATAGACTTGATTGTGTGCATTACAAATCATTACTCACATATTTTGATCCCACACTTCAAAATGTTGTACATCGCCACTAAGGTATTGTTTAGAGCATACATACTTTATTAAAAAACAAGTATGAAGTCATTAAAAAAATCTAATGTTCAAAAATCATGTGTGCTAACGCGCTGTAGAAAGTTGTCGCACACCTAAGTCGTGACCGTGGAAAACGTAGATTTAATGCAGATTAATCGAAAATATCACAAAATGTAGTTCACTTAAACAGACAAAACTATGGCGTGATACTGCACCGCCACTCCAAACGGACCCTAAATTGAGACTCCACTTTCTCATCGATGTATTTTAAGAACTATTGTATGGCATGGGTCACATTTTCATGCAAAATAAGTAATGACCTGTCTATGGTAATTATGAGTGGAATGTCAAATTCAATCTGTGAAAACATGTCAATCAGGAAAAACGAAAATCAGACAATTAATTTAAGTATTTTCTATAATTAGGAGCATACTTATTTTAATTATTTCCAATATTTTTATTATGATTTATTTCCATTTTACCTGAATATTTAGATTAGAAAAATGCATGATTATGTTACCTAAAATATATTATGTAGAATATTTTGTACCTAAAATAGATTGTAAGATTATTATTTAATGGAATGAAAGCAAAGGGAAAAGACAATCGAGCATATTCAAAATTCATCATATTTGCTCGAAAATATCAACACAATTATAATAATTTGACCTTATTGTAAAGATTCTCAAAATTGAAAAGCAAGCCAAAATAACCCCAAGTTCCCATTCATTTGAAGCTTATGACATTGTTTCATCTTACCTAACGATGTTACGAGCTAGCTACCTTCGCATATGAAGATACATTGTGTTCCTTGACCACTCTAGTTTGTTTTAGGTAAGATCGAGTGAGAAGACTCGCAAAATTGAATTCTTTATCGTGTCAGAGTAAATGTTATCGAACGGCAAAATAATAGTTATTCATAATACTTACAAACTATTATAAAGTTCATCTCCAAAAATTTAAATTGGGTTTAATTCAATTTCGAAATTAAACTTAACTTCAATAATTCTTTTTTAAGAAACTCCAATTTAATAGAACATTTTTTTTTCATTATATCATTTTTATGTATTTACATATATGTCACTTGAAGGTTTGATATGTATATGTAACAATGCATGAACATGGATTTAAGTGTTATGGATGTAAATATAAAAAAGTAGGTGTTAGATATGTAAATATATAAGAATCTTGTGGTATGGATGTAAATGACTCTTAACCTAGATGCAACCCATGAAAGGCTCCCTTATTTGTCTTCTACATGGGCCCGTAGCCGCAGCTTTGCTCAGAGAAACCTAAATCCCATCCCTTCTTCGACCGTAGAGGCAGCCATGGATGACCACCAGGAGCTGGAGCACGAGGTGTACGGTGGAGAGATCCCAGACGTCGGCGACATGGAAGGTGACGAAGAGATGCTCACTGCTGACGGCGATGGAATTGCTGAGATCGATCCCAACTCCAAAGAGGTCTCTCCTCAGATCATTGATCTTTTCTGCTCCTTGTCTTGCTTATCATGCCTGAAGATGACTCACTTGTTGTTTGACTTGCAGAGCTTGGAGGACATGAAGAAGAGGCTTAAGGAGATCGAGGAGGAGGCGAGTGCACTCCGCGATATGCAGGCTAGGGTTGAGAAAGAAATGGGCGCCAACCAGGGTATACCTAATTTTTACAGAGTAAAATTTTGTGGTTTACTGTTTTATATATATATTTTTTCAACTGGGGATCTGTTAGCCGATTTTTTAGGTTTTACCTATTTTGATTAAAGAATATTAGGGATCTGAATCTTCCTTTCCTTTAAGTAGGGAGTGAGTAATGCAACCTGTGCTGCTGCTCGTTCGTCAATCTTTTTATTCTTTTAAAAATTAAAATGTTGTTCAGCATGATTTTCTTACCTGAATCTCTTCTGCAACTAGATTTTATGTATGCTAAGAGCTCTAATTTCAAACCTTGTTTTGGAAGAACTTCTTAAGTTATGCGGACAGTTGGCGCTGATCTTCTAGTCCGTTGACATTGCATACCGGTTTAACAGGGGTAGAGTGTACATTGGACATATTTCAGTTTTATTATATCAGAGTTTTACTTGAATTCTAATGCTTCTAGTCCGTTTACATTGTATACCGGTTTAACAGGGGTAGAGTGTACATTGGACATATTTCAGTTTTATTATATCAGAGATTTACTTGAATTCTAGTGCTTGGTACATGTTAAGGCTTTTTCTCACTGGTTTGTGAAAGTATATCGAAGGATCAAGTTTGATGTGTATTAAATGTACCGGCTGGTGGTTTGACTGGTTGAGTTGTGAACCATCTAACCTGCCGGTTTGCTCTAGGTAAAAAACCACTTTTGGATAGAACTGGTGAACCTTTTAGTTTCTAATGAACTTTTTGGTTCTAATCTTGATTAATTTTTTGTTTTTTGATCTTTTTTTAAATGGTTATAAGTAAAAGATTTAGATTGAGAATAGATAAAGCAATTAAAATATCATATCCTAAAATTTTGATTTAGAATCATATTCAAAATATATAAAATTGGAATATTTTGAATTAAAAGACTGTATATTGAGTTGATATATGATTATTCTATCATTATTACATTATTTTAGTCATATTAAAATAATTTTTATATCTATTATGTCATTTGTTGCAACCCACTTATAGCAATGAACCCTCTTTCTTCCAATTCATTGTATGGTTTTGTTTTTAAAACCTTGATATCCACAATCTATTTCCCACAAGACAAGGCGGTGAGTGGCATTGTTTTTGCCATCAAAACTTGGGATTTTTTGGAAAAAAGTTTGAAAGTGGTTTCCATATGGTTGTATTGAAAGTAAGACTAAATTGTTCAATTGAAATAACGTTTTGTAGACTAATTTGCTGTCCTTTTTCATATCTTTTAGATTGAAATCATCATTTTTTTAGTGTCTTCAAATATGGATCAAATAAAATAGGATTTCATACCATCATTTTTATCATACTTAAAATTTTTTATAGTTTTATAGATTTATTATCAAATAGTGCCAGAATTTGATTCATTATTTTTATGATGTTCATGGAGCATCTGAGTATTTTAAAAGTATTCTATAGGTTGGGAAGTGTTGTAAGGTGCTTTGATGTGTTGAGGGAACCATTATGTGTTGAAATATTAATGCTTTTCTAGACGATTTTATGCAATCTTTGCCAAGATTTGATGCTAAGATTTCCATTTCGTTAGGTGCCATATAGGAAAATTTATTCGTTTCGTATTACTGTCTTTAGTGTTGTTATATGGCTTGCTATTTAACTGTTTTTCTTCTAATTATTGTTTGATTTTGAATAATTCTAGATGATTCATCAAATGCTGCTGCAACACAAGTTGAGAAAGAGGAGGTGGACTCTCGATCAATCTATGTTGGCAATGTGAGTTTTTTTTCATACTACTTTGATATTATTTTAAGGTTGTCTTATAGTTTGTTATATGCAGTTTTTTGATGACTAGTGTGTTTAAAAAAAAAAAATTAAAGCCCACCACAATATTATGTTTTATTTTAAATTATTTAAAAGAAGGATAGTTTCCTCCAATGTTCAATGCAAGCTTGCATGCCTTCATGTTTTTAGGCACGAGCAATTATTCTTCGATTTCATTTCCATAATGAAGTAATATATCAACAAATTTCTAAAGATTATTTATGGCGTGTTGAAAAATTCGAGAACAAGAGATAAATGTATATTTTTGTTTCTTGATGAATTTGGATTTGAGGAGACCTTATTCGATATTTGTTCATTTCTTTTGCCAAAACTGGACTTTTAGCCTTCACCCCGTATATTCTAGATTTCTTTTTTGGGCATTTACATAGACACCACCCAATTCTACGTATCTAAATATCTAACACCTAAATTGTAATTTTTACATTTATACCCCCCAAAATCTTTCATATTACATAAAAAATACCACCTTTTAGCTTAATACACCTTTTCAGGCATAGGTTAGGCGGGTATATAGGTAAAAATTGAAGTTTAGATTTTAGATATGTAAGTGCATAGGAATTAAGTGGTATGAATGTAAATCTTCCTTTTATTGGTTCACGGGGGCAGGCGGTGGGGTGGTGGGAAGTATATTTATGACATTAGTTCATCGTTTAACGCAGTTACCCAAGGCATTGGATCTTTGGTTAATTCGTTGTTTATCTTGATTTTTGTCTAGTTGAGTCAATTACTTAATGGAGAAACTACTTTCTTTTATGTCATGTTGAGTAGAAACTTGTTTCATATGCAGATACTTTTATAGAACTTGATGTAGCACTATTGGTCTGATTGAGATATTGAGGTGAAAAAATTTTTAGAGTAGGATTAGAAAAGGAAGGGAGAGAATATTATAGTTTCCATTCACACTGAAAACATAGCCTTCTAATATTATAAATTTTTAAGGATATATATCTTCGACCGTATATAGTGTGATTAAAAACTGCAAATTGTGTTGAAATTGTTTGAGCTAGGTGCGGTAAACAGAGTTTTAAAGATTAGAAAAAAAATATAGGTTTTTTGTTTTTTTAGTGAACTAGAATGTTATACTCAGTGATGAAGCTCTTGGTACTATAGGGTTTGGGAAAGGTTTATCCCTCCATTGTAGAGATTTTATTTTCGTGATTCAAATTCAGTGCTTCACATAATTTGTTCATGTAGCCATGTAGTTTCGAGTATAGATCCTATATCGATCAGGAGAATGTAGAACTGTCTGGGGCACTTACTTGTATAACACACAATTTTTATAAATTCACATTTCTAACATCTAAACTTGCGTATTTACATCCATACCTTCTCAAATCTTTTACACCACATTAAAAATACCACTATTATTGTGAAATACACTTTAACATGCATAGGTTTCTAACTCTAAAATGTTAGAAATGTAAACATCAAAATTTGCGTGTTGGATTATGTAAATACATAAGAATTGCACGGTATGTTTGTAAAATTCCCTTGGGTTTTTATTTTGGCAGTTAGTGGCACCAATTTATAGGAACCTTTGTTGGCTTCATTGACTAAAAGGATTAGCCCCCTCTTGTGCATTGTGGAATCAATGCTGAATTGCTAACAAATTTTTTTATTTTTTTAGTGCTTTATTAGAGACCCTTTTGGTAGTACTACAATGAGAGACGGGAGTTGTACAATTGTTCTGATGTAACTTTATCAAATTTAAGTAAAGTTGTGTTTACATAAATACCACCAAATTTCTATGTATTTACATATCCAACACCTTTTTTTTTTTTAACATTTCCACCACTAAAAGTTTTCATATCACATCAATAGTAACCACCATTTTAACTTTTAAAAAGTGAAACACACCTTTTCATGCACAGGTAAGGTGTCATGTAAGTGAAAAATAATGCTGTGTTAGATATGTAAATTTATAGGAATTGAGTGGTATGCATGTAAATCCTCCTTGAGCAAAATAATCCCAACGATTGCTTTTGAAGGTATGATGAGCATCATCACAAATAAAAATGGGAGCTATTTGAAAGTATGTGATTAAAACTGCTTTTTAAATGCATCTATTGTAATCGTTCAGGCACAGAATTTTATTAAAACATAAGCTTTGATTATTTATGCTTTACATCTCTTTTATTCTCCTGATTTTTCAATTCACATTTTCTTATTGAAAGATAACTATCATGAATTTTTGCCAGGTTGATTATTCCTGCACTCCTGAAGAGGTGCAACAGCATTTCCAGTCTTGTGGGACTGTGAATAGGGTAACAATTTTAACAGACAAATTTGGCCAGCCCAAGGGATTTGCTTATGTTGAATTTGTTGAAATAGAGGCCGTACAAAATGCTCTTCTACTAAATGAGTCAGAATTGCATGGTCGTCAGTTAAAGGTTATAAGTGTAAATTATATAATTCAGTATGTTTTTCTTTTTTAATCTCTATCAATGTTTTTAACATTTAAATTGTGAAACTGGCAGGTGTCAGCTAAGAGAACGAACATTCCGGGTATGAAGCAGTATCGTGGCAGGCGGCCTAACCCATATATGGCGTTTCGACCGAGAAGACCTTTCATGCCATCTCCATATTATGCTCCATATGGATACGGGTAAAACTTTATATTATTTTCATTTCTTTGTACTCATTACAAAGGTCAGGTCTTTGATTATTTTGATCCTTTAGTATTTGCCGAATCTGGACTCAACTTGTACTTGGCTCATTTATTTTTAACCTTAAAATTCAGCTAAAATTGATTCGGTAGTCCAAGCACTCAAACACACACGCACACACACAGTGTGTGTGTATGTATATATATGTAATCTCTGTGCGGGTGCGCCAAAAATATTCATTTAGATCTGTATTTATTCATTCATACATGCACAATGATACCATTTTGATCAAATGTGGAGCTTGTTCTTTTCAGTACAAGAGGATGTAACTTTGTTAGTTTGCTTTTTGATTTTGATTCAAAATAATTACAAGCTGAAAATCAATCTGATTTTTTTCTTATGAAATTAATTATCTTTTGGTCTTCGAGTCAAATTTTTAGTATTATCTATGTTTGACGAAAAAATCTTTTTCTTTTCTTTTTTTAAAAGAGAAACGTGCCATAAAAAGGTCTCCTAATTTTTTTTGGGGAGCTTTTTAATCTCATAATCTAGAAAAATGCTATTTTTGTTCTCAGACCTTTTTTTTTATGGACTGAACTAGTTCCAAGTCTCTTTAAAGAGAAGAATATTTTAGCCCGCGTTAAAAATTTATTGGGATTAGTAGGCACCTTTTTTATAGACTTTGGGACTAAAAATGGTTCCACTCAAATAATCAGGGGATCATTGTAGCACTTTACTCCTTTGTTTTATATATCAAGTAAATTGATATTATAAAAATGTTTTCCTAACTGTATACATTTAGGCTTCATTTGATGCTTCATTTTGATAAATTATTGAGCAGATTATTCATGATATTTGATTCACACTCACTGCTTACTACAAAATATCTGATACACTATCAGTAATCTCTTTTGCACAAATTCAACATCAAGACTTTTTGTGAACCTCGTCTCTTTATGAAATGTTATTGTTAAGTGCATATTTATTCATTATAGTAATACATCTTCTCTTTTCTAATATATTCCCGAACCATCAATTCTATTTCAAAGTTCCTAATATTTAGTAGGAATTAGTCTCACCATAACTCTGATGCAATCATATGTCAATCTATTATTTCAGGTTTTGTCACACCTTTATTTCAGTGTTATTATGCTCGCAAGTTAGTATGGTTTTTATTGTCTTATTTGCTTTCAAATATTCATATTGTGGGCAATTTCCTTATTGTAGGTTTTTGCACTAGCATTACAACTTAAAACAAAAGAAAAATAAATAAAAGTTATATATTAGTGTGTCACATGTGATGAAATAAAATAATGAAATTTTATTAATAATTTCTCGTCTTATTTCTGTTTTTGTGAGTTCTGTAAATTTAGAGTATGCCTAATGATTTAAGAAAAAGTGTTTTGGCACTAATTTTAAAGAGTAAACTTGATTATTAGGATTGTTGTTCAAGTATTTACAGAAGAATGAACTTATGGGTAATCTATGTCATGAGAACTTGTAATGGAATTAAGACTTGGTAACATACATCTGGATCAAATAATCAAATTGATTTTATGTTTGTAAGGTCTATTATCAAGCTAAGACAATTATTGAAAAAATAAAGAGATTTTTTTAAAAAAAAATTTGCATTAAGAAGTGACATTAATTTGTGGCACACCTAGGAAAGCATGTGTCAAAAATATAATGAAAAATTAAAAGATGCACATATAGAAGGTAACATGGCTTTGGATTAGTTGAAAAAGTGATTATAATGTGGTATGCACTTTTAGAAGTTTAATATCTCAACTAACATTTTGTAGATTCTGAAGTCCTCCAATATTATTACAATAAGGATGATGATTGTATAATATTCAATTTAGTAGTGTGGTATAATAATTGCTTTTCATAGTTACTATAAATTGAAATCGATACGTGTATCATATATTTAACTGCTTTAGATTTATTATTACAATAAGGATGATGATTGTATAATTTTCAATTTAGTAATGTGGTATAATAATTGCTTTCCATTGTTATTATAAATTGAAATTGATACATTTATCATACATTTAACTGCTTTAGATTTATTATTCAGAAGAATGGGATATTGATGAGGATATAACTTTTAAGAGTTAAGATAGGGTGGTAAATAAAAGAACTACAAGAATACTATACAATGTGAATATATTATAGAGACTCAAAAATGTTTTTTTTTTTAATTTATATAATTATGTTCTTAACTCGATGTTGTCATGAGAAATGCCTCTTAAGTGCTAGATTCCTTTGTTTTATTAGGATTATTCTTGCTAGTCCATTAATTTTTTTAGCAGTAGTTTAGCAATTTATTAGTAATTTGTTAGCAGTCTATTAGTTTGTTTGTGGTTTACTAATTTGTAACTAATTGGCTAGTTAATAATCTGCTACATTTCCTACTGCATTTTTAGATTTTATTTTAGTATGTTGATCATCATATTAAACACAAAAAAACATTTTTTCACAATTAAAATTAGTATTTATTTTTTTTTTTTTCTTTCATTTTGCTCAACTAAGCTTCTTGTGCTTTGGGCATTAGGCAGTCATGCAGTAACACATTTAATCACACTAAACAAATCTTTTCTTCATTCCTTGAGACACCTTCCTCACATGCTTCATGATATCATGATATGTATCAAATGAAGAAAACCAAGCAGAGGTTTATATATTTATCTGGAATATTTACACACACCACTCAATTCCTACGTATTTACATGTCTAACACCCAAACTTTAATTTTTACATATTTACCTATGCATTAAAAGATGCATTCCACTTCTTAAAAGTGAAATTTGCTATTTTTTATGTGATGTGAAAGATTTTGGGCTGTATAAATGCAAAAAGGCAAAGTTTAGGTATTAGATATGTACATAAGTAGGAATTGGTTGGTATCTTTGTAAATGCCCATATTTACTTATGCTATCATCTTCATTTATCAAGTGAATGCTTAGGCCTGTTGTCTATCCTATATTTTCTTAGACCAACTTGCCTTGTTTCTATGCAGAAAAGCTCCAAGGTTCCGGCGGCCAATGCGCTACCGGCCATACTTCTGAGGTATCTTTATCGGTAATCAGTTAAAAAAAAATAAGGCAATAGGTGTTACTCGATGTGTTACTCATCGAGTAACGATAGGAAAAAAAAAATGAAGAGATAGAGAGAAAGAGGAGGTAGAGAGAGAATGAGTAGATATCTACTCAGCTGTCTCTCTACTCTCTTGGTTTCAAACTAGTTTGATTGGTAAAGATCCTGGAAGTTGTTGTCAAGATATTAGATTCGATTGCTTCGTAATAACTCTCATTTCGGGCGCATCGAAAAGAACTCACTTTTGTATCACGCACCAACACATGTGGTGCCTATTGAATATTTGTTATTGGATATTTTGTGATCTGTAATATTTAAATCAAGGAGATTGTTCTGCATCAAGCAGGTAATGTTTTTGCTGTTAGGTGGTGAGATAGATTATGAAGTGTAGAGAATGGTTTAGATTAATAATGTTTTATGTTTTAGTTGGTTGATTCATGCTTAGTTAAGGATAAAAGCATGAGTATGTTATTGGTTGGTGGTTTTGGGGTTTGCTTGGGATAGCTTTACGCCTGTTTTGAGTTTTAGATCGTCACCCCAATTCTGTTTGAGGAACTATTTCCTTGCTGCATTCTATAATTTTTTCAGGTGTAAAGCCTTTTTTTTCAATGGCTATCAAAGTTATTGTCTGATTATATATATATTTATAATTTTTGTTTCAAATTTTTAAGAAATTGCTTTCTCGATCATAGCTTTATACCCACCTTTTTCAAAAGTTGCAACCACCCCAAATAAAAAAAAATATTATATCAGGAGCCTTGATGCAAATTGCATCAGGACTCCAATAAGAGTGCGTCACACACGATGGATCTACCAGATAAAAAAATTATATTTAATGTATGGCCCTCATGCATTTAACATGTGATGTATTTTCATTAGTCTTCATGTGATCTTGCATCATTACTCCCGATGTAATATTTTTTTTTCCCCAAACAGACCCTTAATTTCTTTCCTAAATTTTCGTACATGTTATATTGATCAAAATAGTTGAGATGGATCTCAAAGTCATTAAATTTATTTTTCTAATATTGAGCGCTAAACAACATATATGTACTTTATTTGATTATATCTTTACATGGCACACAATTCTTATATTTACATTTACATTTACCACACCTAAATCTTCATATTTACATGCATGGCTTTCAAATTAATTTTTAGGGACATAAAATAACAATATTGCTAATAAAAGTGAAATATTTCATTTTAGCATGTTAATATGAAAGTTTAGGTGTGATATGTAAATGCATAAGAATTGTGTGCTGCATATGTAAATCCCTTAATTTTTTTCCTGTGCTATAATATAATATAAATTAATATGTCTAATTTATTTATTTATTAAATTGCTTGCATCTCTCTATGAATGTCAGATTTTATTTTATGCTGTGAATGTAATTTATAACATTGCAATTGTTAGCAAATGAAGATGGTTGACAAGTATAGGTACGGTGATCTATTAAAATGAAGATTTACATGCTTGCTATTAAATTTTTATGTATTAAATAAATAACACTAAACTCAAAATATTTTAGTTAAATATGGTGGTCAATGAAGTTTGAAATGTTGTCAAATTAAATTTCAAATTAACTGTAATGAAAGTATTTTAATCTTATTACATCTACACTTATTTATTTTATAACCCATTTTTTTTTTTTAAATAACCTATTCTAAAAGATTACAATCATATTCATTATCGTTAATTTGCAATATTATTATTTTTTAAAAAAGTTCTTTACAAACATCAGCCATTGAAATGGATTTTGAATCCTCAAATATTTGAAAATTAAAAAATTGAAATTATTATAAGAAAACTAAAATTTCCTCATTTTGATTTAGCAGAAATTTACAAAAATTAAACAGTTTTAATTATCGGCATCTAAAGTTAAATTTCTCCGAAACTATATAAAAAGAACAAATTCTCTAATGAAAAATTATTTACATCTTAAACATCATTACCTAATCTTATTCAAATTTTACTAATTAAATAATGCGCATAATATAAGTTTGCAATTTGTGCATTAAAAAAAAAAAAAAAAAAGCACCGCACAAGGCAGAAAAGTTAAATACATAACACTTGAGTCTTATATATTTATGTATGTAACATCTAAATTTCAAGTCCGGAGTCAAATCCCCTTTAGTACAGTTTGACTTAAGGGAGTTGGTACTCGAATTGTTAGACATATTAGGGTGATTGAAGGCTTGTATAATAGTCTCTGACCATTCCTTAAAAAAATTAAAAAAAAAAAAAATCTAAACTTCAATTTTACATATATGCCACCTTATCCATCCATGAAAAAAATTGTATTTCCCTTTCTAAATCTTAAAACAGTGCTATCTTTTTATGTAACATGAACGCCCTGGGTGGTATAAATATAAAAAGATAAAAGTTTACAAGTTAAATATGCAAATATATAGGAATTGGGAGGTATTTATCAAATATTCACTTAGTTAATATGATTTTCATGAAAGATATAACATTCAAATCAAAACAATAACTTAAGCTAATCATATATATATATATATATATATATATATATATATATATATATATATATATATATATATATATATATATATATATATATATATATATATATATATATACACATCTAAAAGGGCCTTTAGTTGATGATCACCATTATTAATTCTTCATGATGACCTGAATTTGGGCACAAAAGCCCTATCAATATTAATCTGAAAAAAAAATAATAATAATAAAAATCAATACTCGCATATAAAGATTAAAATCTCAATTCCTCATCCTTCACTGGAAGAAAGATCTGTGTCGATTGCGTTCCAGCCGAGCCTCCCTCTGTGAACATTGAAGAAAGATAGTTAACCCATTAGCATAGTTATTGAAGAACTTCATGAACGAAGTAGATGACAGACGTGCGGACCATGACGTGAATCGTAACACACTGTCGAACATACGACATTGTGTGATTCATGTCGTCGTCATCCGCACGTCTGATAAACCGGACATAATATTTTCTCTGATGAATAGGCCACTTACATAGCATACCCACTCGAATCTTTTAACATCCCATAAAAAAATATGATCATCAATATATTTCTAAAAGTGACGCATCTTTCCATGCATGAGTTTATGACACTAAAAAGTTATAAGCATAAATATTGAAATTTGGGTGTTGGATATGTAAAAATACAAGCGTTGTGTGGTATGTATCTATAACTTCCATTAAAGAAAAATCAAGGCAGGCTAGGCTGCTTATGCCAAGGCTGTTTTCAGTTCAATTTTAGAGTAGCTTTCACTAAAATATTTCAAACTTCATATATCAAAGTCAAATCATATTGATCACACATAGCAGGTACATATAAAATGTTTAAATAGATATTTGAGAATTCAAAATAGGGGCATTTACATGCATGCCATACAATTATTATGTAATTACATATAACAACTAACTTTAATATTAACATTCATAGCAGTCAAATCTTTAATATCACATCAAAAACACCACTTTTCCTAACTTCTTTTACAAGTCAAATGCTTCTTTTTTATGCATAAGTTTATAGCACTAAGGTTTTATAAATCTAAATATCAAACTCTAAGTGTTAGATATGTAAATTTATAAAAATTGTGCGGTAGGTATGTAAATTTCCGTTATTTATATTGGCTTGTAGAAGATTGAAACCAAAGTAAGCTGAAAATCTTAAGAGGTCTACGCTATACAGCATTATAAGGTTACTAGTGAACATAATGAACGTTGAATATAGCAGAAAAAGAAAACAAAGTGTTGGGCTGAGACAAAGGGGCAATTTATAAAAATAAGGGGCATTCACATACACACCACATAGTTCTCATGAATTTACATATCTACCACTCAAACATTCATCTTTACATGCATACCACTCAAAATTGTAACATAACATCAAAAATACCTTTTAACAAGTGAAATACACCTTTTCATGCATAGGTTTAGGACACCAACGTATTATAAGCGTAAATATCAAACTTTGGGTGTTAGATATGTAAATACATAAGAATTGTGTGGTATGTATGTAAATTTCCCTTAAAAAAACAGTCTTTATGGCCTCTGCAAACGCTATTTTCTGTTATGTGACACGATTATGAATCTCAACAATTTTTTTGCTTCAAACTAACATTTTATTAGAAAAAAGGAAAACATGAGATATCTATGAAACAAATGAAACATAAATCAGCATGCAGGGCAACCCATTTCTTTATCATCCAACTTAATAAAGAAATAGGGCCTACCACATAGTAGTTTTAAGAAGAACTATGATAAATTTCAACTGCACTTTTATATTTTTCCTCCTTGGCCCCTCTGTTTGCTAAGTTTACTCATTCAGCGGCGGCCTCTCTAGGTGAGAATAGAGGTGTGAATAGAGGTGTGAATTCTCCTTCTAGTATCGTAATAGGATGGGGGAGAACACTTCTTGAGCTTGCGGTGATTAAGAGCCTCTCTTCTAATGGGATTTGGGTTGTAGTTATTTCGGGAGATTTGTTAAGAAAAGAGGAATTTCTATCTTCTCTTTAGCCTTTTCTTAAGAATGATTTCCTCCAAAATTTGGTGAGATGAGATATTTCTCACTGTTCTCCTTAAGGATTTATTGTGAAAGAGAATCTGATATATGTTTGACACTCCTTTTCTTTTGTACTCGCATACATTCTGATGGTGGATCATTTTCGCGTTTTCGCCCTGCGGATGTATAGGCCATTCTTGACCAAATCACAATTTGATTTGTGCGGTTGTTTTAACATTCGATATCATATGTGATGGCAAACTCTGTTTTCTTTTGTTGATCATTTTGCTCCCTCATGCCCCTAAAGAGAGTATTATTCGCCGCTATGCTTCAATTAATAGGTATTATTCTAGTTAAATATACGAGATAATGTAATCGAGAAAAATTTAACAGAATAATGATTATGACAATTAAAAATTAAAGATGAGAGCATTTTTATTGCTCAAAGATATGAAAGCTAAGAAGTTTCCTAAATGGCACAAAAAAATATGAAATGCGCCAAAAAGGTCTTGATTCGATCATCCTTAGTCTACGTGATGAGATCCTTAGAAATACAGATGATCAAAGTACTAAAAAGATAGTAGGAAAAAGTTTGAACCTTTCTATATGATAAAGCCAACAACCAATCGTCTCTATTTGAAAAAGTATCTAATGCACTTGCACGAATGAACGCACATCGCTACAAAAGCATTTTGATTATTATAACAAAATTCTTTTGGATCAAACAAATCCTAATGTGAATATTAAAGAGAGAAAATTTTGACGCTATCATGCTCTTCAGCATCTTCTTAAAAATACATTGGTACAGTTTCTTAGATGTGAAGGGCATTTATTTACATGATAAAGTTGAAGTGAAAAAAGACTATCTAACAGTTTTTCTTAGAGCCGTGAGGGTTTCCTTCATGAAGAATTGTGGAGCACCAGATCAGCCTTCTCTCAAACTCGACTCCACCCATCATTGGATTGTAACAAAACCTCGACATTAAATAATAATGAAAAACGAAGTCGTTGATCAAAATCATAAAACCAAGACACTCACCATGCGGATTGTACACCGTGGCGTCCCCAAATTGCCCAATCACAGAGAGAGATTTTTCATAAAATCGGGAGATTCTCCCTCCAAAGATACATGTTCAATTTAGGTTTTTATATAAATGAAGATTTTTTTTTCCATAATCAAATGAGATATCTAAGCTTAATTTTCATAATGAGATCTTCTAACAAATTTCAAGAATTAAAAAATATATATATAAATCTTTCAAAAAAAAAAAACAAAAAAAACATCTCTCTTAAAAATCAGTCTTAAACCACCACAGGTAATTACTCTATTTGGCTTCGCCAACTATCATGTGGACCCATCTTTTTTGGGGCCAAGTCACCTCTTAGTTTGGATCTCTCTATAATACAATTCAATTTAAAGTTAAAATGAAAAAAAAAAAAGAGTTTTCAAAATAGCTAAGTAAATGACCATCAATATGATACTCCTTGAACTACCATTTTAAAAAAATAATAATAATAAAAAATAAAAAAAATCAAAGGTTGCAATGCCTTGCTATGCAAGCAAATCAATGTTAAAGACTGTATAAGGGAACTCAGCTTTCTAAAATATTTTTAAAAAATAAAAATGAATGCATAATCTAAAGTAAAAAAATTGTTAAGCAAGATGGATAGAAAATAATACTGAGCATTCTAAATAATGTCATCCAAAAGAGTATTGAACCTCCTTCTTCTTGCATTCTTTGTAATCATCAAACAGCATTTGACATTTGCTTTTATCTTGGTAGTTAACTTCCAGACCTGCATGTTTTCGTCTATGAATTAGCAAACGTTGACAGGCGAAAAACTCGCATACAAGTAGAAATTTAGATTCTTTAAAGAAACATTTATAAATCCGAACAAAAGCAGTGTTCTGAATCAGAAAGAAACAATTGTACATGAAATACATAAACCATGCACATTCTATACTGGACCCTCTGTGGATATTTTTAAAAAATCTGAGAAAAATTCTCAATAAACAAAAGGAACATTTACATATATATCACATGATGCTTATGTATTTACATATCTCACACTCAAACTTTCATATTTACAATAAGAATTGTGTGGTATGTAAATGCCTGTTTTAAATTTACTAATTGGAGAAGTTTCTCATTATAAGTAAGCAGATGCCTCAGGCAAAATATAACAAATTTATGAATGAAATCCGTAACAAACTACTCCAAATTGGTTGAATCCAATCTGAAAAAATTCAATTTAGGTAACTCATGCCATATTTGTTTCATATTTTGCCCTGCATCATATCATTTTCAGTTGTGTAAATGATACATGCATAGTTTATCAAACACAAAAAATAGAGCTATCTTTATGAATCGTGAAAAGATTAATTACAAGAAATATTTTGCAAAACCTAATGTTGTTATTGATTACAATTGAATATTTATTCTGTCATAGGATGCCATATTTAAATGGTACTTGAAGCAAGTCATGATAACAAAAACTTAATGATCACATGTCATCACCCACTCAAAGGAAGTAACAACCATCCTTGCGTGTAAGGAAATGTACTATTTGATGTTGACAAAAAAAGAGAACTATCCAATTGTGTTTATAAGTTGAAATTCTATGCAAGTACATTGGAACAACGAAGTTTTGACTAATATAAATTTAAAAATAAGCCAATTTTTTTAGTGAATTTGCTTCCATTTCATCACAATATGTGAAATCAGCAAGATAAAATGAGCCATGTTTATTTCACATGATTTGCTTCATATTAAAATTAATTTGCAATAGATAATTAATTTTGTACTTAATGCAATATTAGAAAATGTATCTCGATACAGTATTTGAATGGGAAATTTTTCGGAATTATATTCAAAATCATACAAATTATGACTTAAACAAACTTATAGTTAGAGAAAAACGACACCAGATGTGATCATATTTCAATCCACATATATCTTAAGCACTTTTAAGTGCAATTAAAATTTTTGAGATATTAATTAAAGGGTTAAACAATCCCCAATACTTATACTCAAACCAATCATCCCAACAAAAGAAATCCAATAAACTTAAGATCACTCAATTCTAAAATCATCAATCCACCTAAATGTTGAATAAATAGTAATTTATCAAAGTAATCAAAATGGGTTTTCCAATAGAACATTTAGAGATTTTGACCAAAAATCAAAATACCACTAAAAATTTGAAGAACTTTAGAGCCGCCGCCACCACAATTATCATCGACTAACCACTATCGTTAAACGTCGTATTCTGATCGTTATATCTTGACCATTATCAGCTAAGCATAATCACCCAACTGTTAACACCTGATCATCATCTTCACTCTTCACTACTTTCACCGCAATCACAAGAGACCAAACAAATATTCTCAACTTTGTAATCCCGTCTTCTTCAATTGTAGAGAAGAGTGGACTCTTTAATCTCACATACATAGTGAGTAACTTCAGCTGTGCTAAGCCCTGTCATTGTTTTACTTTGCAATTTTTCCACGTAAGAATTTTATTATCTCCCGTATCCTTCTCATTTATCTATTTAGATGCAAAGCTAAAATGTTAAATCTTTCACTCCACCATCACAAATTTTCATGCATACAACAGGGATCAAACTTGACCAAGCATCTCATAAAAGAATTAACTTAAATCCAACCATTAGGGCTGAATTACATTCTGATCTAACCTAAAACGAGAAATGCGTCAGATTGGCAGATAAATTGAATGTTTAGTATACGCATTAAATGAATATTCTCTTAGGTTAATTGAGTATTCTATTAGATTAACATCATATAACTAGATCAGTACAATAGTTACAGTAAGTTAGATGGATTAAGAGGAAATCTGTGTAAAGATCAACCATCAATCCATAATCGCTTTCTATTCTTCCGTCCTCGTTTCTTTAACAATCTCATACCCCACCAATCTAATCCAATACATCTCGTTTCAAAGAATCTATTAGAAGCTTACACGTTGTTTCAAGCGAAAAAACCCTACAGCTAAGATCAAAATAGGGCATGCGAAAAGAAGCAGGAGGGAATAGGGACGAAGAGATTACATTTCAGAGAAGCGGTGTACTGGGGATAGCAGAGGGAATCGGAGAGCCTCGCAGCGCTCGGATACGATTGAGAATTAGCGATCGGAGAAGAGGAGGCCGGAGACATCGAAGCCGACTGCCCTCGCCCGTTATTCGCCCACCGATCTTATTTCTTTCGTATTTACATAACTAACACCACAATTTTAATTTTTACATACATCCCACCTCTTGCAAATATGAAAAATGTAGGTGGTACAAATGTAATAATAAAAACATAAAAAATGCTCAAAATTTATACTACTTTTTTATTTTTGGACTATTTACTTTTTTTTTGGGAGTTGGGGGGGTCACCTTACATAAATATAAAAAAAGATGTATTTCACTTTTTAAAAATTTTAATGTTATTCGCACATAATGTTGGATTCTAATTTGTCATTTTTGAATCACACCCCGAGAGTTAGAGTCGAGTAAAGGAGAGAAGAAAGAGAGAGTATAATAAGTCTGGAATTCTTATAGGGAGAATTGAAGGAGATGTCCCTTTATTCGTATTTTTATCCGAACTTATAGAGACGTGTTTTGTACAATTACAAAAATGAGAGAGCGGTTAAGAACTATTCTTAATGACATTAAGACTCCAATTGATTGTATAGATTTTCTGCCATATTTGCGTTACAATTTGAATTTCAACATTAGTGATAGTTGGCTGGTCGGTTGGCTTGAAGTCGGCCGATTGAGGCAATCAGTCGAGTGGTGTATGTGCCCTCTGAAGTACGCGCTGGTCGGTCGAGGTGTTCGAACGCATGATGATCTGGCTCGGTGTCTTTCGACATTCTTGAACAGAGCGGTCGGTTGTGAGGGGTCGTTCGGTCTGGACGCAGCGTTAGTCGGTCGAACGTGGTCGGTCGGTTTTTTTTGTTGAGTGAGCCGTGGCTCATTCTTCGTTTAGCTCGAGTATTACAGAACTCGTGTCTCGCCTGCCTGGTTGGTTCGTCGTCTTGGTCGGATCTCCCAATCTTGCAAAGTCTTATATGGATCTTGTCGTAGCCTATGCGGGGTATCCGACGAGACTCGATGTCGGGATGATTTACGTCGCACTTTCGGTGGGTGTTGCCGCTATCGAGCGGGGAACCATTTCCAAAGCTTGAACTTATCTCGAGTTTGGAGACGCGGCTTCATGCTCGACCTTGAATCACCAGTTGATTGCTTAATGACCCGACGGCTACGGAGGTGCAATATCTTATAATTAAATATATTCAGTTCAATTCCACAGTATAATCAATTCAATAGTAAAGCAGCTGCCCATATACGCAAGTATACGTATCGTTCAAGTAATACATGGCTCTAGTGGAGTCCTAATTATCGATCCACAAGGAAGATTTAGATTTGGCTAAATCACAATACAGACTTCTAGTAATCAAATCACAATGCATGCACAGTTGGTATTATAATCATAACGAAGAACATATAATTGAAGGTTAAAGCTGCTACTAATACTTTCTAGACTCCTTAATAAAGTTAACTAAAGCAAATCTAAACTAAATTTTGAGAGATTCAAATATAATAGAAGAGTGCCTTTCCCTTACAATGATATTATAATGAGTAAATAATAGTGATTGATTAGAACATGTATTGTGTTAAATAGAAGCAAACCTATTCTTCACGCTCTTCAAAGAGCATACCCTCCTCCAAGTGCATTGAAGAACATTGGCTCTCCTTAGGTTTAGTCTCCAAATCTTTAGTTAGGCTAAGAGGATACTGGTTCTACTCCAGAGTTCACACTTCTCTTCGCCTAAAGGCTAACTCTAGATTTAATTTCCAACTCTAAGGCATAATTGGGGATTTTAGTCAGTCACCCTAAAATCTCCACTTCTGCACCCATCAAAACTTATTTCCCTATTTATTTGCATTCAACCCCCATGAACTACGTAACTCATTCATGAACATTGAATGTGGTATCCACTTTCATTGTAGAACTCATAACCCTTTCAAATTATCAGATTCACAACAAATTTCAACAATCTAATTGGCCAGATCGAAAAGTAAATGCAGAACAAAATGAAAAATCATCACAATTTCTTAGCATTTAAATGACACATCCAAAACACATGATCACTTTATGAAACCTCATTGGAATGAGAAAGACAAAGAAATCTACTTGGAACTCATGAGGAAAATACGACAAAACATGGATTTCATATATAAAAGCAATGTCATACAACAATAAGAAGTAAATACAACTTATCTCTTCTTCTTCCCCACGTAAATCCCTTGAAGATCTTTTGCTTTCTCTCTTCTCTTGAAGACACCACACAATTCTCTCCTAGAATTGTAAGGAAGAAGCAATCTCTCACTTTATTTCTCCTCCTACACTCCTTAGAGAAGAATCTCTCTCAAATACAACTCACACACCAAAACATAGATTTCTACACTCTTTTACACTTAGAATACTCACTCTCCCTTTCCTAAAGACATATATCACACACGATCCACGAATTCTGGCGTCCAAATGGGTTTAAATAGTTTAGGAATGAATTCCCCCAGAGTTTTCTCAAGCAACCCTTCAAAATCCGTCCGAATATGTCGAATATGGCACAGACCGACTTAAAATTGGGTTTGGGCGCCGACAACGCTCTAGCGCGTTTTAATGCCAGTTCTCTCTGGATTTGAGCGCCGTCGGCGCCAGTTGGCTGAAATTGCCGCTTTGCTTCATTTCGCTCCAAATTCGTCTTTTTTTTTGCTTTCTTTTACTCCAATTGCCCTAAATCACCATACCTGCAACAAAACATGAAGAATGTCTTCCTTTAAAGTGCAATATCACAAAAAAAAGTATAAAATGGATATGAAAATGCTAACATTATTTTGGTGCATCACTTACCTCTAAAGGAGGCTCTTTCATCTTAATCGTTCGTTCTCTTTGAGATTCGTGTTGATATTTTCGGTGTGTGTACACATAAATATGTACAAAATCACTTTAGGGAAGTAAAACATCGAACTTAAACATGGTAAATCGAGGAAACTTTGTGCACTTAAAAATAAAATAATTATATTTACAAAAACATCTATTTATTTACTATATTCGGGACTAAACACATCTTTATCTCTAAATCACATAAAAAATGCATTAGTGAAAAAGACTCTGGTTAGAAGCTCCTCATAGAGTATTTCAAGGGTGTTATATATACTGAGGGGGCGAAACCAGTCTCTTTTTAGAGAGACTAGGGCAATGAAGAACAAAGTGATATTTTAGAATTGACAAAATTGATATTTTAGGAGGGACAAAAGACTAAATTGCCCTCAAACATATGTAAAAATTTGAATGGGAGGGTGAGGGGGAGGGGGGGGGGGCTGCTCCGGTATATACTCAGTATTATGTAATTACATGATTATTTACTATAAATTATATATTAATGAATTTATATAAATTTTATTCATATATTATGCTCGCATAATTGTCTTTATATCACTTGTGTCATAAATATTTAATCAAGTATGGACCGAAACAAGGTTATGCCCTAAAATTAATATTTCTTTCTTGGGATAATTACATACATACCACCCGAAAATATTAATATTTACAAATTAATCACCAACCTATTTTTTTGAAATACCGAACCGATATATTTACGCGTGCCACAATCATACCATTGAGAATTTGATAAAAATGAAAAACATGGATTAGGGTTTTCTCATGATATTGATATTTGAGTGAGAATTTGAACAAAATGATTGATAGAGGATGCTTGATTTGTAAATAGTTGTGTTTCATGTGCTCTGTATGTAATTTCTAAAAGAAAATAACATAAACAAAAGTATTTCTTCATGGAAACCTGCTGCTATATTTTCCATTGTGGATTTTACATACATAGAACAAGCTTTTAATTTATTTATATATCTAACACCTACATTTGATATTTACCACTTAATCTCTAAATCACATCAAAAAAACATTTAACACCAACATATCTAAGGAATGATGCACTTTATTATGCATGTGTTTTGATGTGTCCTAAAGATTAAGAGTCCGTTTTGGTAGTTTTTTTCAAAAAACTACGGCATAAATTTGTGTTTTCCGACCGGTTCTAGGTAGGTACGGTAGCAGCTTTCTAGCTGTGATCCGACTTTTTCAAAAAAAAAATTAAATAATCACCATAATTTTTTGAACATCAGATTATTTTTCAGCAGCTGTTAAATTGCTATTGAATAAGCTGCAGCTGTCTCAAACAAACCCTAAAATGTTATGCATGTAAATATAAGAATTTAAGTATTATATTATACGAATAAATAAATAATCTATTTTGTGCATGTAATTCCCTCTCTCTTTTTTTAAAAATACATCCGAGGCTGAACAATATAAAAAGGCTATAATGGAACCCACTTTTACACTTGCTCCCAATGGGATTCATAACCTTTATTTTGAGTTGGCTTTAGACAAATGTGTTATTTGGTATCAATAAATCACATATGTTATACTCTATACCATCATCCAGTAGCACGTAAACCATTTATAACATCATCATTATGATCATCATCGCCATCATCATCACTGTCGTCATCATCATCATCACCATCACTGTCGTCGTCGTCGTCATCATCATCATTGTCGTCGTCATCATCATCTATACTCTCATCAGTAGGATTGGTATAACTGGATTCATGATCACTCCTTACATCAACATTGAGGAAGTCTGCAGAATCATCAGCATCATCAACATCATCATCGTAATAATCAACATCAAAGTCCATATCTTCACTTGAGATGGATCCGATCGGATCGTGCTTTAAGATTTGATACAAAAAAAAAAGTAGCAACTAAGATATTTATATATTAAATTCATTTATAAAATCATGCAATGTAGTCATCAATGTGACTTACTATAGGAATAAAATGAATTAGATTGGAGTAAATGATGCATGACATTAAATTTAAAATTATTTGAGTCTTACTATAAGAATAAGAAAGGTCATGATTGCTTCACTCAAAAATCAAAAGCAAGGGACAATAGAGATTCATTCAACACACCTTGCCAAAGCCCACCACACACCCGGTATTGCTACCGGGCACACATACAACCATTCACTGCCTGCCACTACCTCCTGCTGCTCGTAGTCAATCATATTTTACATTGAGCCAAATAACTCAAAATATTCCAAATTTCAATTACACCACATTCCTTTTACATTGCATCCTTTTTCAGCAAACCAAACAACCTTTAACCTTATTGAATTTTCTCTAAAAAATATAGATCGCATCTCATAACCTTCCCCATCAACTTTCAAAAAACACATGCCATAAACCACTCTCCAAGCCACAATCCTAACGATAAAATCCTAAGGATTGTCCTAGAGCTTGTTTGATCTAAAAGCCTCAGTCAACCCTATGCCATTTGCCTCAAACCCACATAAGATGTTCTTGCTCACATAGAGTTGTCCCGCGCACACTTAGGCACCCACCACAACAATTGAAAGTCTTGGATCCATAACTCCAAGGCTATGTCAGTATGAAACTGAAGTTAATAGCAAATCATTAAAAACCTAAACATGATCCATGATTTACTAAATCTAAGATTTAATCTAAACCAATATGTTTGATAAGGCAGTAGCATTTATGAAACTGAAATAACTGTTTGGGAAGATTTAGCTTACATCATAGCTAAATCTTGCAACCAAACAACCCTCAATGGCTTGTTTGGGATCACTTTTATTTTTTTATATGTTTTTATTTTTTATTTTAAAAATAAATTAGCTTGTTTTCAAAAACACACAAAATATCTAAAAATTGTTTTGATTAATTTTAAAAACAACTGAACATGTTATATCACACCAAGTAAGAAAAACAAATGCTGATTGAAGACAAAATTGAATCGAAAAAGAACATGTGCAAACCTCATAAAGATCTACCGGCGCAGCTTGTTCCTTAGCATTCGGCAGCCATATCTTTATGCTGTTTTTGATCCCACAACTAGCAAGCATGGCGGTACATGGGTGAGATTCAATACAATTTACAACATGCTTGTCCCCTTTCATCACGCGCAATAGCTCCCCTCCTTTCTTTCTCCAGATAAATAGACGGCCGCAGTCGGATCCACTAGTAACATACTCACAATTTGGACCAAAGAAGCTCACTCCCTTTATAGTCTTACAGTTTATATGCCCTTTATAAATTTGCATTGTATACCCAGTAGTCATAGTTGAGTTTGAGTATACTGAATATGGATTAGGACCCAATCCTTGGTCCTTCAAGAAAAGATACATCACATGCGAATTGTATGAGGCCAAAAGCTCACTTTGATCCGAGAAAGCCAACCCGGTTATCTCAAAAAGGTCATCACCAATCAAATGCAAAGGAACGAAGCAATCGGCGGGTTTGTCACATGGTTTCCCGTCCCACCTGCACATACGAATGTCGTAGACCCTGGCGTACACATCCGATCCCGCAACAGCGAAACGATAATGGTTCCTCGGATCAATTGCAATAGAACTTAGGTGAACAATTGGCATATAACTCCGCCTTTCTTTCAAGGTTTTACATTTGAAGAGCTTTGTTGCAGTCGGTATTCTCAAATCAAACTATGAAATGAAAGGAACAATGAAAAATCAAGAAGAGCAATAAGTAGAAAAATCAAGAGATAATCTATTAAAAAGCATAAAGAAAGAAAAATATACAAACATGGTGAACAAGGCCATCTTCACCACAACTATATAGTATGTAAGGACTTCCGGGCTCAATTGCCATTTTATGAGCTCGGCCCGCATGTCTAGCCAGCATTCTTGTGAAAATATGTCCACCATCTTTTAACTGTGCCATTCTAACCTGGTGAAATACATTATAGAAATACATAAAAATCTAAAAAAAAATGGGCATTTACATAAATAGCACAAAATTCTGATGTATTTATGTATCTCAAGCCTAAACTTCCCTACTGACATAAATAACACTCAAATCATTAATATCACTTCGAAAATGACACTATTAACACTTTTTAAAGGTGAAAAAATATCGTTTTCATGCATAACCTCAAAGCACCAAAGTGTTATGTATGTCAATATAGAAGTTTACGTGTGGGATATCTAAATACATATGGATTTTGTGCTACGTATGTAAGACAGTATAGCATCCAAAAGTTCACACTATGGCGAAGAACGTAATGTGGAAGAAGCATACTTCCCCATCAGCAGCACATGTAACCACTGTTCTATCATCTGTGTAAGGCATAAACTTAGCTTGGAAAACATTGTTTATGTGACCTGAGTGGAATGATAGTTTAAGATGCCTCATTTCCCAATCCCATAACATCACCATTCTATCATCAGAGCCAGACACAAGAATGTTGCCACTTGAATTGAAGCTTACAGTATTTACACAGCCTCTATGTTTCTTCAACTTCCAATTAAGTCTGAGTCGAAGAACAATATCCTATACAAACAAAATAATAACATGATAATGCAATGCTAGATGAGATTTACTAACTTTTAAAAACTAAAATACACATTTTCATTTGCAAAAATAAAGGTATGTATAAGATATGTAAATACATAAAAATTGATTGGTATGCATGTAAATCTTCCACTAAAAAACCAAATAAGTCAATTATTAATATGTATGAATAAATATATGAGAATATCTTCCTTAACTTTGTTGTTGATTGGCCTTCAATGGAATATAAAATAAGCCTTTTCTTTTAGTATTTCATTTGAATTGCCTTGGTTTGTTAAAGAAGTGCTAGTAGTATTGCCTTTTGAAGATAGAGTAAGAGAAAATGAATTTAGATAACAAAATATGTAAAAGAAGTATATAAAATGTATTGATAAGGCATATAGATAAAAAGGGCAATTACATAAACTAACACCTAAACTTTACTTCTTACATTTATACTGCCCAAATCTTCCATATCACATAGAAAATACCACCATTTTAACTTTAAAAAAGTGAAATACACCTTTTCATGCACAAGTATTGTGGCTATGTATGTAAAATTAAAGTTTAAGTGTATATGTGTAAATAGATAGATATTTAGAGGTATTGTGCATGTAAATCCTCTTAGATAAAATTAACAATGGCAGATTGGGAAACACTAAAAAAAAACATACCAAAAGTAATGATGAAATTTATGAAGAAAAATTTTATAAGATAGGTTTAATGACACATACAACAGTCAAAGAAAATGAATAAAGACGATGATGTTTCATCAAATAACCCATAGAGGGTGATCACTGAAGAACAAGCAAATAGAAATTTGTATTACTTTCATCAAAGATAAAAAACAGATTTTTTTCTCAAATTTTAACAGCTCGAGCTTTCATTAAAAAGGACCAAAGAAGCCCTTTTTCGATCAGATACACAAATTCAATCTCTATTTTAAAAAAAAGGTTGAGTCTCACTGCAGTTTTGCATCAGGATATCAATCAAAGTCTACCATGTGTGTAGTCAGGTCCATCCATATATTAAATTCAGAGTCTGTATGTACGTGCCAGACCCTTGAAGTTTGCATATGCAATAATTTCTTGAAACTTACATACATACCACACAATTCTTATCTATTTACATATAAAACCTTGATGTCATGAATCTATGTATGAAAAACAATCCAAAGGTAAAATTTTACAGAATAAAAACGAATCATGGCTGAAGCAATGACGAAAAAAAAAAGACTAAAACAAAATAAACCAACCAAAGAAGCGGCAGCGCGACGGGAGAACGGCCGCGGAGCAATCGCCCCGACTTCTCGATTCCGCATCTCGACGATGCGGCGACCCGATTCTCTGTCCCCCATCCCAACTTTCCCCATCTTTCTTCCACCAACAAGATGCTCGAAGAAATGCCCCAAAGAACTTAGAACTGCGATCGCCGGAGATTGATGCTAATGATTTCGGGATCAGGTCTGCTTTTAAGAAAATATTTAGGTAGGGAGTAGGCACGTATTTCTACATCCGTATGGAGGTTATTTGGATTGGGGTTAACACCCAACAAATTCACAAAATCTCCCAATAGCACACAAAAATTAGCGAAGAACTGCGGAAGATATTGGTAGGTTATTGTAGAGTTACTGGGTGATTATTGGAGTTAATACCCTAATAACCTCTCAATAATCCCTGACAAGTCTTATGTATTTACATACCTACCACCTAAAAATTCAATTTTTATATATATATTACCTCGCCTACGCATGAAAACATGTATTTCACTTTAAAAAAAAAAGAATAATGATGTTTTTTTTATTTGATATAAAAGTATTGGGTGGTATAAATATAAAAATTAAATTTTATGGGTTAGATTTGTAAATACATAATAATTGGTTAGTATGGGTGAATATTTCATAAAGGTATAGGTCAAAACCAACAACCTTATTTATTTTTGAGCTTTCATCTTAGATGATAAGATGTTCTATCAGTGAAGAGTGTGAGTCTTGTGATTCTCTGTGAAGAGAAAATTATGATAGGATTATTCAAACCTAAGTGGTACTAAGGGTCTGTTTGGGGCAGCTGTTGATTATTTATAATCTGCTGCAGATTATTCTGATAATCTGCAGAATATCAGAATAAGTTGGTTTGTCGTTTGTTGAAACTTATTCAGAATAACTTATTTGTAGTTGTTGCTGAAATAATGACCAAACTGCCCCTGAAAAGCTGTTTATTGTTTGGAGGAGCTTATTCAGAACAGCTTATTTGAAACAATACCGAATGAGAAGAAAAATAAATAAAAACTGAAACAACAGATCAAACAGAACAGTGAAATCACTACAGATCACTTAAAAAAACAAACATAGAGTTCTCACTCATCCGTGAGTACAAAAAAAAAAAACCAACATAAATACAATTACAAGTACAGTTCAAAATATTAAAATGTTTAATTTACAACTTTGACGATGCATTTCTTCAGCTGTCAACTCCACTTGAGAATTCATGACCACCCGATCACCCTCTGCAGTGAAACATGTTGGGTAATCAACCTGACAAAAGAAACCACAACGATCTGAAACACCTCTACGACAACCGTAGAACTGTCTGCCACTGTTGTTAGGCTAACGTGATGTCAGTAAGGGAGCCGGGAGACCGTAATAGCACAACACAACTCGAGAGGTACCTGAAATCCTAGAACTCATGTTGCTCCAAGTATTAAAAAAAAGCAGTCATCAATTCATTAAATACCACTATTATTTATCTTTCTAAAAGTTAAATACACATATCATGCATAAGTTTATAACACTTCTTAATGCATTCTGTAATGAAATTATAAAAATCAGAGTAGCCCAAAATGCAACCAGTAACAAACCCTCCCAACCAATGGGAGTTGCTATAACACTTCTTAATGCATGCCCTCTCAACCAAATTGGGAGTTATTAGAAACAAACCCTCTCAACCAAAATGGGAGTTGCTGATCCTCCTGACATCTCCAAACTATACTAACAAAGGAATGCATGCCTGCCATAATATATATTGTGTTGTAGGACAAATTGTAAGGCCCAAACCTTATAACCAAAAACATTTCTCCACCATCAAGTAATGCCCAACAGACCAAAACAATTCATTCTTAATGCATTTTGTGATGAAATAATCTGCCTCCATAAGAAGGTAAAATACAACAATGCCCATTGTTTGCATTACTAATTTTGCACTCCTTCTTCGATGGTACAGTTGTTGGGATATCAACCAAGGCCAGTGAATCCTCGTTTCAGATCTTTCCATATTTTCCACTCCTTCAATTGGTCCCACTTGCTCTTGAATTTAAGCTTGTCGTAATCTCGTCCTGTTAACTCTTTGAATCTTTTTCCAATATTCTACTAACCATCCTTGTTAAAGTATGTGTTTGGCCTATTTCCATTCTCAATTTCTTTGATACAGAGATTGCAAAATATGTACGTAACTTCTTTATCCCAAATTACCGAGGATCCCCCTTCAACGGGCTTAGCCATTTCGGAACTAATGTCGAACTTGTTGTGTTTTAAACAGGTTAACAAGAAACAGAAAAGGCAAGAAACCATTTAAGCAATTCCTCGATTCCACAGTGAAGCACACCTTTAAAAATTAGTAACTACACACTATATTTCCTGATGAAACATGCAACAAATATCAAATCATCCATCATACTATCACATTTTAATGGAACATCATATATCAAATATCACTGCTCTTTTGGAAAGGGTACCCATGAAGTGAAGAGATGTTTTTTTAAGGAGAAAGATTGGCATATTTGGAATAACTATTCAATGATTGAAATAAGACGTGCGTTGTGAATCAAATAGCTCTTAGCATCTCTTTGAACCAATGTGAACCTCTACAGAAGCAATTCTTTTGACCAATTAACAACTGTAGTAATTTTTAGAAAGCTCGTAATAATATTTGAAATAGCTCATACAAAAGGAAACAGCCAATACACAACTCATGGTTGAACTGCCTTCAAAGAGCTAGTAGTTCATAGTTGAATTCAATGTAGAGTTCTTTTACAGTGAAAATAGTATCAACTTTGGGTCCCGTAAATATAACAGCAACATTGACAAAGCCTCATTAGAAGCCAATGGATCATTAGTGAATAATGTGAACTTAGTCCCCCATAAATATATGTAAACATAGCTTTACACATTTTCCTTTAAATAAGCTAACTTTCAACCAATAAGCAACTCTTTGAACTAAGAATATCAACTGCAATAATTTTAAAAGCTCATAAACACATTTCTGCTGCCATAAAATATCTGCTAAGCAAAGTAATAAGCTTGATTAACCTCATTTCCAAGCCTGCCCTTTACCATAAACTACGGTCCTCCTATTCTAGAAGAAATTTTCAATCTTGCACGAGAGAAATTCGTTTTTTTTCTGTTTTTCAGTAGATCTACATAAACAAAATTACCTAAACATACACAACAGATCGGGATGCAACACAGTAAAAACGTGAGCAGAGGGAGAGGGGATCGAACAAAAAAAATGTAATAATGTCTTCTCCTCTCAAAAAATGTAATAATGTCTTCTCAATCTGTTCTGAGTACGCAACAAATCTTCTCCTCAACAAAAAGAATGTAATAATGTCTACCATCCAAAGTTTGAAAGCTTCCTCAACCAAAAAATGTATCATAAGCAATTGCTTGTTCCAGATCTACCATCAGTTTCAGATCTACCGTATCGAGGCACAGAACATACCTTAAAGTGTCAGGTTAGAGGGAATAAGGTGAACGAAGAGCAGATGCCGAGAACTTGCCGAACCAGCCAAGAAGTTCAACCTAACGGGCCGATAATCAACGAGGGTGAGGGCGAGGGCGGGGGAGAGGGAGAAGGGCACACGAGGAAAATGCAACCGAAAACGTGATAATCAGCAGCGGTGGCACGGTGGTGGCGTTTGTTTCGCGCGTTGAAGCCTGTGGTAAATATAATTGCTTAATTTTTGATGCTATAAGCCGTAAGATTTACGGCCGCGGACTTTACCCGGCGTTTGGCGTTACGTTGTAGCCTATTACCCCTCGATCCCGTCTTCGTTCTCGCATTTGCCCTAGCTCTGCGATCAAACTCCCCTGCTCTCTGTCTTCTTCTCGCATTTCCTCCCCTCTCCGATCTCCCCTCTGTGGCCTGTTTTATCATCAAGCTTTTCCTCTGAAATTTCTCTGCATTTGTGTGGTGAAGAGATCTCAAATTTCGCAAGTATCCCTCTTTTGCCTTACGTTTTGGTACAGCTCGTCTTCCCTATATGGATTAGGGATGAAGTGAGTTTGATGTGTTATTTTGATTTGTCTTCTATGGCTCATACTCTACTGTCCCTAGCCATCATAGATTTGGAGTTTGGAAAAAGAAATGAGTCATCTTACGTGATATGATGTCTTATACATTTCCGAAGCAGGTGCATATTGTATGAAGTGAGTTTGATGTGTTATTTTGATTTGTCTTCATTAGCTATACTCTATCGTCCTCTACCATCATACATTTAGCGTTGGAAAAGAAATGAGTCATCTTACGTGATATGATGTCTTATATATTTCCGAAGCAGGTGCATATTGTATTGGCCACAATGACACTTCATAATTTTATCGGACGACATCCCTCTCGAGCAGATACAAACTTCAGCATGATCGACAATGATGAACTAAATGTCTCTCAATACCTGAGGATGAGATAGACTCGAATGAATTTGAAATTCATGACGGTGAAGTTGCGGTCGAGATGACTGCTTTGAGGGAGTCTATTGTAGATGTTATTTGTAGCAGCTAATCCACCAAATTTTATTTATTTATTATAATATAGGTTTATTTTCGTATGCATTTTGTTCTATTGTGAAGTTAGACTATGTTTTTCTGAAGGATTTTGTTTATGTTAAAAGTTTGAATATATCTTAACGACATTTCTGAAATTTGTTTTTTTTTTTTGTGTATTTTTTTTTTTTTTTGAATGTGAGTGAGTGTCTGATGTCTGTAATGAATGTTGAAAAGTAAGGGCTTGTGAGTTCCTTTAGAAGGCACGTTCGTTGTTATTAAATAGTGTTGCATGTGTATTCATAATTCGGTTTTCTTCTGGCTATGCATAAAATTTAATTTTTGGATTTGACAATTGATTTTTTTGTTTTGGCAGCTATAAACCAAAATTTCGGGGACCAACAAAGTTGTCTTGTGTTACTGCGGACTACCAGCTCCATTACTCATATCACATCAGCCTCACAGCAGTGGGAGATAGTTATACGGTTGTCGCAGAGGAATTTTAACTCATTGCGGTTTCTTCCGTTGGGCCGACAGTCCGACATATTGCACTGTTAGCAGTGATCAGAGTATGATGATTTCCTAGTATGACAGTGCAGCTAAGGACATACGTCTTCAGAGTTTTCAGTTAAATATTTTAATTTTTTTAAATGTAATTGTAATTATATTTATCTGTATTTTATTTCTTTTGATACTGGCAAGAATGTGAGCACTCTATATTATCTTTTTGAGCTGTTATTTAATGCTTTTGCAGCTTATGTTTCATCTAACACTGTGCTCCTATAATTTTCTTGCATATAAACAGGGGCAGGACAATCATTTTTCTACCAACAACTGCCAATAAGTTGTTCTGAATAAGCTCCCCCAAACAGCAACCAACTTATCCTGATAACCTGCGGATTATCAAATTATCAGAATATTTTTCTTATCAACAGATTATAAATAATCTGCAGTTGTCCCAAACAGACCATTAATCTTTAAATCACATCAAAAATACATTTAACATCAACACATCTAAAGAATAATGCACTTTACTTTGCATGTGTTTTGATGTGTCTTAAAGATTAAGAGTCTGTTTGAGGAGGCAGTATGACATCGAACCGTTGTTTTGTCTGTTTGGGTAAACTATGTTTTGATAGCTTTTAAAAAGATTGTTGATGAAATCTTGTTTTCTCACCTGTCCTGGCTATGTCAGTAGCAGCTTTCTACTTGTGGCCCGACTTCTTAAAAATATATATATATAATAGCCACGGTATTATTTTGAACATCAGATTATTTTTATGAAGCTATTTAATAAGCTGCAACAAACCCAATCCCAAACAAACCATAAAATGTTAGACATGAAAATATAAGAATTTAAATATTATATTATATGAATAAATAAATAAGCTATTATTTTATGCCTGTAATTCCATCTCCTTTTTTTTTTAAATACAGCTGAGGCTGAACAATGTAAAATGGCTATAATGGAATCTACATTTACACCTGCTCCCAATGGGATTCATAACCTTCATTGTGAGTTGGCTTTGGACAAATGTGTTATTTGGATTTGGTAGCAATAAATCACATATGTTAGACTCTACGCCATCATCTATTAGCATGTAAACCATTTATAGCATCATCATTATGGTCATTATCGAAATCATCATCACCGTCGTCGTCGTCGTCATCATCATCGTCGACGTAATCATCATCTATACTCTCATCAGTAGGATAGGTATATCTGGATTCATGATCACTCCATACATCAACATTAACGAATTCTACAGAATCATCAGCATCATCAGCAACATCATCGTAATCATCAACAACAAAGTCCATATCATCACTTGAGATGGGTTCGATTGGATCGTACGTCATGATCTGATATAAAAAAAAGTAGCAACTAAGATATTTATATATTAAATTCATTTATAAAACCATGCAAATTAGTCATCAATGTGTCTTACTATAAGAATAAAATGAATTAAATTTAAAACTATTTGTCTTGCTATAAGAATAAGAAAGGCCATGATGGCTTCACTCAAAAATCAAAATCAAGGGACAATAGAGATTCATTTTACATATCTTAACACTTCTCGCCATACATCAGGTGTTGCAGTCGGGCACACATGTAGCCATTCACTACTCGCCACTGCCTCCTGCTGCCCGTTGCCAATCATATTTTACATTGAGCCAAATAACTCGAAATATTCCAAATAAACTCTATTTCAATTACACCACATTCTTTTTACATTGCATTCTTTTTTAGCAAACCGAACAACCTTTAATCTTATTGAATTTCCTCTAAAAAATATAGATCACATCCCTGAACCTTCCCCTTCAACTTTTAAAAAGACCAATGCCCTAAACCACCCTCCAAGCCACAATGCTAAAGAGAACATTCTAAGGATTGGCCTAGGGCTTGTTTGATCTAAAAGCCTTAGCCAACCCTGTGCAATTGGCCTAAAACCACATAAGATGTTCTTACTCACATAGTGTTCTCCCGCGCACACTTAGCCACAACCATAAATCATAACAAACGCTGATCGAATAATAAGAGATATAAAATTGAATCGAAAAAGAACACGTGCAAACCTCATCAAAATCTATCGGCGCAGCTTGTTCCGCAGCATTCGGCAGCCATATCTTTATGCTCTTTTTGATCCCACAACTAGCGAGCATGGCGGTGCATGGGTGAGATTCAATACAATTTACAACACGCTTGTCCCCTTTCATCACACGCAGTAGCTCCCCTCCTTTCTTCCTCCATATAAATAGATGACCGCAGTCGGATCCACTGGTAACATACTCACAATTTGGACCAAAGAAGCTCACTCCCTTTATAGTTTTACAGTTTATATGCCCTTTATAAGCTTGCATTGTATACCCAGTAGTCATAGTTGAGTTTGAGTATATTGAATGTGGATTAGGACCCAATCCTTGGTCCTTCAAGAAAAGATAAATCGAATCCAAATTGTATGAGGCCAAAAGCTCACTTTGATCCGAGAAAGCCAACCCTGTTATCTCAAAATGAATATCACCAATCAAATGCAAAGGAGCGAAGCAATCGGCGGGTTTGCCACATGGTTTCCCGTCCCACCTGCACATACGAATGTCATAGACCCTGGCATACACATCTGATCCAGCAACGGCGAAACGATTCGAGTTCCTCGGATCAATTGCAATAGAATTTAGGTGAACAATTGGCATATAAGTCCGCTTTTCTTTCAAGGTTTTACATTTGAAGAGCTTTGTTGCAGTCGGTATTCTCAAATCAAACTATGAAATGAAAAGAACAATGAAAAATCAAGAAGAGCAATAAGTAGGAAAATCAAGAGAAAATCTATTAAAAAGCACAAAAGAAAAAAATATATATATGTACAAACATGGTGAACAAGGCCATCTTCACCACAACTATATAGTATGTAGGGACTTCCAGGCTCAATTGCCATTTTATGAGCTCGGCCCGCATGTCTAGCCAGCATTCTTGTGAGAACGTGTCCACCATCGTTTAATTGTGCAATTCTAACCTGGTGATATACATTATAAAAATACATAAAAATATAAAAAAAAGGGCATTTACATAAATAGCACAAAATTATGATGTATTTATGTATCTCAAGCCTAAACTTCCCTACTGACATAAATAACACTCGAATCATTAATATCACTTCGAAAATGACACTATTAACACTTTTTACAGGTGAAAAAACATTCTTTTCATGCATAACCTTAAAGCACCAAAGTGCGATGTATGTAAATATAGAAGTTTACGTGTGGGATATGTAAAAACATATGAATTTTGTGCTACGTATGCAAGACAATATAACATCCAAAAGTTCAAACTATGGCGAAGAATGTGATGTGGAAGAAGCATACTTCCCCATCAGCAGCACATGTAACCATTGTTCTATCATCCGTGTAAGGCATAAACATAGCTTGGAAAACATTGTTCATGTGACCTGAATGGAATGATAGTTTAAGAAGCCTCATTTCCCAATCCCATAACATCACCATTCTATCATCAGAGCCAGACACAAGAATGTTGCCACTTGAATTGAAGCTTACAGTATTTACACAGCCTCTATGTTTCTTCAACTTCGAATTAAGTCTGAGTCGAAGAACAATATCCTATACAAACAAAATAATATCATGATAATGCAATGCCAGATGAGATTTACTAACTTTTAAAAACTAAAATACAAGTTTCATATGAAAAAATAAAGGTTTATGTATTAGATATGTAAATACATAAGAATTGATTGGTATGTATATAAATCTTCCATTAAAAAACCAAATAAGTCAATTATTAATATGTATGCTGTAAAAATAGGAGACTAACTTCCTTAACTTTGTTGTTTATTGGCCTTCAATGGAATATAAAATAAGCTTTTTCTTTTAGTATTGCATTTGAATTACCTTGGTTTGTTAAAGAAGTGGTAGTAGTATTCCCCTTTTGAAGATAGAGTAAGAGAACATGAATTTAGATAACAAGATAAGTAAAAAAAGTATATAAAATGTATTGATAAGGCATATAGATAAAGGGGGAAATTAAATAAACAACACCTAAACTTTACTTCATACATTTATACCACCCAAATCTTTCACATCACATAGAAAATACCACCATTTTAACTTTAAAAAAGTGAAATACACCTTTTCATGCATAAGTATTGTGGCTATGTATGTAAAAATTAAAGTTTGTGTAGATGTGTAAATACATGGAAATTGAGTGGTATTATGCATGTAAATCTTCCTAGATAAAATTAACAATTACATATTGGGAAACATTATAAGAAAAAAAAAGAAACATACCAAAAGTAATGATGAAATTTATGAAGAAACTTTTTATAAGATAAGTTTAATTACTAATACAACACTCAAAGAAAATGAAAACAGAATCAAGAATATTTAGATGTAGTTTATTAAAAAACATCTGTGAAGCTGCTGAAAAACAATCTAATATTCAAAAGTCTGCGGTGACAATTATAATATTTATAAAAAAAAAAATCAAACCACAACTAGAAAATTCATCATCGCACCTAATCAGTGACCATGAAAACGCATAATTCGATTAGTAGCATTTTGAAAAATCAGCAAAAACTCAGTTTACCGAAACAGATAAAACTGCGGAACAAACCCTAAATTTGCCTCAAATAGCTGTGCTTGGTCTACAAATGATGATGTTTCATCAAATAAGCCATAGGGGATGATCATTGAAGAACAAGCAAATAGAAATTTGTTTCGCTTTCATCAAAGAAAAAAAGAGATATTTTTCTCAAATTTTAACATCTTGAGCTTTCATTAAAAAGATTTTTCGATCAGACACACAAATTCAATCTTCGTTGAAGAAAATAAGGTGAAAATTACATACATACCACACAATTCTTATCTATTTACATATCCAACACGCAAAATTTGATATTTGCATGAAAAACTATCAATTTTACAGAATAAAAGCGAATCATGGCTGAAGCAATGAAGAAAAAAATATTAAAACAAAAGAAACCAACCAAAGAAGCGGCTGCGCGACGGTAGAACGGCCGCGGAGCAATTGCCCCGACTTCTCGATTCCGCATCTCGACGATGCGGCGACCTGATTCCCTGTCCCCCATCCCAACTTTCCCCATCTTTCTTCCACCGACAAGATACTCGATGAAATGCCCCAAAAATCTTAGAATGCGGAGAGTTCTCTGCTTCTGCGATCGCCGGAGATTGATGCTCTAATGATTTCGCGCTCAGGTCTGCTTTTACGGTTTCTCTTTTGAGGAAGATTTATGTGCAGGTCACTCAATTCTTATGTATTTACATACCTAACCCCTAAAGATTCAATTTTTACATATTTGTCATCTTACCTGAACATGAATAATGATGTTTTTTTATCTTATATAAATGATTTGGGTGGTATAAATATAAAAATTTAAATTTAGGGGATATATTTGTAAGTACATAAGGTAAATGCCCCTCTCTTTAATTATTCTTACTTTTCAATTTTTAGAGCTTGGAGGAAGATTTACATAATTTTTATTATTCTTTGTATTTATTGAAAATATATATTATATTTTTAAAATTAATAAGCAAAAATTTTCAATGTGATATGAAAATTTAGCGAGAAAGTTAATAAACATGCAACATATATTAAGCAATATCTGCTAGAGAAGCTAAATAGCACCTGCAAGCAAAAATCAACATATAAATCATTACATGTCTCCTCTCAATAATATATACATATAGAAGTTTAAAATATATGTTTTAAATATGTAAATACATAAAAAGTAAGGGGTAGTTGTGTAATGGGTGCAATTATAAAAAAATATATATTAAAATTTATTATTTTAAAAAAAATAAATTTGGTTATGACTTATGAATCACTAATTCATTTACTATTTATAGATTAAAATTTACTAAAGAGAGATTTATGTTAATTTTATCAAAGTCTCCTATAGGTTGAGGAATAGCATCCATTCAAAATAAATGAATTATAAAAATACATATTTTTCTCATGCTAAATCAAATTAATAAATATTTAATTAATTTTTCATATTATTTAAATTAAGAAAATAATAAGTTTATCTTTTGTTAAAACTTAATTATTTATCAAATTAGTGTATAAATTTAATTTTTTTGTTAATTATTAAATATTTATAATAAAATTTGTCATAATTTTGATAAAGGAAAAAAATACAAGTTTATATTTTTTTTAATGATATTGGATATTTAGATGAGCGGTAAGAAAATAAAATTAAGGAAATATTAAGTTTCTCTATATGATTAGGATGAGCCCTGGGCTGGATGGGACATATCAAAAAAGCTCGCTATTGTTGAATAATTCGTGTTCAGCTCATTCATTAAGTAAACGAGTCGAACACAAACAACTCTTTGTTCGTTTGTTTTCGACTCCTTTTAGCTTGAAAAAAAAATCATATAATTATTTATATAATAATATATTATATATATTTACATATAAGTTAAAATCATAATAATTCCATGGTAATGCAGTTATGTGCATTTTTTGCATAGAGTTGGTCCATAATTGAATTAAACGCTCTACATCTATTTTTTCAATTAATTTTAACGAGCTGAACACGAGTACATTATTCACGAGCCGATTTCGAACACGAGCATTTTGAACCAGTCAAATACAAGCCAAGCCCGAGCTCACACAAGCTCGGCTCGTTTACAACCCTAGATGGATGCTTAATGTCCAAATTATCGGATAATAGAATATCACATCGATTTAAGAAAAACTGATGAAGGTAACTTTACTTGCAACTGTCATGTGGATTTAATTATTGGGCATCAAAGAAGTCATTGATAACTGATGTGTGCAATAAAATTCACGGCGGTAGTGATAAACTAATATCTTAGCATTACACGAGAACTTAACATACTCTAAAGTAGTAAGAATGAAGGGTAGAAAACACTAGAATATTTTACACGGAAAACCAGGAAAGGGAAAAAGCCACAGTGCCTTGACCAATTGAAATAATCCACAATAAGTTGGTGATAACAGGTATAATCCCTTCTCCCACATGCATGAAAGGGTTAGACAACCTCTCAAGTTATAGCATTGATACGCGGAAAAACTTGTGGCCTTATGTGTTGGGTAATGTGGAGACCTGGTCCAAATTGATTTAATTAGCTTCCTAATTAAGAATACCACCTACAGCTCACATACCACATCCCACCTACCACTCACTAACCTCCCACCTACCACTCTCTTGGTTTCTATAAATAGCCTCTTTTGGTTAAAGATGAAGTTAAGCCAAGTGAAGAGCCAAGCCAAAGCCAAGCAAGAGCCAAGCTAAGTCATCTAAGAGAGAAAGAGAGGAAGAGAGGAAGGGAGGATGAGAGAGAAGAAAATAGATATTTTCTTTTAAATGTCAAGGCGCTCGACGGTGTAATTCCTCGAAGAAATAAAATCTTCTGCAGCTCCGTGAAAGTAGGTAAATTTGTCGAACCACATAAATCTGAGTGTCGCTCTGGTGTTTATTTTTACGCGTGCTGTTTTTTTCGTTACATTATTCGTTTTATTATCGTCATTTTTTTACAACAACTGGTATCAGAGCCCCTGTTCAAATCTGAAGAAGAACGATGGCCGGAGACGAGGTGAAGATTTGGGGATCGAGAAGTTCGACGACACAGATTTTGGTTATTGGAGAATGCAGATAGAGGACTACCTATATGGAAAGAAACTTCATCTTCCGTTACTGGGAAAGCGACCGGAAAAGATGAACGAGGCGGAATGAAATTTGTTGGATCGACAGGTTCCGGGGGTTATACGATTAACCCTGTCAAGATCGGTTGCGCATAAAGTCATCAAAGAAAAGACTACTGCAGATCTCATGGCGGCTTTATCAAGTATGTTTGAAAAGTCATCGACGAATAACAAAGTGCGCTTGATTAAAAAGTTATTCAACTTGAAGATGGCAGAAGGTGTGTCTGTTACTCAACACTTGAATGATTTCAACACTATCACAAATCAATTATCGTCTATTGAAATTGATTTTAATACTGAGATACATGCGCTGATATTTATGGCTTCATTACCAAACAGCTGGGAAGTTATGAGGATGACAGTTAGCAGTTCTGCAGGTAAATCTAAACTAAAATATGACGATATTCGTGATTTGATTTTGGTTGATGAGATGCGCGGGAAAGATTCTAGTGAGACCTCGGGTTTGAGTTCGACACTGATTGTTGATTCTAGAGGGAGATCATAAGACAGAAGCTCAAACAGAGGAAGATCAAAATCAAAGTCTTGCCAGCAGTCAACTTGATGAAATTGTGGCAAGGTTGGTCACATAAAAAAGAACTGCAGGAATCCTAAAAAAAGGAGAATGATGGCGTTAATATCGTAACTGAAGAAATACAAGATGCACTATTAATGACACTTCACAACTCTATTGATGACTGGATACTAGATTCGGGAGCTTCCTTCCATGCATCTTCCTACCGGAAGTTGATGTAAAATTATGTTGCATGCGACTTTGGGAAGGTACATATGGTTGATGGAAAAGCTCTGTACATGGTGGGGATGGGAGACGTTGATGTTGCACTCCCTAACAAGAGCAAATGAACTTTGCAAAAGGTCAGACACATTCCTGAGTTGAAGAAGAACCTAATCTCTGTTGGGCAGCTCAATGAGGGTGGTCATTCGGTAGTGTTCTCAGATAGCACCTGGAAGGTTGCTAAAGGAGCATTAGTACTGACTCGGGGTAAGAAAATAGACACACTATATATGACTATTGGTTTAATTAACACTGTTGCTTCTACAGTTGTAGAGAACGCGAGAGATCTGCGGCATTGTAAGCTTGGAAACATGAGTCAGACGTGTGTTATGAGGAAGCAGAAAAAGGTCAATTTCTTGAAAAGTGATAGAGCGCCAAAGGCAGGAAAACCGGACATTGTACATATAATTGGTGGAGAACCATAGAGCTATGAAGAAATCTTGCAATATGAGAATTCAAGCAAGTGGGAGTTGACCAAGAAGGAGGAGACGGATTCCCAGTAAGGGAGTCGGACTTGGAAGCTGGCAGAACTACCACTAAGGAAGAAGACATTGCACAATAAGTGAGTATACTGGGTGAAGACTGCGCTTAATGACAGTAAAAGATACAAGGATGGACTTGTTGAAAAGGGTTTTCAGCAGAGGCAAGAAATTGCTCATGTAGTGGGAGTTGTAAGTAGATACAAAAGTAACCCAGGAAAGAGCTTGGTGGTACAAGGCTACGTTGGCGGTGATATGTCAACTGAGGGTGTTACTCATGAGAAGTTGAAATTGTGCTCGACTTCAGCTGGTCTTCTGGCATAAAGACAGGGACTTTGAGTTGCAGAGGTGGAGGATATCATGTTTGAGGAAAATATCGGTACAGTTAGTAGATGATGCGACCAATAGGTGATGCAGCCAGCGTCCCAGTCTCCAAGTGGGAGAATTGTTGCATAATGTGGAGACCTGGTCCACATTGATTTAATTAGATTCCTAATTAAAAATCCCACCTACCGCTCACCTACCACATCCCACCTACCGCTCACCTACCTCCCACCTACTGCTCTCTTTGTTTCTATAAATAGCCTCTTTTGGTTAAAGATAAAGTCAAGCGAAGTGAAGAGCCAAGCCAAAGCCAAGCAAGGGCCAAGCTAAGTCCTCTAAGAGAGAAAGAGAGGAAGAGAGAGAAGAAAATAGAGATTTTCTTGTAAACGTCGAGGCGCTCGACGGTGTAATTCCTCAAATAAATAAAATTCTCTGCAGCTCCATGGACATAGGCAAATTTGCTGAACCACGTAAACCTGTGTACCACTCTGATGTTTGTTTTTCTGCGTGCAATTTTTCTCGTTCCATTATTCGCTTTATTGTCGTCGTTCTTTCACAACACCGCAAAATTGAGCGCTTGCAAAAGGAGCGGTTGCAAAAAGGGGCAATAGTCAAGGTTTCAATGCACCATTTATTGGGTGGGCATAATGTCAAGGATGATGTGTTGCTTCGTAAGTTTGCTCTGTACTGTGCTTACAATGAGTTGGCAGCGGTTGATGGTAATCAGCTGTGACCGATGAGTGGTAGACTGGTGTTAGTTGGTGGTTGGTGTTGGTCGGTGATTGCACGAGCAAGTGGCATCCTCCGAATCGTTGTTGCAGAAGAGATGTTGTAATTAAAATTATTCTCCAAGCTTTAGTCTTCTTCATACTTCAAGCTCCATCTTCCCATCTCATGAGGTGGTAGGGCTCTGTTTATAAAATTCTGGTAATAAATAAGAAAGAAATATATACCACTCTTGATTGAATGACCTAGGGAGATCCTATTGATTTGATGACGTTCGATGGATATATTAGTGCCTTAATGATGTTGGAATCAAACAATATTGAACTCGCTGGGTTCATCTTGTCGATACGCTCAATTTGACTACAAGCTTGTCAGATTCGAAATTAGTTTGATTTTCCAATGATATATGAAATCTTACAAATGTTGTTTAACAACTGGATCTGGGCTTGATTTGACTCTTACTTGACTGATTTTGTTACTTTTGGGTCCGTCTCATCGAGTTGGTCAGTTTAATTGTAATTTTGCTGTAATTTGAGTATTGGATGACTTTTAATTAAAGTTTGAATGTTTCTTATTAAAAAAATTATCTTGAGATCCGTGTTATATCTCGAGAGCCATGTCAAATGATGAAAATTTATTGGAGATGTATCACTAAGAGAAAAAATTGTATGTTAGAGTAGCGTTGAGAGTAACATTTTTTGAAGAGATAAACGAGATTTGTTGATCAATTCGGCGTGATGTTGGGAGAAGAGAGGGAGCTAAAATGTAATATTACTAAAACATAATGATTCTTAAATAATAACACATTAGTTTGTATAATATAAATTGACTTATGAGAACATACAACGGTTGCCACGAGTAGAACAATCAAGGGAAAAAAATATGATGAAGGAGGGCCCATCGACAGGATATTGTAAAGCCCACTTGTCTAATTAAGTGAAGTTATCTGAGGCACGAGATGAGAAAAAGATGACCAAATGATCAAAGATCGGATTATCCAGTTAGAGGCGAGACAAAAAAAAGCATCCGAGCCAATCACTAGGAAGAGTTAATCTAAGAAAGATCTAGTTCCCCAACATCTTCAGCTATTCTAAAACATTTAGAGGCTCTTCATTAGAGGCCAATTATCCACAGTTCAACCATATCAACTGAAAAACTCATATCAACTAAACTCAGTCAACCAAACTATTCCCAACAATAAATTTGGACAAGATTTTAAAACTTCAATCATCAAAATAAGCTAACATAAACAATATAGTATTTTGTTCAACCCATTTAATTTATTAACCTAATTTTTAAATGACATTAATGGCAGATCATTCAAAGAAAAACTAAATATGTCAATTCTTAATATGCATACCATAACAATAATATATGTATATTTCCTAATTTTGTTTTCTATTGACCTTCAATGGTACATGCTGAATAGTTCATTTGAATTGCCTTGGCATTTTGAAAATGTGTTGGTAGCTTTACTTCTTGGAGATAAAGTAATGGAAAATAAATTTAGATGACTTAGATATTTAAAAAGAATGATAGCAAATATAATGATAAGATGGATAAACTTAATGAAGACAATTTAAGAGGAAGAAAAGGTATACAAAAAGTAATAATACAAGTTGTGAATAAGGTTTTATAAGAATAAGTTTAAAAACTGATGCATAATCAAAGGACAACAACAAGAGCAAGATTTTGTCCGACTGAGTGGGATCAGTTACATGAATCTTTTTCTCCATTGCGTCCTATTGAATGTCATATTCTTATTTAGTTCTAATTAAATAAGATCATTTTCTTATACAAGATGCCCGAGTCCTTTTAGGTCAACCTCTACCTTTCTTAACATAAGTCAAATCTAAAACATCTACTTTCCTAACCGGAGCTACACCAAACCATCTAAGATGACTCTCTCTACTCTTGTCTGCCACCGGAGCTACACCGACCCTTTCACATACACATGAGTTTCGCATTGTCTCTAAGGATCTGTTTGGGACAGCTGTTGATTACTTATTATCTGTTAATAAGCAGATTATTCTGATAATCTGCAGATTATCAGAATAAGCTGGCTTGTCGTTCGTAGGAGCTTATTTAGAATAGCTTATCAAGTCACTCATCCACCTAAGCACTCAGCAGAACTTAACTTAGCATTATCATCATTCAATGATCCTTGGAGTACAAGCAAATATAAATTTGCACACAATATGATGATCATTCAATGATCTTTGGAGAACAAGCAGCAATAAATTTGCCCTACTTTCATCAAATAAATAAAGCAATTTTAACAGTTCGAGCTTTCATTGAGGGGCAAAAGAAGCATTTTTCCTTTTACTCTAAGGGTCTGTTTGGGGCAGTTTATTTGGTGTGGTAGCGTTTTGAAAATGCACTTGGCCTGTTTGGGTAAACCGCTTTTTGACAGCTTATACATTTTCAAAACATTGAAAACAACGTTTTCACACCGCACCTACTTAGGTGCGGTGGGAGCATTCTGTCTGCGGTCTGGCATTTCCAAAAAAAAATAAAAATTTGTAATAGCAATCACACCAAGCTTATCAACAGATTATTTTTAATCAGCTTATCAGCAGATTATTCAATAAGCTGCAGCTATCCAAACAGACCTTAACTCGTGTATAAAGAAAAAATAAATAAATAAACCAACCAAAGAGGCCGACGCGTGATAAGAGAACGAGCGGGGGACAATAGCGCCGACTTCTCGATTCCGCATATGGACTGGGCGGCAATCTGCTTCCCTATCCCTGATTCCTACTTTCCCCATCTTTCTTCCACCTACAAGGCGCTCGACGAAATCCACCTACGGCCTTTACGTTTGTTGCAGCCCAAGGCGTTTTGAAAACACACTTGGCTTGTTTGGGTAAACCACGTTTTGACAGCTTATGCTTTCTCAAAACGCTTAAAACAGCATTTGTGGTGGAATCTTTCTGTCTGCGGACAGATATTTCCAAAAAAAAAATAAAAGTTTGTAATAGCTACCGCACCTAGCTCATTAGCAGATTATTTTTAATCAATTGAACAACAAATTATTCAACAAGTTGCAACTCCCCCAAACATAAATGAGAAAAAGAGCTCTCTGTTTCTACGATTGACACATCTTGGAGGAATATTTACATATATGTCACATGATTCTCATTTATTTACATACATATCCCAATAATTTTTTTATATATATTTATTGAAACGATATATTATTTCAAAAATTTATAAATGATATTTTAAATTTAAAAACAAAATAATTATTTAGCTTGTATGTAGAAAGTCAAATTATAAATATATATTGAATTTTAAAATTTATGATTTAAGAAAAAAGTTTTTTTTTTTTAATTGTGAATCACTAATTCACTTGCTATTTATAGATTGCTATATTTTAAAGAAAGAATTATGCAAATCTTAACAAAATCTCTTTTATTTTGAAAAATAGTATCCATTCAAAATAAATAAATAAGAAAGTGCTTATTTTTATACTAAATAAAATTATTAAAGATTTAATTAATTCTTTATATTATCTATAATTAAAAAATAATTTATTATTTTTATATTCAATATAATTATTTATAACAATTACAAGCATATAAATTAAATCTTAATTATTTATAAAAAATATTATTTATTTTTTTTCTTAATTATTAAATTTAATATATAATTTTTTCACAATCAAAATGTTCAAATTTTGACTACGGTTTTATATCTTATTAAGGTATTAGATTTTTTATATGATAATTTAAAAGATAAAAATAAGAATATATTAATTTAATAAATATATAAAACTCAGTATATACTATAATGTATCTATTTCATATTTATGTTTCAATAATTTATGTGCATACAACAAAATTTTATGAACTTACATATCTAATTATTACAAATTTGATATTTAATTTGTCCTTTTTTGACATCATATGTATATATATATATATATATATATATATATATATATATATATATATATATATATATATATATATATATATATATATATATATATATGAGCCGATTATCCAAGTTAGGCTGGTAGAGCATCCGTTTCAACGATGTAAGTATCACCTGAGTCCGGGGTTCGAATATACTCCAGGTGGGTGGTCCGCTATATAGAGGTTGTACTTCAAAGGGTTGACTCATGGGATTCAAGCTGGCGCACCTAGCGATGCTGGTGAAATCCAAAGGGGTTTCTTGGCGGTTCTTCCCGTCAACTAATCTTTTTAATATATATATATATATATATATATATATATATATATATATATATATATATATATATATATATATATATATATATATAACTCGATCTAACCTATCCATTTTAGGTTAAGAAACCTTTAGCTTTCAAATTGAAGAACTTATTTCACAAATATAATTTTTCTATACTTTGTTATTGCAAGTTGATTACTAGTTTAATTTATTAGAAAAAAATCTTTAAGAGATATTTTAAAAATCAATATTGATGGTACTTGGAGTACTTCTTATGTTGGTATTGGAGAAGTTTGTCGTAATCATACTGGAAAATGTTTATTTTTGTTTTTTGCTCCTATTTTGGTCGATGCTCATTTTTGTGGAGAAGCAGAAACTGTTTTAATTGTCTTAGATTTAGCTGTTATATGCGATTGAAGTTTAATTGAGATTGAAATAGACTCATGAGAATTATGGAATTATTGCATAAGAATAAAATCTCATCCTTGGTTTCTTATTACTCAAATAAATAAACAAAAAATTGTTTTTCTTAAGAATATACAAATAAACTGGTTATTAACTCACCGTGAAGGAAATAAATCTCTAGATTGGGCAACAAAAAGAGGATCAGAGAAGCAAGAATTCATTTTTTCTATCAAGATTCCACGAGAATTATCTGCTATTATCAGAAGTGGTTGCTTAGATTTACATTTTATTCGACGTAATAGTGTTTTTCTTAATTTCATTACGTGAGTTGTATTTACATTTATTTAATTTTACTTTTATTGCATATGTTGTAGGGGGTGTGTTGAACTTTTGATCACATTATATTTCTACTTATTTTCTTGATTTAATAAAATTTTTTTATGGGATTATATATATATATATATATATATATATATATATATATATATATATATATATATATATATAATTATTTATTATTATTATGTTTAATATATGCACCATTTTGCTAAGTAGGAAATGCCTCACGTTCGGTTCACGTGATAAAGAGGCTTTAAAGCTACCCGCAGTCCGCAGAGCCGGCGAATACAGAAACCCTAATTTCTTCAGAGCGGGGCGAATTCCTTTTTCGTGCTTTCAGTTATCAACGATCATGGTATTTCTTTTTTTATAACTCGATCTAATCTGTTTTAGAGTTACTTTGATTCTGTTGTCTCTAACCTTCGTTGTTTTCTTTTTTTTTTGTGGTCTTTACTTACGCCCTATGAAGGCCGACTCTCCGCGCAGAAGGTATAATCTCGTTCTATCTCTCAACTGAGATTTTTTTTCTTTATTTTTTGGCTAAGGATCTTCTTTTTCACCTCTTTCGTGCGAGCTATTTTATTTCTTTCGGTTATTTTCTTTGTTCTCTGATCTAGGGCGTTTTAATTAGTTCGTTTATGTTTATTTCGATATTGTGTTTTACTTTGAGATATTGGCAGCTTTCCTAATCTTTCGTCTTGGTTTGATTGAGGAATGGATTTGTTGATTTTTGTAAAAAGAAGTTTGATTTTGTTTTTTACGTTTGAATGGCATGGAGAGAAAATAATCTAGCGATGATACACAAGTGAATTCTTGGATGGAAGCATGCACTAAATATTGAATCTTCCGTAGATCTACGAAAATTTATAGTTTTCTTTGGTTATCTCTTTTGTTTATTTTTTATATATGATAAGCTGCTGATAGAAAATTTTCCATTTCATCCCACTTACAGTATTTTGTTATTGCTGCGGTGTGTTTGAATTTATACAAAAGTTAACTGGTCTGAGGTATTCATGGCTTTTCTTGATCTGATCGGTGATGTATTTGGTAGCAATGATTTAGATTCCTTTGTTTTTTGGATGATTTACATATGTATTACTCAATTCCTGTGTATTTATATATATAACACCTATACTTCAATTTTAAATAAATGCCACCTTCCCCATGCTTGAAAAAGGTTGTATTTCATTTTTTTAAGTTAAAATGGTGGTATTTTTAATGTTATATTAATTATTTAGGCAGTATAAATGCAAAATATAAAGTTTAGGTGTTAGATATGTAAATACATATGAATACGGTGGTAAGTATGTAAAGACCCCCTTTTTTGTAGGATATATCTCTTGCATACATATTTGGTTCATCAAACTAAATATTCCAATAAAAAATATTGGAAAAATGTGTTGCTTGTGTGTTTTGTGCTGTTTTAAAGGAAGGAATGCGGATCAAGAATATTTTGGAAGACTGGAATGGCATCCTCAATGAAAATTTAAAAGAGTTGGTAGTAAGTAGGGAGATGAAAGATTTTTTTTTTTAGCTGAATAGTTTTATAAACAGTGGTTTGATATGTTGGTATTATGCTATTTGTAGGAGTATATTCTAAATATGATTAGTACTATGATCCTCAAGCAGAAGATAACTTCTAAAAGTAAAATTTGAAAGCAATGTTCGTGGTACTGTAACTTATAATTACTAGAGAGTATATGTATTAGTAGTGACCTAAATGGACATAAAAGACCTATTGGGATGGGTTACATGAAGTTTCACGGTAGACTTGGATTACGAGATAGCAATTGTATATAATCTTAAAATAGATAACACTTCTTAAGAAATGATTTTACGATAAATTTGGTTTGAACTTGTGCTCTTTAAGTTGGCTTTGATGATATTTTGAATGAAAAAAAATAAATTCTGAGAAGACATGATTGAACCAATACAACTTGTATTTGTGGAACAGAATTTTAAGTAATGTTGACGACTTAAAATAACTTATAGACTATAGTAGGATAGCCTCAGAGTTTTTGTGATCGGTATGGAATAGAAGACGAAAACTTTTTTATTTCGATCTTATATAATGTTAAATTAATGAACGTATGTTTAAGAAATGAGAGAGGCGAGAGCACTTTACTTTTAGATTTGGATCAAGAAAAAATATGAGTAGTTTTTATTTTTTCTTGGAATTAAGTTATTTTTATGTTGATTAAGGTGATTCTAAGTTAGTTTATTCACAAAATATAAAGTAATGTTTTTGGATTTCTACAAATACAAAGAATGGCATCAAAATAATTATTTTTTTTATGACAAGATACTATAACTTAAAAAGAGAGAAGATGTTTGAGATTAGTTAAGAAGAAAAGTGCAATTCGAACCAAAGTTGTTATATTGGATGAGATGGTTAGATGCATTGAAAAAATCATTATTTAGGTTTGAGCTTACTTTAGAATCCGACATATTTAAGGTGACTTGTGGAGCATGAATTATAGAAATCAACAAAAGAATAAATAAATGTACTTTTTGAAGAGTGGAATACTATAAATCTGAAGGCGCCAAATTTGATTGCATCCTAGCATCAATTCAATCATAGAGAGTATCATAGCTCCAAACAACTCATCATTTAGTGTATTGATAATCTCTTAGTTTCGTATAATGCATATCTTCCATTTCTGTAAACTTCGATCCTACCTGCTTTTGTTTGTTCAATATATCTGAATGTCATGCTATTTTTTTCAAGTGTCGTCGTCGAGTCCACTATTGATTTCTCGCTTGATACCCCAACTATTGATTTGCTAAAGTAGTAATGTTGCCCTGATGCTTCACGAATCTTATCGGTTGCTGCTGCTAGCATCTATTCCTGACATCGTTGCTCGTTATCACGACAATCAAAGGTGGTTTTTTTAAAGTTGTAACCGGTAAATTTTGATGATAAAAGTGAGGATTTTTACGCCATTCTTTATTATAAAGAACTCCAGTTGCAGTAATAAGAAACGGACAATTTATAGCAATTATATCCTGAAATTATCTAGGAAATATTTGATGCAGTTTTATCAGCATTGCAAGTGGACTTGGAATAGCCAATCTGTTTCCAATAATGTGAATCTTGACAAAGATTATCATATAAAATAAGTATCATTTGTATTATCTATGAAAATGCTTATAAATAATATTCATTGATATCGGTATATTCTATTAGGTGCCATTGTTCTGATCTATTACACTTCTGTTGAATTGGTTTGACTTTTGTTGAAGTTGGCTTGCAACTATCATATATGGAATTGTTGGGCATGGAAGAATCAATGATAATTAAGTTGAATGAGGTAAAAATTGCAATGTTAAGAACTCTTAATATGAAGATTTTGATGTTAGAGCTGCGCTGAGAGTATCATTTGTTGAAGAGTAGGTGGAAATAGATTTTGTTGGAGGATTTCAAATGTTATAACAGAATTTATTGATCAGTTTGATATGAAAGGAGGCAGTTCAAACGTAGTTTTATGATGTTAATGAAGATGATTGGTCTTGTGAACATTGTAAAAACTTTAATATTGTAAATTGATTGATGAAAGTGTATAATTGTTGCCTCAATAGTCACTATTCAATAGAATAAACACTAGCTCTTTTCCTAAGCAGCCAATTCTACATTTCTTCTCATTTATCCATTTTTATGTTATTTGAGAGAGTGTGTGCAGGTGAGTCTGTATTTGAGCTAGTCTACCCTTAGGGTCTGTTTGGGGCAGTACTGCAATTATCCAGAACTTATCCGGATAAGTTCATTGATATGGATAAACTGCCGATAAGCGATCGATTCGGATAATTCGTCGATCTGCTTTAGTTTGTGCTTATGAAAAAACAAGTGATTCTGGAAAATCGACCATTCTCGCACTCGTTTTGAATAAGTTCGTTTAATTGCTTTGATTTGTGCGTTTTCTAAACAGCTTATTTGCAAAATTTTTTAAATTAAATAAATAATCTGTGCAGCATAATTTATTATTTTCTCAACAAAATTAAAGAAAAAATTTGAGATTTTATTCACAAATATCCTAGTGGTTTAGCAAAAATCTATGCATAATGAAGGAATAACAAAGTTATTTCAGCAAAAAAGATGTACGCCTATAAAAAGCACATTCGTGATTTATGAAATAAACTCCATGATCCAGAGAACTCACATGAAGGAAAAAACCATAACTAAGCTAAAATAGATTTACAAATTACAAAGGAACAGAGAGAAGTTACAAGGATGAAAGGTCTACCTGTTTAGCCTTTTCAAATTTCCCAAAGGTGGCATATGCATTAATAAGGGCCATGTAAACATATTTTGTTGCTTGAAATCCTGTGTGTTGCATTTAATCTTAATACTGCAGGCATACAAAAACAAAAGGAAATAAAAACATTTTATATAGTTGAATCCATAGCAAAACTGGCACTCATTGGGAACTGTGATCTGTTGTAACAGAAGGATGGATGATTATGGACCCATAGGCCCATAGTAGAAAGTGGCAGAAATCATGTTCAGAGTTAATGCTGATGCACATAGGCCCTTTTCTAGTTAATGTTGCAGAATCAACTCTGATTTTCTATTGGGACTCTATCCATTTGAGAATTTCTCTCATCCTTTGTCTCTGTCTCATGCAACACAATTACATAAACTTTCAAATTGAATTGAGAATTAGCCAACCACCAACTGAAAAGCTTTATCTCACTCCTATGATCCTAATTAATATCATTTTAAGTAAAAAAAACCAGCTATAACTTAAATTAATGTCAATATAAAAATAGTGAACTCACCCTATTTAAGGGTATTTTGCCCTAAGATACAAGCAAAAGCATGAATGCAAAAGATCAAAGAATGAAAATTATAAAAGCGATTGGATTGATAAGAAGAATTCCAAGCAGCAAAAGATCAGAGCATGAAAATTACAAATCTAGATAAGGGGTGTAAGCAAAAAAATAAAAGCATTTGAAAGAAGGCTCATACCAGTCAACCATTTTTCAGGTTCAGAACTCCAGCGAGATGCAATGTGAATCAATGTTCCCTTTGGAAATGCCTAAACAAACTTTTCTGACCACTCAACTGATCCCTGCAAACCCTCGACGTCCATCTCCTCTCTCTTCCTCCTCCCTTCCAAAACCAAATACAGCAGCTCACCCAAATTAGCCATATGTTGCGCCATGCACAAACTCTGGTAGCTCCTTATCCAGTCCCTCCACTGTCCTCCACTCATCTTTGGTGAAATCATACCCTTTGATCTTCCTCATGTAACCGTACGAGTACAGAATATCCCCCACAGCATCTTTCCTACCCCTCCAACCCAAATTCAGTGGTGTAGGCACCAAACTCCATGCCTTCTCCTCGCTAATACTACCTCTGTCGTTTGGGGCACCAAACTCCATACCGTTTGGGTACAGGCAAGGGGCGACGCAGTTAGGGGGTGAGAGGAGGGGAATGATTCCGGCAGAGGCGATCATGGAGATACCAGTGAGATTGGCCCTTGGGGGTTCGGAGATTGATGAAGAAGAAGTGTTGGAAGGCATCAACGACGAGGCGGACGGAGAAAAGAAGCGGGGAGCGAAGGAAGAAGAGCCAGACACGTGATACAGCGGCGAGGAAGGGATGATGCGATTCCGGGACTCGAGCGATGCAGAGGATGGCAAAGTCATCTGGAAGTGAAGGTATCAGGCTTTCCATTGTAGCCTGCAGCGCCGCGTCCAGCGGCTGCCTCTTGCGAGCGGGAGAAGAAGCGGGGCATCGAAGGAGGCTTTGCAAGCTCGATCGCGAGGCAGGGGGGCAGGGGCGTAAAAGAGGCATCACCCGCGATCGAAACAGCGGTCCGCGGTGGTCGCCCCTCGGGTCGCGTGTAATACAAATTCTAACCTCCGTTTTTAAATTCGCTGTTCATAAGTGTGAACCAAACAGTGCGGGAGCGTTTTTAAAAACGCCCCCGCACTTATAAGCTGCCCCAAACGGGCACTTAATTGTATGATGGTGAAATGTTTTTGACTGTTATATTTCCCCTATTAATAAACTTCCAGCTTTGCAACTCGTTTTCATTGTCTAAGGTTCAATTTTATTGACCAATAAATTTACTATAATATTTGATTAGAAAATATTTCTTGTGATTGAATAGTTAGTAGCCCTGGTCAGTTATCCATCTTGATTCCTACAGTAAGCAAAATTAACATCTTGGATTTTTTATTTTTTTGCTTAATATATTTGTTGCATTTAGAAGTTACTTCTTATAGATTTGTGTTCTTATTTTAATCCAAAGCACATGCAACTCGTATTTGAGCTAGTCTCCCCTTCATTGTATGATGGTGAAATGTTTTTGACTGTTATATTTCCCCTATTAATAAACTTCCAGCTATGCAACTCGTTTTCATTGTCTAAGGTTCAATTTTATTGACCTGATAAAATTACTATAATGTTTGATTAGAAAATATTTCTTGTTATTGAATAGTTAGTAGTCCTGGTAAATTATCCGTCTTGATTCCTACAGTAAGCAAAATTAAGATCTAGGATTTTTATTTTTTTGCTTCATATATTTGTTGCATTTAGAAGCTACTTATAGATTTGTGTTCTTATTTTAATCCAAAGCACATGCAATCTTTATTTGTCTCGTATCGCATGATTTGATAATGTGTTAATTATCAACATGAATGTTTTCTCACCAATTTTCATGTCAAAATTTAGTTGAATGGGTGTTTGACTATTGGTGTTGGGCCCAACCTAGGCTTCATTTGGTATGGTTGTGGTTTTGAAAGGTAAAATAAAAGGCGTTTATGTAAAATTGTTGGGTTAATTTACTATTGGAAAACTGTTGAATTATATTAGGGAGTCCATGGAAGGTCTCAATTTTCTTATAGATGAGTATGCCATTTAATATACAATTTACAATGGCTTGCGTAAGCCCTAGAGTTGTTGAGAGCTAGAAGCTGCCTGCGTGGTTCACACTGATCTTACCTTTGGGAGGGTGAGGTTCCACCTACAATGACATGAAGTTGAAAGCTATTATTGAAAGCTGTTCAAAGCTTTTCTGATTATCAGTCCTTTTTGGAGGTTTTCGGTTGAAGTTGTCCACATCACTCTTGTTTTTTTTTTGAAAGCGTCCAATTGTTCGATAATCATTGGTTTTATTTAAAAGATATCACTTTGCGTAATCATAGTGTGATAAAAAAATATACGTTAATTATTGATATAAATGTGATTTGCTCTTGTTATGTGGTAAGTGACTGTTGGAAAAATTGTGTAAGGCTGCTTCAAAAAATCTGTTAAATTTCATTCAGAATTCACTGGGATTTTCCTCTGGACTATAATTGCATCAAATATGCTCTCTACCATGGCTCATATAAAGCTAGGATTGATTTGGGCTTGAGGCTTACTCATATGGTTCGATTGGATCTATTTTCAATAGGGTCAGGATTTGCCAAGCCAAAAGTCATCTCGGGAATCTGCCCTAGTTTTGTGCATGATCAAAGGAATTTTTAGTCAAGTCCATTTTGGAAGATGCTTGGCGGAAGCGGAAGTCGCCCATTTAACTGGTTGGATTAGAGTTTTGCATTATTTGGTCAGAACCTAAAAAGTTTGGTTGTTTCGGTTCATTATCAAATTGCATTTTAGTTTTTGATTTTACCTGAAACCATTGAATGGGTCAGCAAGTCCAACTCAAACTTGACGCGTCTACAACCCGTCGACTTTAATCTAACATCTATAATTTATTTGATACAAGACATCATAGGTACTCTCGTCGATTTTGAGCTATTCTCGTGTTAGCAAGTCAATTTCAGGTTGCATGTCAGTTTGAGCTTTACTGGAAAAAATTAGGGGCTGTTTGGTAATGGATTTAGAGTGGGATTTAATCTAACATCTATAACTTATTTGATACAAGACATTATAGTTGCTCAGTCAATTTTGAGTTATTCTCATGTTAATGAGTCAATTTCCAGTTGCATGTCAGTTTGAGTTTTACTGGAAAAAAATTAGGGGCTGTCTGGTAACGGATTTAGAGCATGATTTAACTTGGAGGTAGGCTAAATCTTGCCGGATGGTCATTTTAGACAAAATAAAGCCGTGGATTTGATAAATCTGACTTTTGCGGATTTCGGCCGTAAATCTTACTAAATCATACTATTCGTTGAATTTACGGGATTTACGGATGTACGGGAGAGAAAATTGGATGCAAGCAGAACTTCCCAAATAGCTTCAAATGGATTTGCCGAATTTAGGAAATCTGTTGCTAGACAGTTTTCAGTATTTACCCCGTTCCGGATTTTGCAAATCCTGTTTTTTACGTGATTTAGTAAATCCTAATAATTCAAAGCTCATCTGTTACTAGACAGCCCCTTAAAAAAGTCAAGATTCATAACTCAAACCCTACCCGAAAATTATTCGGAACAGCCCCGAAACTGGATTTTTCAAGTCGAGTTTGGGTCGTGTTGGTATATGAGGTCAATTTTCTGAACCCCTAACATGACTATGCATGTGTCCTACAATTGACATTTCGTACGCCATTTGCATATTTGTTTCTTTCTTTTCTCAACAGTGTCTAGTTTCCATTCCATTTTCTACAATTTGATATAGGCCTAAAAGTTTTATTTGTTAAAATAAAAGCAATTCTTTTTGCACAGAGTTGCCAATTTGGATATTTGAAATTTATATTTTTCATACAGTTATTGTGTAATTCCTTTTTCAATAATGAGCTTTTCTATTTGTACTCTGTAGTTTTGCTGCCATTTTTTCAGAACCACAACCGTGGCTTAGCAGTTATAAATATAATGATGAGATTCAGCTTGTCGTCTATTTATTCAAGGGAGATTTACATACATACCATTCAATTCTTACGCATTTATGTTCTAACACCTAAACTTCAATTTTGTACACGTGCCTCTTTCCTTGAGCATGAAAATGTGCATTAAAATTTAAGATAGTGGTGGGTGTGTGTGTGTGTGTGTGTGTGTTTGTGTGTGTGTGTGTTTGGCAGAGCCCTGATGCATTATTTGCAAGGCATGGAATGATTGATGGCTGAGAAACTTATTGCTGCAAGACTGTCCAAAAAATTAAAATCTGTGTTCTTATTAGAATTTTGATAATTTTAAAGAGTTTATATGAGTTGAAAATGATTTAATATGTTTTTGTAGATGATTATTTGCTGACCTGATTCATATTGCTGAGTTATGTTGAATGTATGTTCATCGTTTTTTACTAATTGTTTTAAATATATTTTGATTACAGCCACATCTCTTTTATGGGTGCTGGTAGGCCATAGAAGTTCTTAGTACAAATTGATTTTACTTGCCGGTTAATCTTCAGTAATACTTATCTACTTCTTCTCACAATATATTCGACATAAAAGTTGAATTTACATGATTGTTTGCTGCAAACTACACGCTGAAGTTTGATGCAATGTCTTCACCCATTGCTCTCCTTTTGTAAATTATAATTAAGTTTAACACCTAGAATTTTATTTGAAGTAGCAGGACATTAAAATTTAAATTCAATAATTGAATATTAGGGAAATTCACATACCTATAACACAATTCTTATGCATATTTACTTTCATATCATTTTGGTGCTTTAAACCTATGCATGAATGCTTATTTCATGCCTATGTATGTAAATACGAAAGTTTAGCCATGAGATATGTAAATACATTAGAATTTTGTGTTATGTATGTACATAACAACGTCAATCTTATACACTGATGCTTTAGGCATAATCCCTCAAACCGTTTGAGCTTCACATTTATATTTTCCGCCATTTCAGGTACTCAAGGTCCCCTTTGCCTTACAAGGGGAGGTCAACATCTCGATCAAAGGGACGATCCCAGTCCAGGTCCCGGTCTCCTCGCCCTAGGAGCCGGTCAAGATCACAATCTCCCAGTCACAGCAGGTTTATAGCTGCAACCAATTACTCCAAATTCATTTTCTCGCTTTCTTTACAAGTTGATGCAACAAGTGAAACAATCGCCCAAACCCGAAATCCTAAATTGTAGGAACGATGTTGCAAATGCTGGAAATACTCTTTACGTAACCGGCCTTTCCTCCCGGGTCACAGAAAGAGACCTTGAGGAACATTTTTCAAAAGAGGGAAAGGTAACTCTGTAACATCTATATTTTTCATGAATTTACATATCTTTAAATCATATTATTCTTGTATTGCTAGGTCTCTGACTGCCGTCTCATTGTGGAACCCCGCACCCGAATCTCCCGTGGCTTTGCGTTTCTCACCATGGAAACCACCGAAGCTGCTGAACGCTGTGTCAGACACCTTAATCAGTCGGTTTTGGAGGGTCGCTACATAACCGTTGAGAAGGTAAATATTTTTTTACACGGTTCTCGAATCATAACACAACGAAGCTTCGTATGTTCATCTCTTGTTTGACTCGAAGGTTTTTGGTTATATTCAGAAAGTCAAATTGCGTCAGCTATGTTGGCAGCAATCAAAGATGATCAGTCCTTCATCACTTCAACTTATTCTTAGAGATTGAACCTTCACACTTCAACTTAACAAATAGCAAAAATTGCTCAACTAACCTTCAGCTTTCACACCCCCCAACAACTTCAGCACTCTTACAGTAATCAGACATGTTATGGTATCTTATATCCGGCATTCATTTAATGATTGCTATTAGGTGATTGCTAGTAGGCACATGCCATGATCCTAATAATTTTCTTTTGGGAAATTTACATACCTAGCACACAATTCTTATTTATTTACAAATCGATCGTTCACCTAAATTTTCATATTTACACAGCACTCTACCGCTTCAAACCTATGCATGAAAACATGTTTTACATTTTAAAATGTGCTAATGGTGCTATTTTATATGTGTGATGTTAAACATTTTGAGCGCTATGTTTGTAAATATGAAAGTTTAGGTGCGAGATATGTAAATTCATAAGAATTATGTGCTGTGTATGTAACTGACCTTTTCTCTATTTTCTACAAATATTTGGCCATCCTTTCTTAATCTTTATTCTCATAGGATGTAATAACTTTTGCTTGATTGCCTTCTATATGATATTCATCTCTAACTTGTCTCTCGTTTTTTTATTTATTTTCAATAGTATGTTAGTTTTCAAGACTTCTTTTACCCATTTTTCAGTCGAGAAGAAAGCGTCCGAGGACGCCCACCCCCGGACAGTATCTTGGTCTGAAGAATTCCCGCGAGCCTGGTGAGTCGAGTCTTTCTCTGCCAATGTTAACTGAGTCATATTATTCATTCCATTGCGAAACACTTTTTTTAAGCTTATTTGTTCGTCCTGTTGCAGGCTACGGTCGTGACCGTGATCGTGGAAGGTTTCGTGGGGGCTATGGAAGGGATGAATATTATGGCGGCTATCGAAGGTCTCCGAGGCGCTCGCCTTACCGCGGCGGCCGAGATTATTCTCCTCCACGCTACTCACCTTATGGCGGCAGATCTAGAAGGGAGCGGTCGAGGTCACTGCCAGATTCGCCTTATGGTAGTCCAGACAGAGGTGGATATGGAAGGCGCTCGAACATGTATGTTCGGTAAATTTGGTTATTTTTTTGGGTACATTTGTCATTACAATAAGACTTGAATCTTATGTTGTTGGTAGATTTTAAAACTGTGAACCAGTTATTGTCTGTTCTCAGCTCATTGGGATAGAGATTTCAGGATGTTCTTAGGTTTATGGTGTGGGACATGTGACATGAATGTTCCGTTTTAATCATGATTTTCTGTTCTGTTGATTTCTTTTTTTTTAGTTTATTGAGATATTTACATAAATACCATCCATTACATACACCAAACTTTTCTTTTTTACATTTATACCACCTAAATCTTTCATTTCACATTAAAGATGCCACTATTTTAACTTTCAAAAGATGAAATACATGTTTTTATTCATAAGTTTGGTTTAGTTTCTCTTTACTGCATGTTTAGGTGTTGCATGGTATGAACATAAATTGACCAATTACAATTTGTTTACATTATAGCTATAGAATAAAGGTTTAATATAAAATCAACTAGCAAAGCTTAACAATTTGAGAAGAGTGAATGCATTCAATTGCACTTAGTTAAGATAGTCATTTCAGCTATAAAGTGGAGTATCTTTGTCAATAGCATGGGTTCCATCATTCTAAAATAACTTACATGTTTGCATTCCATGAATATTAATTGTGTTTTGTTAAATAAATGATATTATTAAATACATTCAAGTTGAAATTTATGTGAGGTGCGTGTCGGTCATTAACGTTCATCGTCGATCGTGGTCGCTTGTCGTGTTTGATAAATCTGTGGTTTAACAAGGATTTGATAATTCCTATTTAATGTTAAATCATGTTGCATCCAAAAAGTAAATAGTACTCACTATATACAATTTAGACATTTTGTAATCCATTATGACTAATATTAGGATATCCAATATGAAAGGTATAAAAATATAATGAATTAAATACACACAAAACTGGATTTAACTTAATCAATTTGCAATCAATCATGAAAACCATTAGGATGATACAAAATTATAGATACACCATCAATAAATTTTAATCATTTGGCATGAATCTCGAGGCTTGATAAATCTCAAGCTAATTTTTGAGAAAGAAATATTCAAATTTCAATTAAGAGTTATTCTGAGCATTGATTTTAGCAAACATAAAGTCAAACTAACTGGTTCGATGACGCCGACCCAATGGTACTAAATGGGTAAAATTTGAGGTCAAATCAAGCATCGATCATGACAATAAACAATGTTTGGAAGTTTTCCACACATTTGAAACGTCAAACAAATATAGAATGCAGTGGTTTCATAGTGAGCGTCTCGAAAAGATAAATCCAACGAACTCAAATTTGCTCAATTCTAGGATCCTTAAGGCATTCCAATGTCATCAAACGTCGTTTGATCGAAATGAAGGTCTTCAGACTGTCCGTTTAAAGTGGTTTGTATTCCTGCATTAATTGCACGTAAAAGCATATAAATAAAGCCACATCCCTCTCATGATGAGAGGAAAACTTGAGGCTTGAGAAAGAGTTTTAAGTTTTAAGATTGAGTCGAACACTACTCCTACCACAACCGATCTCTGTCGTCGACTACTACATGCAGGCATCCACTGAGTGTTATCGGTTGCTGAGTATTTCTTACAACAAGTTCATTCGCACGTCAAGGTTGTACTTCGGAAGACTTTATAACTCATTCTTGTCAGTGGGACAAAGGTCTCTGTAATCATCACTTTGTAGTGAATTTTTACAACTAGGTCAAGTCTCTTGATTTTGTTACTCTTTATGATTTTCCGCGTAAATACTTCTCGCGTTACTGATTATTTTCTTTTGTTTGAGTGTGTGTGAAATCTCGTGTAACTTTAAGACAATAATCCATTAACTCTACCACCACGAATTTCTTGCACTCATCAATCAATAACTTTATTGGTTTTCTAATATGACACTAGAAAAACATATAACAATAATGGATTAAATACACACAATACTTGATGTAACTTAATGAATTTGCAATCAATCTTGAAAATTAATATGATAATACAAAATTATGAACCGTATTAATTTGAAATAAAAAATTATAAAAAAAATAAAGTAATTAGAAATCTATGTTTCAAATTAAATTTAATTGCAAAGTCATGGGCCTCAGAAAACATTTGAAATTGCAATATTCTAAATATCTTTTTACATTTATACCGGCCAAATATCTCATATCACATCAAAAATATCATCATTTCAACACTTGAAATGTGTGATACACATTTCATGCGGCGGGATATGTATCTGAAAATTGAAGTTTGGGGGTTACATATGTAAATAGATAAGAATTTGAGTGGTATTTACATAAAACATACTTTTGGCTATTGGGTAGGAGATAAGTAACACACAAAAATGGTAAATAAACTAATTTGTACCATTAAGCACATTGCCATCTAAGCCAAAAGAAAATGGGAGTCATCTAAAGCTATAAGTTAAACTTTTAGAAAACCCTACTTATAATTATGTAATTTCATTTCTCTTTATAGATTTTTCATTCTACCCCAAAAAAAGAAATTAACTATAGTCTTTATTTTCATTTAGCCCCTTGTAACACAACAAGGAAAACTCTAAATATTAGGCTTTCTATTATAAGTGTCTTGTCATTTTCCTATAATGAAAATTAATAACTTCTTCCTCATAAAAAAAATAAACCTAAATGCATAAAATTTTGATATAAATATTATTTTTTAATTTGGTGTTTCATATATAGAATAATCGATCATAGCCTTGGCATTAAAAAAGTACATACTATTATCATTTGCATATATTATTAAAATGCAAAATTTCCTCAATTAAATATTTGAGATTATCAATTACATGCAACAAATTTATAGGAAAATATTCATCATTTCTTTCATATATATCAAATAAAAATATACCTACTTATCTATGAAATCTAGTACAAAATCTCTTCTCTCATGAACATGAATATCTACGTACAGCAACAACAAAACCTTTATCTCACTAAGTGGGGAAAGAAGAGGTGCAACAGGAGGACTTCTCAGAAGGTCACCCATCCTAGTATTACTCTCGCCCAAACAAACTTGACTGCATAATTCTGATAAGATCTGGTGGAACGGTGCTAGTATAGCCACACTTTCTAATACAAGAAATAACATATGTCATAATTTTTTTACATCATCAAATCTAATCATAGCCTTCATAATAGATGCATGAAGATCATATATTTTTGAACCTAAACCCTAATTTGATAAATCCAATCATTTAATAAATCCATATAATATTTTGCTACAACTTACATAATTGGTTAGATTAAATGTAGAATCCTAAGATTTCTTGTTCTGACAATAATATTGTGTTCAGACGGTCAATCACTAGTCATTACGTCGCCTGCCGATAAGGTGTATGACGACGTGAAGATTGGTCACTTCCGGACGTAATATTTCTCATAGTCCACTTATCAAGTTAAAAAATTTCTTACTATAATATTTTTTTCTAACGAATTTAATCGTAAACACGCACACAAAACATATACAAAATTTTGAAATATGACATTATAGTACTAAAAAAATGAATTTAATATCACATCAATGAGCTAATATTATCAATAAAAAATTTATTAGAAATAAAATTACTCAAATTAAGTTGAATAAAAATAAATTAAAACAATATGCAATAATAATGGTCCTCTCCTAACAAACCATACACGGTCTATGAGGACTTGGGCCGGCCATCTCATCATCACTCTGATCTGACGGCTGATATACAATCCATCAAGAGAGAGAAACAAGCATGTTCTCTCTCTCTAGATGGACTCGTAGACCGATAAAACAGGAAAATAAAAGCCGAAAAAGCCTGCGACCATCGCCAGTTTTGTCCTCTACCTGAGTCCTTTGAGGCCCTAGAATAGTACAAGGCCCATGTGGGGCCCGCCAACCGGCCCATTTTTCTTTTTTTTAAAATTTTATTTTATTTATATAGTGGTTTTCCAGATAATATTGTGGGCTGTGGACAGATGGGAAGAAGAGAGCCGCGGTTTTTGAACGTTGGAATAATATAAATCATATGCAACAGTGACTTAAAATGGAGGGAGAGCACCAGTGTATTTCCTTGAGATTCGTGCAGAGTTAAATGATGACCACACGTGTTGGTTGGCGTGTGTTCGTGTAGTAGGCACGCGCGGCGGGTACTGGAATCTGAGGTCATTGTCTGGTCGCGAATCTCAAAGAGTATCGATATTGTTTCTTGAGATTCGTGCAGAGTTAAATGATGAACACACGTGTAGGTTGGCGTGGGTTAGCGTAGTAGGCACGTGCGGAGGTTACTGGAATATGAGGTCATATAGTCTGGTCGCGAATATCGTAATGTCCTCAGCACCCAAAAATGTGATTAAGTTCTTTTGAGAATTTTGAAAGAGTATTTCTCAAATTTTCAGGAAAAAAAAATAAATAATATGAATTTAGTTCACAGATGATTAATGGCTTGAAAATGAATTCAAATTTTGGTTTGGATCGGGATCGGATCTAAATAAATGAGTTGAGTTGTGAGTCAAAACATTCGATCTAATATTTTTTGAGATGATCTCGAGCAATACATACATTCATTCAGATTCACTCGATATCAGTTCATTTTTCTTTATTTATAAAAAGTATAGATATAATGCTAAGTATAATTGAATATAACGAATCATGAGCCAATTTTAAGTTGGAAGTATCCAAAAAACTTAAATTGAGTCAACTCGTTTCAACTCGTTTCAATTTTTATGTGGAAAACCAGGAAAGAAAAAAAAAATCATAGGACCTAACTTAGTAAAAAATAATCTACTATAACGTGCTATATAACACTCGGAAAAATGGTCATGCAATTATAATGTTCATTTTAACAAGGACTCTTTGCATAGAGGCCAGGAGTGGTTGCAGTCGCCAAAACTATGATATGCTATCCTTGGAATGTGTCGCTACGCCATGTTAATAACAATGTGCTGCTCCGCATAATGCGTCATGGTTGTGTTGTGTTGGTTGCTACTCCGCACTTTGCAACGTTGGTCGTTATTGAACAAGGTGCTTCATTGCAATGAGCAAGGGGAGGCTGATGGCTCTTTACGAGCAGTGGTTGGCAGCTGCAATAGCGGAAAGTGTTTATCGAATTTTTAGTGTAGAACTCTAGACTTCAGCTCTTTCTCTTGATTCTCCTCCATGCTTTGATCGTAGTCCCTTTTATGAAGGGGGTATAACTTTATTTATATAGTATAATAATATTGTCACCGTAAATAAGAAAAAGATCCATACTACTGCATCATAGCAAGACTCAGAGAGATCATCTTGATTGAATATCATTCTACGATCATTTGAGTGTCTTAAAAGTGTCATAATTGAGTGAACACGAGTTCATTGGATTCATCTCATTGAGAGGCTCGAGTTTACAATAAGCTTATCAAGTTTCAAATCTATTAGGCTTTCAGTTGGATACTAGAAACTTCAAAAAAATAGTTTAATAGCTCAATCTAGATTTGATTTCATTCAGATTGGGTAAATGTTGCATTTCCCTCGTCGAGCTAATAAGTTTGATAAAATCGGACCATCAGATGATTTTTAATGTGAGTTTGAGCATTTCTTGCTCGAAGAATTATCCCGAGATTTGAGTCACACCTCAAGATCTCTGCATGTACATGAAAAATGCGACAACACTGAACTTGAGGCAATCAAACGGTCTGAAAGAGAAGAGTATGCTGAATGAGGGTCCACTGACAAAAGATCATGTGCCCCACTTGCCCGATTGAGTGAAGCTGTTCGAGCTAGCCCAATAAGCCCAAAGCTGATCAAACCACAAGGCAGACAAAAAAAATTATGTCTCCCACCTATATTCTATTTTTTGTGTGATTCAAGGACAACTCAGAATTCAACACTTTCAAATGATAAAAATTTGTTGATGCGGTTCCAATAATAAATATAAATTACTTCCAATCATATAAAATTTTGTTTTTTATATTTTTCAGCCTAAATATAAAAAATAAATCATAAAAATAATAATAATAGTAATCTATGTCGATATTCCTGCGGCCCACGAATGCGCCTAAACGGTCCCTCAACAGCAGCAAGCTGTCCCGGAAACTGTCTAGCCCAGTAGCCCTAAAGCAGGAGCCCTCAAACCTTCATTTATCCCGAGAAAATTATGCGATCTGTTATTAATTAGTTTTTTAAAATATATTTATATATAAAAAAATATTTGAGACACCTAAAATATATAAATATAATCCAAATAAATAAATGAATAACCCAGAGCTCATCACCACCGTTTTTAAGATAGATAGGGCTGTCAAAATGGCTCTTTGTTTGCGTTTGATTAGTTCACTAAGTTAATGAAGAGATGTGTCTCTTGGAATGAAGAGGTGTGTCTTTTCATGTTTACTGGGTTGGGGGGAGTGAGGGCGAGTTAGTAATTTATCCGTTGGTTTTTCTATAAATAGATGTGTAATCTTATGGGTATGTTTGGACCAAACTATGTAACTCCTCTGAAATAGTAATTTCGCCGCTCTGCTCCCGAGGACGCAGGCATGTTTTTGCCAAACATCGTTAAATCTCTGTGTTTTTCTTATAGATTTACGTTTTGTTAGCCCTGAATTTTCAAAACATTAAATAAATATAATTTTTTTGCATTTGATATATAAACAAGCCAAACACGAACAAAATTTGTTCATTCGTGTTTGGCTCATTTTGACTCAAAATTCTAGGAATCAATTATATATATATATATATATATATATATATATATATATATATATATATATATATATATATATATATATATATAGACAATTTTTAAAAAATTTAAATTATAATCAATTAAAATTATTAAATAAAAAATAAAATAAAAATATATAAAATTATGTTTAAATGGTGTTTTAATATAAATAATAGGATTTAAATCTTGTAACGACCCTTACACCCTATAGCTGTGTGATCGGAGTTGTCAAAACGACTATTTGCTCGCGAACAGCTCATGCTCGACTCGTTAAGCAAACCAGTCATGCACAAACACATCTTTCGTGTTCAAAATATAAACATACCAAAATATGAAATCTTGTTCCAAAAATGTTCCAAAAACTTGTTCCCAACGCATAAATAAAACTCGTTCTCTTAAAAGAAAGAAGAAATGGAACGAAAATGATGATTTTGAGACATCTGAATCTGAACAAAGTGTTTTAGGGAACCATTCTTTCTCAAAATAAAACCGATATTTTCCAATACCTGTCGAATATGTGGATAATACTTTCCAACCCGAAAATTATCCGTCAATACACGCCATATACTCTGTGTTTAAAAGATTAGCACGGAAAGATAAATGCGCAATTTCACTACTTTTAGATAAAATGGGATGTACTGTCTCTACGACAATGAAAAGAAAAATTCTTAACGAACACATCTTTCGTGTAAGCTTAGCTCGTGTTCGTTTCGTTTACGCGCCTACAGATGGAAGACAATTCCTCTGTATTACCCATGCATGGAAATGTATCTCTCTTTTAAAAATTAAAAACAATTATATTTTTGATATGATGAGAAATATTTATGGTGGTATAAATGTAAAAAACAAAGTTTAAATGTTAGATGATGTAAATACATGGCAATTGAGTGGTATGTTTGTAAATTTCCATTTAGTGATTTAAGAAATAGATTAGCCTTCTTATCCATAGGGAATAATTTCTTAAGAATTATAAAAATATTGATTAGAGTGTTTAGATTAATATTTAATTAGAGAACTTTGAAGTTGATTAAGGAATAATTAGAAAATTGGGGAGGTTGAATCCAGCTGCCTCACTATAGTCTTTGCCACAATGATTAATTTGAATCATAATGTTAGATGGTTGGGAGCAAACTCCTGATCTCTTGCAGATTATTGGGGATATCTTTTGTCATTAATTAATTTTTCGTAGGTATTTGCGCGTAATTTTTCTATATAAATAGTATAATTTTTTTTAATGTAGTTTAGATAATTCAGTAATATTACCCCATTATTTATTTAGCTAATATTAAAAAAAATATATAGTAAGTGATTTTGTCTGCCCTAAACAATAATACAGATTCTACGACTAAATTCAGCGTATCAACAATATTGAATGGATGGAATTCTATGCATATTGAAATCATTAAGGACTAATACATAATGTGGGCTAGAAAATTTGAGATGGTAGAATAAAAGATTATTGTCTTAACATTGTATGAGAATTCATTACACGCTCAAATAAAAGAAAACAAATAGTAGAGACGTCAGAAATTTTAACGTGGAAAGCTTGTAAAGAGAAAAAACCACGAGTCTTGGCCTAGTTGTTAAAATTCATTATAAGTTGATGATTGTAGAGATCTTTTATCTCACTGTCAGGAAAGGGTTACAAAGTCTTTCGAATTATAATGTTAACGTGCCAATAGACTTGTTGTGAGAAGTGGCGGCAGCTGATGGAGATCAATGGAGGCCGGCTGATGGAGATCAATGGAGGCTTGTGGTGGTCAACGGTGGCAGGAGTGGTGTCGGATTTCAGCTCCTTCTCAAAGCTGTAATTTCTTTCTCAACTCTTGAGCTCTCCATCTCCTCATGAGATATGTGAGCTCCATTTTACAGTGTTCTATATGTAATTAATGCAAATATACGAACAACATTTATCAGACGGTTTAGAGAGCTTCATTGGATCAGACGGTATTTGATGGAAATTTGACTGCCTTAACGGTGCAAGAATTGAGCAATCTTGGTCTTGCTGAATTCGTCTTATGGAGACGCTCGATTCGACTCTAGGCCTGCTAGATTTGACATTCGTTTGAACTTCTAAATATATATGAAAATATTTTAAGTCTGGTTCTATGACTTGATCTGAGCTTACTTTAACTTGGATTGGACTAATTTTGATATCATTGCGTTCGTCTCATCAAACAACTTAACTTGACTACATGTTTGTCGAAATCAGCACTTTGAATGACTCCTAATTGAAGTTTGAATATTTCTTACTCAAAAGATTATCTTGAAATTCATGTCATTTCTCGAAATTCAATACTGATGATGAAAAGATATTTTATTCCTACAACAATAGAAGTTGTTTTCGACAGTTCGAGCTTACTATAATGTAACATTTTCTTCGAAAATGCGATGTCTAGATATATATAATCTTTAATTTTTCATAATAATGAATTTATTTCAACTAAATTAATTCGACCTCATAAATTTTCTCCTCATCAAACTATTCACATTAAAAAATATTTCTCTTGCATGTTGCTCTCGGCTTAATTTCATATAGAAGAAGTCTTCATACTACCCAAATACATATAAATTATCTATACCTTTATAATTTTAATTTTTCCCAAGAGCTATATATATATATATATATATATATATATATATATATATATATATATATATATATATATATATATATATATATATATATATATATAGTTTGAGAGAGAGAGAGAGATTCTTCAAAACCTCACATAAAATCCCTCATAATTATGGCTTATTGTTCGCGAATAACTCTTGTCAGGCTCATTAAGTAGTGAAATGTTCGGCTCGAGTAAAGTAAATGAGCTTGGACACAAACAAATTTTCTATGCTCAAAATATAAACGAGCCAAACACGGCCAACTATTTGTTCGAATAAAAAATTATATAATTATTTATATAATAATATAATATATATAATATTTATATAATGATATATAATGCATACTTATATCTAAATTTAAATTATAATAGCTCGTGTGGTAATATGATTCAGCACTTTATTTTATTTAGATTTGATTCAGGTTCGAATCTAACACTCTACATCTATTTTTTTCAATTAATTTTAACGAGTCAAACACGAACAAAAATATTTAAATCGAGCCGAACATGTACACATTGTTTCCCAGCCGATTTCAAATAAGAGCCAACCCTGAGCTCGCTCAAGCCGGGCCCGTGTACAACCCTAATCATAATCAGCCAAATTACATATCATTTTACCTCATTAAAAAAGTACTCTATAAACTACTTTTGAAGCTTTAATAATTGTACTTAACCCCTAGATCTTGCTCATTCTATACCGTATCAGGCCCCTATAATTAATTAATAATGGTGCGTTTACATCACACCACACAATTCTCATGTGTTTACTCATCCACCGTCCAATTTTTTAATATTATTTACATAAAAATACCACCATCACCAACTTTTAATGTATAAAAACTATCACATTAAAGTGCTATAAATATAAATATAAGAGTTCAGCTCATACATGTGTAAATATATGATAATTGTGTGTCATTAATATATGATAAGGATTTATTATTCGACAAACTCACAGTCCAACTGACCGGCTCGATGAGACGGACTCAATGATATCAAAATAGCTCAATTCGAGTCAAATCGAGCTCATAACTAATCATTAAACCACTCTTGGAAACTTTCTGAATATATTTAGGCGGTCGAATGAATGTCGATTCTAGGAAGACTATAGTCGAATCCAACATCACGACAAGCAAAATTCAGCAAGCCCAATATTGCTCAATTCTGACACCGTTAACACACTCAAATATCTATCAAATTCCGTCTGATCAAATGATGCTCATTGGACTGTTTAATCAAAATGGTTTATATTCTGCCACCGTCGATAGCCGCCTATCACCATCAATCATCGCCGACCATAGTTGACCACCCCCGATCGCCATCAAGCATCACCTGCCGTCCTCACCAATCGCCATCGCTTGCCGTTCATTTCTTTCAACAAGTTCATTCGCACGTCGACACTGTAACTTAAGAAACTTAGTAACTATTTCCTGCTCGTAGGACAATTTTTTGTAACTGTAATTATCCTTTTATTGTGGAACGCTTCAGCTCGGCCAGAACCCATGATTATTTTCTTTCCTTGTTTTTCATGTAAGAACATCTCGTTCTACTACAAGTTCTTTTCTTTTATCCGAATATGTGTTGAATTCTCGTGCAATGTTATAAGACGATAATCCATCATTCCACCGCCGGGAAATTTCTAACGTGCATCAATGTATCCACCCCATTAATAAAATGCACCTATCATTAAATAATCCTCTATTACATCCGTCGGTTTATATTCAAATCACTCGGCTTCAATCACCTGTGGTAGCATCCTCTTGTCGTTGCCTCTCAAGAATAATCTCCCTTAAAATATTAATACGAGCCAATAAATTAATGCACAATTATTCCCTTCGTAATCTTAAATTATTAATTAATTATTTCCCTGAGGGGGCTTAAGAGCATTTCCTGAGCACCTTTTTGATTAATTAATTGTTAATTAAGCACAGGGATTAAGAACATAATAGGTTTTAATAGTACGACAAAAAGGACTTTAATTATAAGACTGTAGAAAGTTGAGAGCCACATGATTTATACTCACGTGCATGCATGGCTATTCCAGTTGGAGGGACGCTAACTTTAGAGGGACTTAGCTTTTGAGAGAATTATATAAATAGTATAGAGCTAGCTATCATGCAATTATATATATATTTGTGTTGCATTATGTTGGTTGTGGCTTTTTATTCCGGCTCATCATGATGGTTAGTTAGCTCGTATTGTTGTGTGCTGGAAAATTTATAAAGGTCGGGTAAAAACTTAACTTGCAAAGAATTTTTAGGAGGAAAAATACGAAAAAAGTAAAAAAAAATACTGGATATGTTCCAATTCACTATTAATTTATAAATGCAAGGATAAATTTGTTATGTAGATCATGCATGAGACATAGACCGTAGTGAGCGAAAGAGAGGAAATAAATGAGAGATAGAGAGAAAGAATGAGTGACACGATGATTGCCCCCAACGGGGTGAAGTGGGGGCGTTCTCTGGGCTCTTGGACTCATTTTATATAGCGAAAGAAGTTGTTACGAAATAGTATATAATATGAGGTACATAGAAAATTACATGGCGGTTACTAAGTATTATGTCTCTGAAAGTTTCCAGTTATTATTGTCCGTGAGACTTCCAATTATTATTGTTTTCATTGGCACTTTTTCATATATCTAGCACATTTTTGTTGTTGCCTCAACCCGGTGAAGTGTCCAACCCGTCAGCTAGCACAGCTGGCTGACAGGTCTCTGTTTCATTCGGCATTTTGTCTGGCATACATAGACTATGGTCCCGTAACTAAGATGCAAGGGTTAATTATAATGTACACTAAGTACAATGCTTCTTCGCACACAATATATAGAAATATACATTGTATTCCGAATAAATCATTCATGAGCAATTAGCCAATTACTATCGGAAGTTATTATTGGGTCTTCAATATACTGTGCTTGGGATACATTGTTCCTTAGTATTTAAGATATTTTGTTATCCCTGTAATTAGGATACTTCATTAATTAACAGAGTCTACTAAGATATTTCGTTACTCAAGAGAGTCCACCAGTGACAGTGAGCTGGGCGGTGCCGACAGTGGCCGATGATCGCCGAGGAACAGTGGTCGGTGGCTATAGAGTCTTAAGGTTATCATTAATTCTTTCATCTACAACATCAATGGAATTTGAATTCTTACCCTCCCTCTTCAAGTGAATAAAGTGAGTCTATTTATAAGCTATAGGTGATAAACATTTCGATCTTATGACAAATAACTTCTTCAACCACTTGTACGAAACGCCCATATCGATCCCCCTTTATCTTAAAAGTTTTTAATAGCCTCATAATTAAGGGCACATTACGTCGTTAGATTTCTGTCGCCGAGACACTTGATTGACTATAAGTACGCTAAATTTGGAATTTGTTAGCCCTTCAATTAATGATTGAGAGCTTATTAAAGTGCTTTAATGACTTGATCAAGACATGCTTGAACTTGGATCAAATTAATTTTGATATTATCAGGTTTATTGTGTCGAGACGGTCAACTTGATTATAAACTTACTAAAATCTAGACCATTGATAATTTTGATTTTGAATTTTGAACGTTTGTTACTCGAAAAATGCATTGAGAATCGTTCAGCATCTTTTTTAAACTTATTAAAAAAAAAGAAAAATTTAAAGTGAAAAAGCAGTCAAGATGGTAATTTTAAATTAGGTATGTTTATATTAAAAATATATTTAGTTTTATTGAAATATTTACAAACATACCAGTTAATTCCTATGTATTTACATATCTACCATCCAAAATTTAATTTTTATTATTTTACTTTTAAAATATTAAAATAATTTGGTGTGATACAAACTCTTCATGTATTATATGTAAATAAATAGAAATTGGGTGGTATGTATGCAAATGCCCCAATTTTATTTTAAAAAAATAGCATGTCATGGCTTCATATCTATTAACACGTGCCAAAAGTTGAAATGACGGGAATGAATGGATTCAAAGTATGTCTCATATTTATTTATATATTTACATAAATAACATATGTTTTTAATATATTTAAATCCTTAGCATCTATCGAGAGAATCAGACAAAGTGATATTACAGAAGAGGTAAAATAGATATTTTAGAATGAGCAAAAGATAAAATTGTTCACCACCAACAAATCTTCGTTTTTCATCACGAATCACGAGGCATGACAAAGCTCTCAAGATAATATTTTGAGTAAAGAATGTTCAAATATTAATAAAAAGTCATCTAGAACTCAATTTCAACACACTTAGTCAATCTAACCGGCTCGATGAGATGAATCTAGTGATATCAAAAATAGTCTAATTCGAGTCAAATCAAGCCTAGATGAAGTCATTGAACCATTCTTGAAAGATGTTCGGACACATTTGGAAGGTAAAACAGATGCTGAATCTGGCAAGTTCATAGTCACAAATTGAGCATCTCAACAAGGCGAATCCAACTGGTCCAAGGTCACTTAATTCTTACATCATTAAGAAGTCAAATGCCCCTCAAACGCCATCTAATCGAAGAAAGTTATTTGTACCATCCGATCAAATGGTTCATATTACTGCAGTAATTGCACCCATAAAACTATAAATAGACCCCTACCCCTTACATGAGTGAGGCTTAAGTCTTGGGAGAGAACTTGAGGTTTTGAGAAAGTGTTGAAGTCCAGCACCACCGTCGACCGTCGTCAGCCATCGCACCGATCGTCGTCCCTCGACCGTCATCTACCATCGCTGATCGTCGTCGATCACAGTAGACCACCACTGTTCGCCATCAAACACAACCAACCTCTGTCGACCGCCGCCGACTTTCATCAACCACCGATGACCAGACGTCATTAGTCAATGTCATAACTTTGAAAATCTAGTAATCCTCTATTGTGTGTGGGATAAGAGATCACCACCACGAGAGATCACCACCACGATTCATGTGCCACCTATGAACTATATGGTCATCAGCTCATACAATTTCCGACTCTCGCCCCAGCGGCCTACGAACGTCATCAATACTTTCCTCAACAACCTATGTGGTCTTCAGTTCATGTAACTCTAGACTCCTAGCCCCGCGGCCTACTAACTTCATTAATACTCGCTAACTACGGCTTAAGTGGTCCATAGCTCCCTCTATTGCTTACTATGGCTTCTCAGGTCTATCGACACTTTAGGAGCAACAATCTACAACACTCACAATAGACTACTATCTCTACAATAATCAGCAATGATCTTTACAACCTGATGTCACCAAGAACTACAACCAGATTATAGTTATACAACTTTGTAACTTCATTTTATTTAATTTAGGCGAAGAATTAAGTTGTGCACTCCTCATTCACAGTTAATTATTTTAACTAGGCTAGACCTCGCCGCTTTTCCCTCTTTCAAGGGTTTTCTATTGATAAAGTCGAGGTGTCTCCTCTTACTTACTTCTCTTATTTTATCCGTGTGAGTTGAATTATAGTGCAACGCTAAGACGATAATTCTTTACCATATCACCGCGAATTTTCTAGTACACACCAAATAAAAATACTAAGATAAAAATTTTACACATATGAATGAAATTGTTAATGTGGTATGTATGTACATTTGTCTATTTATTAATGTGACTTAACTCATTAAGGGACTGTTTGGGGCAGTTGTGGCTTATCAATAAACTGCTACGCAATAATCGCCTGTGAAGTTGCTTCGAAGAGTTCGTTATGGGAAAATGAATCTGTCTTTTTGATTTTACAATTTGAAAACAGCTGTATGACAGCTATTTATGGATTAATGTCCATTCTGCCCCTATCCATTTTTTTTTAATATAGCTAACCAAACAAAAAATTGAGCCATCAATTATATATAGCATTCATCCAATCCACACCTTTATACCACTAAACAAAAATTTAAAATTTAACATCACAAATCCAACGATAAAGTCATTCTCATATATTGCAGAAAATGCACTTAACGTAATGTAACAGATGAAGAAGACGAAACTCATCCCGTGTATAAAGAGTCGACCGAGGAGAAAGATGAGTTAGGGCGGAATCATAAAGATGGAGGGGAATAGGGGAAAAAGCATAAGGAGAAAAGCTGGTCGCGGGGTCGAACCCGCAGCCCTAATTTAAGGAAAAATGTCGACCATCGCGGTTATTCCGTCACACTAAACACAGAAAAAACACGACGCTCCGTCACTCCGCTCTTTTACGGCTACCCAAATGGGGCCTAAATTTTATTTTTTTTAAATATAAGAATTTGAGTTTAAGGAAAGCACAAATAAAATTAAGGAAAATAAATATAAGCCCAAACTGTTTGCTGGCGTGGTGGGACCATGTGGGACCCACCCACGAAACCTTTTTTCCCCTCCCTATCTTCCTTATCTATGCGAGTCAAAAAGTGTTTTATCCCTACCCGGCCTTGCCGTCTCATTCCTCCATAAAAAAAATTATTAAAATATACTATAAATAATTGCTACCTAACAAGAAAATAAAAAAATTTACATATATACCCTATAATTTTTTTTTTCTTTTACATATTTAACATTTAAACATTCAACTTTAGATTTATAGCACTTTGTGTCATAGATCTAAGCGATAATTATTAGTTAAAAAATTTTATGTGATAATAAAAATTTGAGTGCTTCGCAAATAATTTTGAAAGTTTAAATGTTAGATATGTAAATATATGAAAGCTAAATGGTATATATGTAAGTAAATGTCCCTAAAAAATTTTATCTTATATTTAAAATTTTGTAATTACATGCATTATAATTAAGTTTTGGGACATTTACATAAGACCAACTTTATTTTTAAAGGCTATATCGTAGATAGGGACAATTACATAGAGAACACCTAAAACTTGCTATTTACAAATCAACCGCCCTCTTTCATCCAATTTTAAAATTCTCGCCCAAATATGAATATTCATGGCAAAGCGCAACTCATATTTTTCATTTTTAATAAATTCTCATTTGTTTGATTGTGAAATGAGTAAATATATCGGTTAATTTGTAAATATTAATGTTTTGGGTGTTTTGTTTGTAATTATCCAAAGTTTTTTTATTATTTTTAGGCACACTAAATTTTTTATATGATAAGAATATATTATTGCGAAGAAAACTCAAATCAAAAATATTGATAAAAGCATAAAAATATGCTATTTTTTCATCAAATATATTATTATTTACTATATAATAAAAATCATTATTATATATATATATATATATATATATATATATATATATATATATATATATATATAGCAAAACATCAAAATGTTCCCAAAATATAAATTGTTAATTTAGGCCCCGTTCGAGGCAGCTTATTTGGTGCGGTGTTTTTTGAAAATGCACGCACGTTCATTTGAGTAAACTGTGTTTTGACAGATTTTCAAGTAATTACATTTCAAACAACATAAATAAATATTCTCACACTGTTCCAAACTAACTACAGTGGTAGTTTTCTAGTCGCGGTCTAACTTTTCAAATAAAATAAAAAATGTAATAGCCAATATAGTTTTTTTAAAGATAAATTATTTTTTAGCATCTTATTAATAAACTGCAGCTGACGCAGACATGCCTTTACTCGTAATACAACTTTAATAATAGCTGAAATACTCATCCTAAGAGACTGTCTAACAATGACATTTTGCTTTAAAAAATAAAGAAAAATTTACATATATATCATCCATTTCTCATATATTTACATAATAACACTTAAAATTTGATGTATATATTTATAACATCTTCATTTCATAAATTTAAGTATGAAAAATATATTTTTTATTTTAAAAAAAATTAAATGCGATGATATCTATATATATATATATATATATATATATATATATATATATATTGAGGTTAGATCTGTAAATAATCAAAATGTTTGACAAATAAAACCATCATCCACTCAAAATTCTTCTCATTTCACCGTCGGCTCATAAATTTTATGCCCAGTTATATATAGCTCCTCTGTAGGTTTGCAGATTTCCGTGAAAGAGACATGAAATCACTCCCTGACTGGTCAGATCTAGAGAGAGAAATAAATAGATAGAAAGGTAGAGATAGAAAGAGATCGAAGGAGGAAAGAGAAAGATAGAGAAGGAGAGAGAAAGTTAGATATATAAATATATATAATTATTGATTCCATTCCATCCCAGAGCTCTGGATGGGCTCACAGCCATCCCATTTCAGAGAAATAAATAAATATATATATATATATATATATATATATAATAATAATAATAGATAAAAATAATCTATATAGGTAGCATGGAGTAATAAGTTAATTTATCATACTTTTAGGATAATTGATTTATATATATATTTATAATTTAACATATAAATAATTAGATTTTAACTCTGGTTTGTTTACTTTCTATCCATGGACATCTCTATTTGAAGCCAAACAGTAGTTGTAAGAAGCTCCTAAAAATTATTATTTAATTATTTTAATCATATATTTTTATATATTGTTGCCAAATATATTATTTTTTATATAATTTAAAAAAATTTACATTTAAAAATTATGATAGAAGAGATTGAACATATGACATTTTTTTTTTAAGAATGGGTCGTGGCGTGAGCTGCCGACTCACCCTATTGGCTCAACTCCCATCAGGTCTGAGGGCGACCCATGTGCCTAGTATTCGAGTATCCCTCCTCATGGCATCAGTCGCCAGAGATGTGATTTGAATCACAAAACCAGAGGGGACGCACACCGCCGAAGCAGATATTGTACCAACTGAGCTGGGAACGCGGTGCAAATGACAACATGATAGAGTAAAATATAATATATTTTATAAAAACGTTAGAATTAATAGACATTAAAGTTTTATTCAAATTTACACAATTCTTACATCTAAAATTTTATACGCACATTCATACACATTCTTACATCTAAAATTTTAAACATATAAACATGAAAGTTTAGGAGGGTTAGATATGTAAATACATAAAAGTTATGTCATATGTAGTTAATTGCCTTATAAAAAAAGGAAACACATGTATAATATGGCTCTAGGTTTTTTCTCCATCAATTGTTTATTGCTACAATATAAGAGAAAATATTATGTCTGAACATCTGTACTGGCGAGCGAATGACTAGATTTGATTATGCTTCTTTGCTCTATGGCATTATCAAATCCACAAAATCATCTGAAAGACCGAGCAACAAATGTAATACGTATAAAACTTTCTACATTAGTACCTATCGTGTTTGGAAATGATTTTTGATTATCCCATATTAATAATTAGAAATTTAATATGATTATTAAATATTTTATAAAAAATGTTTAATTTACAAATCTATAAATGCTTTAATAAAAATAATCAAAAACAAAAAAAAAAAAACATAAAATCGAATTAAATTTCAAAATAATCTCTAGATTATTCGTATATGGCAATTTACTACAAAAATACTATATATTTTAAAATTTAGTCTCATGCTTATATTATTACAAAAAGATATCTTATGAATTGAATTGAAATCAAAATTGTATACTCAATAAATTAAATTGAGCTTTATTTTGTATCATAATTTCTTTATTTTAAATCATTTTTATTTGATCAAATAATAAATAATTTCATCAAAAGCTTCCTAAATTTAATAAATTTATATAGTAATACTTGAAATAATTGTGAAATTATAACCATACTCTTAACATTTTTATGATCAATCAACCTCTTTTAGTAGCTTTCGGCGTCATTTAAGCTTTGCCCGATCAGCTCTTGAGTTGATCGGTCATCCAAGTTAGTCATCTATCGAATTAATCAACTTTTAAGTGGATCACAGTTTGGTTAGCCAACTAGTCCTCCTTTAGCGAGTCCGTCTCATTTTGAATTTTCACACGTATTAGGCCTCTCAGCCATTCGATATGATTGGATGCACCTCACTCATTCAAGTATCATATCATACTATGGCTGTCAATAAAGCTCATTGTTCAGGAAACATTCCTGTTCGGCTCGTTTAAATATCTCGTGTTCTACTTATTTGTTAAGTAATTGAATCGAACAAGAACAATTTTTTTAAGCCCGAATCATAAAAGAGCCGAACATGAACAACTATTTGTTAGCTCGTGTTCGGCTTGTTTTAGCTCAAAATTAAAAAAAAATCATATAATTACTTATATCATAATATATTATATATATTTATATAGCGTGATAATGTGATTTTGGTGCTTCATTTTGCATAGATCTTGACATATTCGAATTCAGTACTCTATATCAATTTTTTTCAGTTAATTTTAACGAGCAAATTGCAAGTCAAACACGAACACACTGTTCAAACACGAGCAGATTCCCAACTTCAGCAATTTTGAACGAGCCGAAGACGAGATAAGCTTGAGCTATGACTCGTTTACAACCTTAATCATAATTTAAAAAAAAAATGAATAAAAAAACCTACTTTACTTACCTACATATACGAAAAAAAATATATATTTTTTTTATTTTTGAAAAATAAAATTTCTAATTTTGCAGGCAGCAATTTTTAAAACCCAATGTAAATAATCATTGATGTGCGACTAATATGATCTAAATATAATTACAATAAAAAAAAAACTATTTTTTCATCTCCTTTATAAAACGCCCACTAGCTCGTCACTGAGAGGAAGCGTCACTGCACATCTAAAGCAGGCCGATGGAGCTCGACGAACAAGCCTTCTTAGAAGATCTCCTCGCGCTCCGCCGGCCGGAATCTTGGGATTCCGGCGATCTCTTCGCCGCCGATCAAATACCGCCCTTCGACTGCTTCTCCGATTCTCCATCCATCTACCCGCCGCTCGACTGCTTCAATACCGACGCTTATTGTCAAATGCTCGCCGGCGGTGGGATGTGCGCTTACTATTCCGCCTTTCCTCTGGATATTCCGCCGGAGATTTCTCCCGAAATGTCTTGCAAAGTGGAGTTGCCCGCTTCTGCGGCGGCGATTGATGCTCCGGCAGCCGGGTCGGAGCGGAGGAAGAAGAAGGTAGAGGGCATGCCGTCTAAGAATCTAATGGCGGAGAGGCGAAGGCGCAAAAGGCTTAATGATCGGCTCTCCATGCTTCGATCTGTTGTTCCTAAGATCAGCAAGGTCTTTATTGCGACATTGATTAAACTCAGTTTCATTTTCTCAAAATAAAAAAAAATAGCAAAATCAATCATTATATTCTACTTTTTCTATTCATTATCCTGTCACCTTTTTATTTATTTTGAAGTTCTGATAGATTTTTTTTTTCTCATTTTTCTGCCATTAGGGTTTCCCCTTTTCTAAATGGTTTACACTGTGCTGCTATTAGCTAGGAAGCTTACAGAGATTTATGTTTTTACAGTGAGATGTTTATTATTTTAGCAGTTTTGTAAATCTCAAGATTAAAATCTAAGAACAATTTGTGAATAAAAATGATTTGTTCTTCACCATTCGTAATAGTTTAATTAGCATAATGATGATATTGTGACATAAAAACTCTGTTAAAAATCATATAATCTGTATTTTCTTTTATTATTTTAGATGGACAGAACATCGATATTAGGGGACACCATTGATTACATGAAGGAGCTGCTTGAGAAAATAAAGAGATTGCAGGAGGATACAGAAGCAGGTGGAGCGGAACAAGCCAATCTTCTTGGCCTATTCAAGGAGCTAAACCCTAATGAGATCTTAGTGAGGAACTCCCCGAAGGTAATTAAATTAAAGTGGCTTTTATATGGAAGCTAAGTTTGATCATAAATATTGTTGCGATTTGTAATTTTCAATATGTTGGGGGTGCATCTTGAATATTATATATTTTTCCTGTTTGTTTAGTCCTACTTCATCATGAATAGAGTAATGATAATATGTGAGATGGGCAAATGAGGGCATTTAGATACATACCACCCAATTCTTTTGTATTTACATATATGACACCTAAACTTTGATTTTCTTACATTTATACCACACAAATATTTCTTATCACATAAAAATACGACAATTTTGATTTTAAAAATGTGAAATACATATTTTCATGCATAGGTAAGGTGGCATATATATATGTATGTAAAAATTGAAGTTTAGATGTTAGACATGAAAATACATAATAATTGAGTGGTATGCATGTAAAATTCCAATTTTTTTATATATTCACCCAATTGGTGGTGGCGTTCTATTGATTTCAACATAATAATGATGGGGTTTTATAGAGACATCTATAATTCTAATTTCTCTTCATAATAAAAAATTGCGAAATGAGCCTGTTTTAAGTCTTCTTTGTTAGATGTTAAAGTAAGCTCTGCAACTTAAAACATCATAATGATCATAATTGATTCAATACTTATTTTATCAATGTTTTTTTAAGCGTCGAGATTAGTATCCCCACTTCAAAAAAAATTGACTAGCTCCCGAATTGCTATATTAATCTTGTGGTAATAAATAATGCTTACAACTAAGAACAAATTAACTCATTATCGATTTCACCATAACAATGATGTAGTTTTAAAGAGGTTCGCAATCCAAATCATTTTTTTATTAAATCTAATAACAATGCCTTGAGACTTTTCTTCCTTCATCGAACATTGATTAGGCTCAATGAAACAACATGACGCTGGGCTGGAGAGAGGACCGACCGGTCCTTAAGGAAGGGTGAGTGCCTCCTCCCTCCTTCCTCTTCCCTACTTCTTTTTTCCACCTTTCTTTGTTTCTTCATTTCCTTCTTTTCTTATTTTCATTCGTAGCACTTGCCTATATTGAAACCTTCCACCAGGCTGAAATATGAATTTTATTCTCCTCCCAATTTAAAACATTTCCTAAAAGTCTTTCTCCTAATTTAAAAGCTTTCCTAAAAGAATAAATCTTGATTTTATTTTCATTTTGTAATTTAATTCTTCCCAAAGTTTGAGATATTGACTTTATTTTTGTTCTCCTTCTTATTTTAAATGTTGCCTAAGATAGCCCATGTCTTTTTAGAAATAGGAAAAGTTATGCTTAGAGTTAGGGTTAGTTTTTGGATAAATCTGAATTCACTTTGTCTGAGTGTTTTCCCCCTTGTGGGTTGTATCTGACGTCAAGGTAGTGCTCCGACTGTCCCTTGTCTGAGCTGGTGATCATCTCCACGGGTCCGAGTGATGCTCTCGCTGTATCTCGACCTGCTGAGATATTTATCCATCATTCTGTCATTCCTGTTGTTGTCCACCCTCTCCACAACCCTATGACAGCCCTCCTACGGCCTCCCTGTTGCTCTTCTAAGTTGCTGCCATCTCTTTCAGGTTGCTGACCACTCTCCTACAGTCTCCCTACTGCCCTTTCGGGTTGTCGACAGTTCCTGCAAGCCTCTGTAGACCTCCTTGGTCGCCACTCCAGCACTCCCTCTCTGGACTCCCTACTCGTCTAGCTTGTTGTTACTTTAATTGTTGAGTCTACGTTGTCATGTTTGTTATGTGTTTTGATGTATGTTGTTGTATCCTTTTCTTTTCTTTTAAGTCATCGTGGTAACTGTACGTTTAAGTTATTATTAAATTTGTGTTTTTGTCATGGTTTGAGTTCATTGCAGTATGATTGGGTATCAGAGCTAGCCCAACTTTAGTCCCATCTTAGCGTCCCTAGCATCCTCCCCAACCCATCCACTACACCTAATATTTTTCCTTTCATTTATTTTTTTCTCTTCTTTCTTTTCTTTCCTTCCACAAGTCCCATACCATCAAACATGCCGCCAAGGAGAATACGTCTATGCCTACCCAGGAAGCGATACGACAAGATCTCCACCACATCCAACAAAGAATTGCAGAGATAACAAAGGAAGAAGTTACCTTCGATCGAGACCTGGAGAGTCGAAAAAGGGGGGGGGGGAGAGAGAGAGAGAGAGAGAGAGAGAGAGAGAGATCTAAAACCCTTCCATAGGGATAATTCCTATCACAACATTTCAAAATCTTATATCAAAAAAGGCCTAAAGTAGGATACATGCGTCCCTTCCACAGGAAAACTTTCCAAGAAGAGATGTCATTTGGAGGGCACCAAGACCGCGGGATCAAGGTGGATTTGCCCGAGTTTTAGGAGAGCATGGATCTAGATGAATTATCAAATGGCTATAGGCAATGGAGCAGATCTTCGAATACAAAGAGGTGTCGGGATAGAGACGGGCCAAATTATCTGCTATCAAATTAAAGAAAATTGTCTCACTGTGGTGGGAAAACTAAAAATGACAGAGGAGGCGAGAAGGCAGTGAAAATATTACCAGATGGGAGAATATGAAAACCATGCATAAGAAATATTTTACCCATCATTGCCGCTAGACATGTTTTTTGAAACTCCACAATATAATACAAAGAGACCATTCAGTGGAGTTCACAGCTCCGTTCGACCACTTATTGGTTAAGTGTGTCTTGACAGAGCCAGAGGAGAATGCAGTAGCTAGATATCTTGGGGTTTGAATCCTAGTATCGACACTGTGGTGCAGTTACAACTGTACTGGATGCTAGAGGATGTCCACACGCTTGCATTGAAAGTGGAAAGGCAGCACACGCAGAGCCGACAACCACCCATAGTTGAAGACACTAGCATATGCATGTCGCAGAGTGTTGAAAAAATTAGTTCGAATAACCACCCCTAGGAAGAAAAAGCTGACTACAGTGCCCGCAAGAAAATGCTTCAAATGTCGCGAATTTGGGCACATAGCCACCAGTGCCCGACGAGCAGAGTTGTATCTTTTATCGAACAGGGTGTTGTGGAAGGGTTGTATCTTTTAGCGAGGAGCAGGAGGCTGAGGAACGGGGTGAGGGGCTTTAGCTTCCATTAGATGAAAGAGAAACACTTTTGATTCGACGAATTTTGCAAGCCAAAAACACGAGAGATCCACAGAAGCTTTGCCACAATATTTTCTACGCCCACTGCACAGTGAACGAAAAGGTATGCAATATTATCATTAACAACGGTAGCAGTAAGAATGTGAAATCGACTCAAATGGTAGAAAAACTAGGACTCACGACTCAGAGGCATTCACAACCATATTTAGTAACACGATCGAGGAAGAAAATAGGGTTACCATCGACCGACAATTTCTAGTAGAGTTTTCAACAGGGAGTTATCTGCAATACGAGGTATGGTATGATGTGGTCCCATGGATACTGGCACCATTATCATACAAAGTACATTAATTCCAAGTTGGTGCCAGTATCTCTTACAGCCTTCCTATTGCCCTTTCGGGTTGTCGACAACTCCCTGTAGCCACCTCGCGGGTGCCGCAGCCCCCTGCTGCCCTTCCCGGTCGACACTCCAGCACTCCCTCGCCGGATTCCCTGCTCGCTGAGCTTGTTGTTACTTTAATTGTTGAGTCTTTGTTGTAATGTTTGTTCATTGTTTTGATATGTTGTGTCTTTTCCTTTTGGTTTTAGTCATCGTTTTAACTGTCCGTTTAAGTTATTATTAAATTTGTTTCTTGCATCATGGTTTGCTTAACTCTGGTATCACAACATATTTACAAGAGCTCCCAAACATGCTAAAAATGTCAAAATAACAATTGTTGTTTTAAATTAAGACAACATCAACTCAGTTTAGATTTCACCACAACAACTATGATTCAATTTTATAGATAAATTTGCAACCCAAATTGATCATATGTCGAAATGACATGCTCTGTATAATTGAAACTAGGGGTTCTTACATGTCAATCACCTAAACATTGAATATAACATGTTAATTACCCAAACTTTAAATAAAATACACGAAAGTTTCACACAAAAGCCTTCACTGTTTGGTAAAGAACAGTGGCTGCACTGGAAAATTTGATTAAAATGTTCTATTTAAAATTTAGACGGTTAAAATATTATATTCAATCTTTTAAGTGGTTGGTAGGTGCAAAAACACCGAATGTAAAATCAAAGCTCATCCAATAAACAAACTATAACATTCTTCATGTCTTGCAGTTCGATGTCGAGAGGCGCGAGAACGACACGAGGATAGAGATCTGCTGCGCGTCGAAGCCGGGGCTGCTGCTGTCGACCGTGAACACGCTGGAGGCGTTCGGCCTCGACATCCAGCACTGTGTTGTCAGCTGCTTCAATGACTTTGGGTTGCAGGCTTCTTGCTCTGAGGTAACAACAGTTTCAGATTATATAATTGGCATATTTACATATATGTCACACAATTCTTATCTATTTACATTTATAACACTCTAGCATTATAAATGGTATATTTGTAAATGATGTCTGAATCATAATTTGATAGAACATGGAGCAGAGGGCAGTGATGAACTCTGAAGATATAAAGCAGGCTTTGTTCAGGAATGCAGGCTATGGAGGAAAGTGTATGTAAGAAGAAGATAATGGGAAGTGAGATTTGTTGGGAGAATAATAGCTGTGAGCAGTGTTTGGCTGGTTTTTCTACATAATCACTGTATTAAGGTAATTAATTGGGTTTTATATGGAGGGGAAGAGGTGATTAATGTGTTAATTACTTTTGTTGATTAATTATTAATTGCCTTTTTTTTTTATCTATGTGTTGGCATTCTTGGACTTTTCTATGTCTGTATTGCCTGTTCATCAATTCTTTAATATGGAGGTGATTAGTTTATTAAATTTTCATTAATTCTTGATTAGATGCTAATCTATCTATGTAAAGCTTAGACTCTCATGCTTAGTTGTAATGGCATTAATTTACAAATTGGAATAGGGAAAATTATTCCGCACGGACAACGTACGTAACGCTGCGTACGGTATCTACAAATAACCATCGAATAATCCATAATAACTCTGAATAATATTAAAATGGAACTGCGGGGGTTATGGGCGGGTTAATAGGAAGTTATTGTAGTGTTATTTTTAGCAATAACCTCCCAATAACCTCACCATACTTTGAATAACGGATAAAAAATATAAAAGTGAAACCGCAGAAGTTATTGGGATGTTATTAGGATATTATTCGGTGGTTATTTGGAATAATACCGTAATAACCTCCTAATAACATCCCAATAATCCTGAAATAGACGATCTTGAAAGTTATTCGCTGGTTATTTGCGGATACCGTACGCAGTGCTCCGTACGTTGTCCGTATGGAATAATTTTCCTTCGAATATGGGTGTAATTGAGTCAACCCGACTAAAGAGGTTGCTCGAGCTTGGTTCGATAAGTGCCTCATCAACCGAGCTTGATGAGCTAACAAGTCAAGCTCAAGTTATAAAAATAATAATATGAAAATGCATTCAAAGTATATTAAATTTAATAATTTTATATTTATCGTAGTAAAAATGATAAGATTTTATTATTATTATTATTTTCATAATTATTCATTCTATTTATCATTTTATTTTAATACTATCTTAAATAATATTATTTTCTCTTTTTATAATAAAGAAGCCAAACTGTGAACCTATTTGACCTCCTCAATTTAAGCTATGTCTCTAATTCACTAAAATTAATCTCGCTCAAGCTAACTCGAGCTCTACTCGTTTACACCCCTAATTTGGAACGAAGTTTGGGGAGGATTTACAAACATACCATACAACTTTATGAATTTACACAATTTGTTATTTAATTCTACACAATTTTTGTATCATAAAAAAAGTTGTACTTTAAATATGAAAATTGATGCATTATATATATAAACATAAAAGAATGGTGTGGAATGTATGTAAATTACATACATACCACCTGAAACATTGATATTTACAAATTAACCATCCACATGATTTTTTTTTTTTTTGGAATCACCAAAATGATATATTACACATGTCACCCTCAAACTATTGAGAATTGGATATAAATGAAAAATAGGTTGGGCTTTAACCATAAATTTTGATATTTCAGTAAAAACTTTAACAATATATAAAAGCGAATGATTCATTTGTAAATAGCAAGTTTTGCAAGGTCTCCATGTAATCCCCTTTTCTTTTTAAGGATTTGGGGCAGCTGCAGCTCATTCAGCTTATTCAAATAAGCAGTTTATTCTGATAAGTTGCTGATAAACAGCTAATCAAGATAAACTGTTTGTCTGTTTGATTTGAGTGTTTGGAAAATAAAATATTAGTCCTAATCTCAAATTCATTACATTTATTTTGAGATGAATGTAATATATAAAAAATGACTAAATTTTTAATTACATTTATCTTTAAAAAAATTACATATATACCTGATGCTAAAATAAATAAATTTTTAGTAGACCGTTGGGAGATGGGGATGGGGACAGCTGGCACGGTCGCATGCATACGCATCAACTTGGCCTGCTCCAGGAGGAGCAGGACGAAGCAAATATACGGGTCTTGGTTTTATTAGGCAATAGATCTTGGACTTGCAGGCTGCAATTATTTATTTATTTTTTTCTGTCAAGTCTTAACTAATATGCAATAAAAAAATTATTTTATGTAAAATTTTCCTTTTTACGAGGTTTATTTGGTTAAAAATAGATTACCAGACATAAGACACAAATCTTTGGTATTTACATATCTAGACTATTTAAAATTTGATCTTTACATTTATAACCCTTAAGTGATATTAATGTGTGCATGAAAAGAGTGCTTCACTTTTAAAAAGTTAGATATGTAAATACATAGGAAATGGGTGGTTATGATTTTTATTTTATGCGTATATTAAACTGGAGTTAAAAAATATCAATGTTTGTGTTCGGCTCGTTTATGTTTCGAAGACGAAAAATGTGTTCGTGTTCGGCTCGTTTGTTTACCGAACTACATATAAGCTGTTTATGAATAAAGAATCGTTTTAATAATTTTAATCGCACAACTTTAGGTGTTAAGGGTTGAGACAATATTCAACACTTATTGTTTATATTAGAACATCATTTTAAAATAATTTAATATATTTTTATAATATGTTTTTTTTAATTAGTAATCTTAATTGATTATAATTGTTTGTAGCCTTGTAGTCAATTTGTTTGATGCATCGTATTTTGAGTCAAAATGAGTCAACCACGAACAAACAAATCTTTATTCTTGTTCGGCTCGTTTATATATCGAGCACAAAAAACATATTCTTGTTTAACTCATTAACTTAACGAATGAATCAAATATGAGCTTCGTAATAAACCGAAGACGAGCTGTTCACGAACAACGAGCCATTTTGACAGCCTTATATTAAACAACACTTAAGTTCACCGCATCATACTAGTAAGGAAATTTTGGTTAGGAAAGTAAATATTAATATTTGCAGAAATTTTTTTAAAAAAAAATATTGACGAATAAAAATAGATCAGTTGTACCACATTGGGAGCCCAAGTCGGAAGAAGTTTCACATGGAGCCCATAGTATCGGGCCATATTGCATGGGCGGAAGGCCTCTTCTGCAAAAATCTCCTCTCCCATCATGCTCATTTGTCGCTTCAAAATCAAACCACTCTAAAAAATCACACTTGTAAAAAATAATTAGCACATGTATAATAGGCTTTAATATAAACTATAAAAGGGCCTAAATGTGTTGATCCTTAGTTTTCAATCCGTTTATTATTCGAGACAGGTTCGTGTTTATCCTATTCGGTCGGGTCATTATCGGGTCGAACTCGAACCCGACCCACTGACCCGAACTGACACCACTAGTCACACAGCTTGGACCTCCCACACGATCTGACACGACTAGACCATACCACCCTATACCTCTCTTCACTCCCACGTCGACACCGCCTTCCATCGAGACTCTCACTCAAGCCACTCCCGTCCTACCCACACATACCAACATTTTTTCTTGCTGGCACAATCACATCCACGCTACAACCCTCCCGAGAACACTCCCTCCTGCCATTTTTTCCCGTCGGTAGACACATCAATCCCTTTGACCAGCAAACACACGCACAACAATCTATCTAATTCCCACCATCTCCGCCGCTTCACTAAAACCAACCCCTTGAATGGAAGCAACCCCTTGAATGGAAGCAACCCCGTTGAAGGAGATCATAAGATGGGTAAATTTTTTTGTGTGTATCCGGAGTTCAGTGGTGGGGCGCCACGTGGCATGTGGGCTCTGCCACCATTAACACTGATCAATACCAGTGTATGAAGGAGGGGTTCACTTGCCACCTGACGTCCCACGACTGAACTCCAAACGTGCTTATGTGCATATGACACATAGCATTACATATACATGATTTTATCAGAGTTGCGTGATTTTGAAGACACGTGGGTTACTATCAAACATAATGTGAGGGTGAAACCGAAAAAATTATTGCGTCCGGACAGCGTACGCAAAGTTGCGTCCGGACTCCAATTACATGACGACACGTGTTCGTGTCGGTCTCATCCCTTAAAAAAAAAAATACAACCGCGGGTTATATTGAAATATTGCAGAATACTACCATAATACAACCGACAAATTTAATCACGCGGCTCGACCTGACCCAATTTTTTCAACAGAAATAAAGCCGTGGTTGTATTCAAATATTCTGCGGTTTTATTGAAATATTCTCTGGTTTTATTGTGGTAGTATTCCGGTAATACATCATAATCACGAAATATTTGAATACAACCGCGGTTGTATTCAAATATTCCGCCGCTTTATTGGAATATTCCCGGTTGTATTATGGTAGTATTCCAGAATATTCCAATAGAACCCACGGTATAAAGCCGTGGTTGTATTCAAATATTCTGCAGTTTTATTGAAATATTCCCTGATTTTATTGTGATAGTATTCTAATAATACAATACAACCGCGAAATATTTCATATTTGAATACAACCGCGGTTGTATTAGAATATTCCTCCGTTTTATTAGAATATTTCTGGTTGTATTATAGTAGTATTCCGGAAAATTTCAATATAACCCACGGTTGTATTTTTGTGTTTTGAGGGATGGGGCCAACACGAACACGTGTCGTAATATAATTGAAGTCCGGACACAACTTAGCGTATGCTGTCCAGACGCAACAATTTTTCGTGAAATCGAGAGGTGCGAAAAGGAGGAACTAAAACAATAACCAAAATGTGAATTTCATAATATTAAATATTGTAGGATGAAATACGGTAATAACAATGTATTGTGTGTTATGTATGTAAGATTACTCTATAAATTCGCCTATAAATCTTTTTGCCGTTCGAAATATTCCGCCCTTTTCTTCCGGCTCGTCCCGATGAGAGCGGCTTGCTGCTTTCCACTTCAGCGATGTTCGTCAGAGTCCATCTACCTTCTCCTCTCACTCCCAATTCCTATTTCTCTCCTCAATTGTCTTCTCCCTCATTCTCTTCAAAGATCTGCTCGGATCAAAACCCTAGCTGCGCGGATCGCTCCTTCGGCCTCTTGTCTTGCTCGAAATCCGCGGCGCTCTTTTCTCTGTCTTCGAGCCGGCCGCGGAGCTGCTGCGGGTTCCTGCAATCCAGATGCACCCTTGGTTCGTGCAGGGTGGCTTCTGGAAATGAGAGCGCTGGATCCGACGTGAGCGATGATGACGACAGCGAGCAATACACCCAGGCCTTGCTTCTCCTTCCAGGTTTTATTGCTATCCATGCGTTTTCTTATTTGCCGGTTACTGTTTTATTTTATTAATTGGGACTTCGGTGAATTAACATGTTTGTTCAGGAAGTAAAGAGATCTGGGTAAAGGGTTTGGGAATTTAGGGTATGGAGTCCAAACGGATCGCATTTTAACGAGATAGCTTATGTGAGGAAATATAGGAATATTTGATTGAATGATTATGGTTAATTTTCTTCAAATTTAGCGGATATTACTTTTTATTGGATTCGTTGATGGTACTTACCTGCTTCTTGTTTGATTTGATTTGTATTGGCAACTCATTATTGGCTAGTGAATGTAAAACCGAATGTTTCATGACAAGTTGTAGCTTCTATGGTATCAATCAAGATCAACTGAAATCGGGCAGAATTAAGAGTTTCCCTATTTAAATTGTTGTATTAAATTCTGTATATTAATTGTACATATTCTTTCCTTATAGCTGAATTGTTAGATTTAGAATATGTATTTTTACAAATTATTATGTATTATTAGGATACTTAAATTAGATTGCACTGACTATTATTTATTGGAATGAAATCAAAGGAATAAGGCAATCAGCCTATTTGTTCAAAACATTAACATGTGGTTTATGGCTTGATTCAAGGAACATATGTTACAAACATCTTGTACTGTAATTTTAGCTTTTGGTTTGATATCTATCCAAATTCTGATGGACTGTATAGCCTTTTGATTTTGAAGGCAACTGTTTATGCCATCTAAGATGTTGAATTATATTGGACAAACATTCATATACCAGGGCATGTAATTGTATTGGAGGAACGTGTTGCATCTCTCCTGATAATGAAGGAGATCATTGAACTCCTTTAATCCTGTTCTTGATAGACGAATGGTTTATTTAGAGGGTAGATACCTTACATATGAATATGTGCTATATGTATTATAATGCAATATCTGATATTTCATATTTAGGATTCTATGCTTTGACACAACTTTGATGGTACTTGCAACTTCGTAATTCTTAGTAACTAACTTTTAGTAATTTTTCTACATGTTGGTACGTTTTATATGCATTATAATGTAATGTATGATATTTAATTACTAGTTTTCTATGCTTTGGCGTAAGTTTGATGTTACCTGTAAATTCCTAGATCTTAATGACTATTTTCTTCAGCATCACAGGTGGCTTTTTTTCTACACAGATCTTCGCCATGTGTTCATGACCACAAATAGTTTTTCATCATTTTTTAAAATATATTCATGTTAAATATGTAATAAGTGCACACCGTGTATTCCATCATTTGTTTTTGAACATTTTTCGATATGTACAAAGGACATTTTTCTATATATTGAGTGACTTGGAATTTTATGAATTAGTTTTGCAACAAATCCTTATAGCTTGAATCCTCCTCTCTTGTTCCTCCCACTTCATGGGACGTGTTCCCCATTACTCTCTCCCAGGGTTATGTACCATTACTTCCTCTATCCTTTTCTTCTTAGGATTGCTTACTCTTTTCCCCAAGATACATAACTATCAACAATCATTCTGTTGCATTATCCCACTTCTTTTGATGCTAGAGACTAACGGCCCTTGAACTCATCGTGTTGGGTGGCATCATGATTTATGTTTTAGAGGTGTGAGATAAAATATGGGTTGAGGGTTATATACTTGCATGCATCCACCGTTCTATCAATTATGCATCAGCCATTTTAATTGATAAATCTCGATTTTTCTCTTTCTTATTTCAGCCATTAAGCACCCCCTTTCCGTTTTTATTCTTGCAACAATTTCTCATGCAGAAACGATCAGGCACTACAACTTGTGGAAGCAGGGTTTTATAAAGGAGAATAAGTGGTATCCAGGTGCTAAAAATTTTCTCTTTCATAGTCATAGAAGAGAAGTAGACTTCAACGTTGATTCTATTGGTTATGGGTTTCTGAGGAGATTTCAGAGTCCAACTATTTTTCTAAAACTTGCTTGTGATGGTGGCCTGTTATTGCCTATAATTGTAGGTATGCAAATATGATGACCAATAGATTCTGTTTATGGAAGCATGCTTTATTTTTTAGTTTGGAAACTTTTCCTTTTACTTTTAAGGAATAATGATTTATTTAATTTATTTTTTTTATGAAGGAGAATTTGCTATTATTAGGCTCATTGATTCTATTGCTGGTGAAGAACATGAGGTATCTTGTTTACCTTTACTTTTCAACTTGTTTGCTGGTTCTTATATGAGCTTAATGCAGGAATGCCCAGATCTGCTTCAATTTGTCAAAAATATTGTGATAACATTCGGCTATGAGGTTAGAATTTCTATGACACTAATTATTACTGGATGAAACTCTTTGGTGATGTTTTATTTATATGTCTTGTTGTACCCTAGGGCTTAATGTAGAAGGAAATGAAGCGAGCTGACTTATTATCGAAGCTAATGTCCGCGTAATGCTCCGTGTAAGGACTTTCGGTCCAAAATATTATGATGATTGATTTTAACTGAATAACTTGTCATTTCAAATTATATGGTCAATAATTTTGTGCCGAAATGCGTTGAACTTCCCATATAAGAGTTTAAAAAAAATAGCTTAAGCTCGGGTCTTTTAACACCTTCATTGACTTCTATCCTATGTGGTTGAGTTGATGCAGATTGTGTTGTGGCAGGCATTGCACCTTATTTTATGAGTGTAAATAAGAAAATTGTTGGGTTGATTCAATGATCTTTACCATTTTTCTTTGCAAATCCGTGATTAAAGGAAAGAAGATATCAAGAAATGATCGAATTCATATTCATTTATGAAAATGTACTAATTCACATAAGAAGTTAATTGGACATATTGTTTTATAACTATTAGCCTTGATCCTCATGAAGGAATTTTTTTGCTTTTCAGGTAAAGATGGTGCGTCTTACAGACAGGGTGGTCAACACATACTATGCACGTGTATACCTCAGAAAGGTTGTGGAGAGTGAGCACTTTTTTTTTTATAGATATTCATAATAAATTTTGATAGGCATCCCCAAGATGGAGTTGGGATGGGAATGAAAGTCACTGTTTGGCCTACCCAAGGGCAATGTTTACTTTTTATAGGATCATCAATGGGTCTTGTTGTCCTAGTCTGGTACAACTTGGGGATAGTTGCCAGGATGCATTATTTTAGGAATTAATGCATAGTAAATTTCAAATTAGGTAATAGTCAGTATAAGCGACTTCTCAGAGAGGCGGGTATCATGCAGTGGTTAAGCTTCCTCTAGTGTGTTTTGGACGTTTCATGTTTGAGTCACATAAACAACCTCTTTGCATCGACAAGGGTAAGACATTTGTCTACAATAAGCCCTCCTCAGACCTTACATTAGAGGGAACTTCATGCATTGTGAGTGCCCTCATTTTACTAACTACTTAGGGGTTGTCTGGTTCGTAACAAAATGAGTGTGTTGTATTCCTTATAAAATTCCAATGTTTTTTGGAATTCATTCTTTAGTTTATTCTCAATTTTATTTAGAATTAGATGGATTTGGACAAATTCCAAATACACTATTTTTGATAAGTAATGCTGCCCGATGACCACTGCCGACCTCGCTACCCGACCATCACCCCCGTTGCTACCTGCCATCGCCACCATCGCTATCCGCCCATTGCCAGCGCTGACAACCTTAACGAGTTATTTTACATTGAATTCATTTTTCTTTAAACCAAATAAAAAGATGCAAAGTCCTGCATTTATTTACGTTGAACCAACAATTTTAAGATATTTAAAATACAATACATTATTTTAACATCACACTCCTTTTTCAGCAAACCAAATAGCCCCTTAAGTAATCATTCTTTATCTTTTGATTTAATAATTTGCAGGCTGCAGATAATACCAATATAAGTATCGACGCCCGTCCCTCAGATGCATTAAATGTGGCAGAAAGATTCAAGGTACTGCATGCATATAGTTCTATTTATGGAATTATATCTTGATGGGACTCAGAATTAACTTGGAATTTATAATATTTGAGAATCTTATCTGTACTGGAAATCACTCTGGGCAGGCTCCAATTTATGTTAACAAAGAAATTGTTGTGAAGGATGCTATTAAAGTTGTCTATGGAAATTGGAGATCAAGAAGTACAAGGATGGTTTATGATGTATCTCTTGACAGGTATTGTTCATTGCTCATCTTTTTAGTTGTTTTTTGTTTTAGGGAAATTTACATATATACCACTTAATACTTTTATATTTACATTTATAACACATGTTGGTGTGATCATTTAGCATTCTAAAAGTTAATAGTAGTATTTTGGATCTGATTTTAAATATTTGTGTGCTCTGCATGTAAATATTAAACTTTTGGTGTTAGATGTGCAAATACATAAGAATTGCGTGTTATGTAAATGGCCCGATGGATTCTGGAATTTGATGCTAATTTTGGACATAATACATGTTGTGGGAAAATCGACTTGGCTAGAAAATTAAAGAACGCAAACAAAACACAAAGAACACAAGCAATTTACGTGGTTCGATCCAAAAGGATCTACATCCACGGGAGGGAAACCATCATCAATGTTACTTAAGACAAATACGAAGAGAAGACATACTTTATGATGAGCCCTCATCTGTGGCCCCACTCTGCTCCCAAGACCCTTCAAGATGCTCTCCTCACCTTCCTCCCGACTAATCTTCCTCTCTTCGATCTTGGACGGAATTTCTCACTTGCCTCTCACATTCACCCTACACCTAAGCCTCACCCACCCACATCTATATATAATGAAGGAGCCTAAACAAGAGGCTTAAAGGATAGGCAAAAGTACTGAGAATACCCCTTTGCCTTTAGTCGATCGTGAGTCACTAATAACAATTCTCCACCTCGACTCTCGATTTCGAAGCTGCGAAAGTTGATTCCCTCCACCGGCCCCCGAGGGCCCTCGGCCGTGGTAGAAGTTCACTAAGTCCAAACAATGTTTGAACTTAGCATAGTGCATGCGCGCAGTGAGCGATGTCAGCAGGGATTCTCCTCGATAGGTATCTTCTCTCACATTCACCCTTCACCTAAGCCTCACCCACCCACATCTATATATAATGAAGGAGCTCTAAACAAGAGGCTTAAGGATGGGCAAAAGTACGAGAATACCCCTTTGCCTTTAGTCAATTGTGAGTCACTAATAACAATTCTCCACCTGACTCTCAATTTCGAAGCCTTTAAAAAGATGATTCCCTCCACTGGCCCCCGAGGGGCCCTCGGCCGTGGTAAAGTTCACTAAGTCCAAACGATGTTTGAACTTAGCGTATAGTAGCCGCATGTGAGCATGTCGACAGGATTCTCCTCGGTAGGTATCTTCTCCACCATGATTGAGCGCTTGGTGACGATATCCTCACAAAGTGAAGCTTCGCATCAATGTGCTTGGACCTTCATGGAAGACCCGATTCCTGGTGAGATGAATAGTCTTTGATTGTCGCGAAACACGCTTACCACCTTTGAGGTATCCCAGCTCTTCGAGTCACGCACTTTAACTACATGGCTTCCTCGATTGCTTACGTTACGACGATGTACTCGACCACGTAGTTGAGAGAGCTATGACGGATTGAAGATCAGACTTCCAACCGACAAGTAGATCAGAAGACAGTGAAAATGAATCCGGTCGGTGATTTCACGGTGTCGATGCTTCCAGCGATAATCGGAATCCACGTAACCAACTATCTTTTCTTCGTTGTCTTCCCGTCTTTTAAAGAGTAGCTCAAATCGATAGTGTTTCTAAGTATCTCGGGATCCATTTTAGTGCTTCCCGAGTGAGTCCGCTCTGGATTAGCCATGAACCTCGCTAACAACACTGACGGCGTAGAGTCGATCCTGATCCTGTCGCAAACCATACCATACGTGATGCTTACCAACCCCACTGGCGTAGGGGACACCCTCCATATATTTTTTTACGCTTCGGTCTCGAGTGCTTGAGAATTCGATAATTTAAGTCTCGACCAATCGGTGTTAGTAACTCGCTAGCTTCGTGCATATTGAACCTTCGCGAAGCTTTCCGAATATACGACTTCGAGATAAGAATAAGTTCGCTATTTTTCCTCGTCTCTCTTAATCTCTATCCCTAGGATCTTTGTAGCGAGTCCCTGGGTCTTTCATGTCAAATTCGGATCGAGCATACCTTTGATCTTCCGGACTTCCTCCTCGCTATTTCGGCTACTAACATATCGTCTACGTATAAGAGCAAGTACGTACTTATTTCATCTGTCCCGCCACTTCATATATACACAACTCGTCGTAGCTGCTTCGACATAGCTCGATCTTCAAGATAAACTCATCAAAACGTTTGTACTGATTGTCTGAGAGCTTTGTTTCAATCCGTACGAAGCTTTCTTTATGCAGACAAACTTTGTCCTGGTCTCCGGTGTCTTTGTACCCATCCGTCGATCCATGTAGATGGTTTCTTCAAGCTCTCCGTGTAGAACGCAGTGTTAACATCTAGCCGCTCTAATTCCAAATCGAATTGAACCGCTAGTGCTAAAACCATCCTAATGGAGCAATGCTTTACTCACGAGCGAGAAAATTTCGTTGAAGTCGATTCCTTCTACCCGAGTGAATCCCTCAACGAACGAGTCCGAGCTTTATATCCGATCTTTCAATACCCGGTGTGCCTTCCTTTTTCTTAAAGGTCCACTTCGCAACCAACTACACGTTTGTTCGTTGGTCGATCCACAAGTTCCGAGTCTTGTTCTTCATCGTAGAAGTCATTTCCTCATTCATGGCGTCAACCCATCTATTTCTTTCCTCGCTCTTTAAAGCTTCCTTATAGTTGTTCGGTTCGACTTCTTCTATCGCTTCAGGCAACACTCGAGGCGTAGAAGATCATATCCGCACGACCAGTATCTCTCCTGGCGGTCCGATAGCTGTCTTTGTCCGTCTCTTGTCGCTCGTAATCATCCGATCCGTTTTCCGCTCTCGTCTCTCGTCGGTCTTCCGTCACTTCATCCCGATTGTTCACAACGATCCTTCGATCGATCAAAGTTTGTAGTTGTTGCGGCTCCATCTCGATCGAAGAACCCTCCTTACGCCAATAGTTTTTAGTAACGTAGACTTTCGAAGATTTGCCATTTTGAACTCATCGAATGTCACATCTCTGCCGATGATGCATTTCGTTGCTCTAGACACCAAAGTTTGTAACCCTTGGTTCGAGTGGATATCCGATGAAAATGCACTTCAAAGCTTCTTCTGCCACATTGTCATGTCTAACATGAGCGTAAGCGAATACTTCCAAAAACTTTCAAGTTATCGTAGTTACTCAGTTTCCCGTACCACATCTCCAAAGGAGTCTTCATATCGATGGCTGTTGAAGGACATCTGTTGATAAGGTAGCAGGCGGTAGACACAGCTTCACCCCAGAAACTTTTGGGTAGACCTGCATTCAGTAACATACACCTCACTCTCTCTAGGAGAGTCCTGTTCATCCTCTCGCCTAGCCATTCCGTCGAGGAGTGTTCGGATCGTCTTAGTGTCTCGTAATATCATTCTTTCTGCACAGCTCTTCAACTGTTCGAACAATACTCTAAACCATTATCGGTTCTCGAAGTGCTTCGGCTTTGCTCCTGTCTTGGTTTCAGTGAGAGTTAACCGATCTACGAACCGTCGAAAGCCTTCATCTTTAGTTTTAAGGATGAAGACCCATACCTTCACGGTGTAGTCGTCGATGATAGACATGAAGTATCTCCCTCCTCCACGAGTTCGAGTCCCGGTTGGTCCCCACGAATCATCGTGTACGTAATCAGTGGCTTCTTCGATGTGTGTTTTCCGTAGAGAACTTCACCCCAGTAGCCTTCCCGCAGCACACCGTTCGCGAATCCTAATTCGCCGACTCGATCTCCGCATACTGCATTCTCGCTGGACAGCCTCTTGTAAGCCTCTTTCACTTACATGCCCCGGCCTCATATGCCATAATCCGGTCCCGTCGGTCTCTCGATTGAACCGCATTTGAGTAGTTGCGATGACGAGCTTCTTCCGATTAGAGAGTATAACCCATTCTTTCCGACCCCTTTCACGACAATGAGTGAACCTTCGACTACTCCGACGCAACCATTCTCTCGCCTCGAACGTGTATCCGCTCGACTCGCAGTGCACTAAAGAGATCGATTTCTTTTAAGCTCGAGAACGTACCTAACGTGTTGAAGTATCCGCTCGCTCCATCGAACATCTTTATTCCGATTGTTCCGTCGCCAAGTACCCTGCAAGCTTTATTATCTCCCAGTAGAACGGACCCGCCGTTTGCCGGCCTGCAGTGTCTCGAACCATCTTTGTGAGGGCACATGTGGAAGGAGAACCCGGAATCGAGGATCCACTCCTTCCTGGATTCCGATTCCGATATCACCAAAGCCTTCGCCGAATCATAGCCATCCGAGCGCTACACTTGCTTCTCCGGAATCTTTGAGCTTCTCCCGAAAGCTTTTCTTTCTATCCGGACGGTTCCTCCGAAGTGACCTTCTTTGTGCGATGGTAACACTGCGTAGATCTCTTAGAAGACCGACTCTCGCTCTTCTTCTCGGATTTTGATCCGTTCGATCGCTTTTGAACTTTTCTTGCTCGGTCTTCACTCTAACCTGTCGACCGTCTCCACTCGGCCTCTTCTTTCATGTCGTGCTTCTTCGAAGTTCCTGGCTCCGATCGGAGATTGAACCTCTTCCAAAGTAATGGTCCGTACCCTACCATGTGAGCATCACATCCCTGAAATGCTCGTAGCTCTTAGGAATAGAGTTTAACAGCAGTAACGCTTTATCCTCGTCGTCCATCTTGACGTCAATGTTCTCGAGATCATCTATTATCTTGTTGAACTCGTCAATCTGCTCCGAAACTGATTTGTCTTCGTGCATTTTGAATGAGTATAAGCGCTGCTTCAGAAAGAGTCTGTTAGCCAGAGATTTAGTCATATAAAGTACCTCAAGTTTAGCCTGAGTGATTGTGCAGTTGTCTCCTCGACACCTCCCTCGAAGCTTTGTCTCCCAAACTTGAATTGTTGATCGTGAGCCGCCGTCCGGAATGACGTTCTTCTCTTTCTCGGTCGGAGTCGGTCGGCAATCGTCGCCGAACTCTGCAAGCGCTTCGCAACACCTCGTCGAACCAATGAGGCTCTCATCTTTACTCTCCACAAGCCGAAGTCGTTCTTTCCAGTGAATTTCTCGATGTCGAATTTGGCGGAACCCATTGTCGTAGCTAGGAATTTCGAACCTGCCCCGCCAAACAGCTGAAACTACCAAAAGAGCTGGACTGCTTGTTCTGTATTTTGATTCCTGCTAGGCACCTTGCTGTACAAGAAAAAAAAGAAAAAAAAAATCCCAACAATCCCTGCAGTTCCTGTAGCCTTAAAATTTGCAATTCCTTTCTGGGTGAATATCACCTTTCTGTACCACCAAGCAAGGGGTTCAACTTCTCTTCTTGACCGAATAGGTGCCTTGCTGTACTTCTTTCTTGCAAACACCTGCGGCTGAGGAGTTGAATGTTGATGCCTCCCTCCTGCTTTTGTCGATTAACTGTAGCAATTGAGTTCCTACTTGGATTTGGGTGATTTACCTGCAGACTAAAGAACCCATGCAGTTCAATTTCCCTGCAGATCTGAAGTGCCGAATTACCCTCCTGTAGCAGAACCCTCTCTTGACGCAGAATACTTGCTGCTACTGTTCGACACCTGCTTGGAATGCCGAAGTCTGCTTCAGTTCGAACAAGAGACCTGCAATTCGCCTCCCCTTGGACTGGAGGTCGAAGACCTCCTGGACTGCCGATAAGCCTTGCTACGGGCCTGACGAATGGAGTCCCGAAAGATTCTCCTGGCTGCCAAATAAGCACCTGCAACTAGGAGGGAGGGAAAGATAAGTGCAAAATTCTCTACAGAACTTCTGGACTCCTCTTTCTCCTGCTGCGGTTCTTGGATGTCGAATTAGGTGAAGGTAACCACAAGAAAGAACTCCTCTCCTTCTTCTTGATTCTAGCCGAACACCCTGCAGGCTGTGATGAAATAGAATTGCCGAACTTCCCTTGGACAGACCAATATGGCCACAGAACCAACAATTCTGGACTGCCGTATGCCTCCTCGTTCAGCCTTCCAAGAACCTGGAAGCCAAAATATCCAGCCAAGAAGTACCGATTGTTTCCCACAGACGGCGCCAATTGTTGTGGGAAAATCGACTTGGCTAGAAAATTAAAGAACGCAAACAAAACACAAAGAACACAGACGATTTACGTGGTTCGATTCAAAAGGATCTACATCCACGGAGGAAACCATCATCAATGTTACTAAGATAAATACGAGAGAGTACATAGACTTTATGATGAGCCCTCATCTTTGTGGCCTCACTCTTGCTCCCAAGACCCTTCAAGATGCTCTCCTCACCTTCCTCCCAAGCTAATCTTCCTCTCTTCAATTCTTGGACAGAATTTCTCACTTGCCTCTCACATTCACCCTACACCTAAGCCTCACCCACCCACATCTATATATAATAGAAGGAGCCTAAACAAGAGGCTTAAAGGATGGGCAAAAGTACAAGAATACCCCTTTGCCTTTAGTCAATTGTGAGTCACTAATAACAATACAAATTTGCAAAAATACCTATTTAATGAAAGTTCTTTGTTTGTGACATATTGTAGTTGCATTTGTCAAACACTTCTTTGCACTTCACTTGGATTTAGCAATCATGATAAGTATCCATTTTTTTTCTTTTTTTTTTAGCTATATCTGCTTGTAACTTTTAGGTTCTTCATTATAAAAAGGACAACATGACTTGGATGAGATTATCATTTTTGAATGAGAATAATTTGAATATTGAGTTTTTCAATTTCACTCAAGTTATCGGTTGTTTTCTTTCTAATTCTTTGCTATTGTTTTATCCCTTTGCTCTCCACCTCTATTCTATATTCTACCTCGTACAAAGTGTTTAGTAGAGCCAAGTTAGCATCTCGACCATGTGATTCCATAATGCTTTACTTGTACAATAGTTTATGTCACCAATTCACCTAGTTCAGCCCCACTCATGCAATATAATAGTTTGCATCTACTTTGCAGCCCTCAATGCTGCTTGAGTTTTTCTCATGTCCCCCTCAACCCACATTGATGACTAAGCCAAGTGTGAATCACCAGTGCTGTATCTGATTTTGTATTTCTCTGATTGTTGATAACTTGTTGCCGCCCACACACTTTCCCGAGACTTCCTTTCATGTAAATCGAGCCAATTATCCATTCTAAATGTTGCTATTATTTACCATCGGCTCTTATCTCTCTTAGGGGGTGTTTGGATGCACGTAGGATTTATGTTAAGTATGATCTAGTAAATCCGATAAATCCAGATTTATAAAATCCGGTCTTCTTAAATTCAAAATGTTGTTTGATATGATTTAACTTAAATCCACTTAACTTCTTGTGTTTAACATTTTATCAAGATTTAATCTTCTTATGCACTAAATCCATTAAATTTACCTAAAAATCGGATTTAGTAATTGGTATTTGCGCCAAAAAATTAACGGAAGGAGAAAATTTTGGATTTAGCAAATTGTCGGATTTAATTTTATGCCTTTTCACATTTGGATGGTTTTATGTGTATCTACGGTAAAACCACTCATAAATCCTGTTATTTTTATGCTACCAAACACCGTCTTAGTGTGGAATTCAAAGTTGTGATACAAATTTGTTGTTGTCAACAATAGCGGCTAGTAACCATCTGCCATCCACAACAAAAATTTGATGATTTATCGTTCTCCCATTTGATGATTTATCGTTCTCCCATTTGTCCACAATAGCGTATGCAGTTTTCCACCCTCTCCCGCTTATTTGCTGTTGTACTGTGTCATACTTTAGCTGGTAACTGGATGATAAACTAATTATTTGATGGCACTACCCTTATGGAATTATGTGAAATTTGAGGCACTTTTCATTCAATTTTTCTTTACAAATATTTTACACAAAGCCAAGCAGCTCAAACTCCACTTGTTAGAGCCGAGTTTATTAAGCCGTGAGTTCGAGCTCAAGCTCAAATTTGAGCTCGTATATTGTATGAGCTTGAGCTTGACTTGTCTCAACTCGAGAAATTCTCGAGTCAGCTTAATCATCTTTAATGAAGGTATATGCATCCCGCTAAAATCTTCCCTTTTCAACCCATCTCCGCAATTCTATACTTTCTATTGCATCTCCATCTTTACAATCAAGCAAAGTCTGTGCTATCTGATCTAGCTTGAGTATAAGAGTGTAGCTCAAGCTTGACTTTTTTAACTTAGAGTCAATCTTGAGCTCGAGCTTACTAATTATTAAACAAACTTGGCTCGATTAAGCCAAAATTCAACTCGAAGTCAACTCGTGAACACCTCTGGCTTCTATATATTGTGATTCCTAAGTTATGTTTATCCAAGAAATAAAGAGGGGCATTTAACTGCATACCACCTAATTCATATGTATTTACATATCTAAAATCTATATTTTATGTTTTACATTTATACCGCCCAAACTTTCATACCACATTAAAAGTATTATTATTTTAACTGGAAAAAAGTGAAATACACCTTTTTCATGCATAGATAAGGTGGCATGTGTATGTAAAAATTGAAGTTTGGGTGTTAGATATGTAAATGCATAGCAATTGAGAGGTATGCATTTAAATCTTCAAAATAAAATTTTATGGAATTATTGGTTAAATACATCTAAGCTTGCCTTTCCCTTTGCAGCGCGCCAGAAGAACCAGACCCGCTTATTGAGGAGCTTGATTTGGTTCTAAAGCTGAATAAGGCAGTACTAGAGGAGAAATTTGAAGATGCAGGCACGTTACAGTAGTTTTCATTCTGCATTCAACCTAATATTATGTTATTTTATTTATTTATTTATTTATTTACTTCTGATAGTTTTGTGGAGGGACAAACTCTCAAAGTTAAGGATGCCCAAACAGGAGTGAGTTGTAGATATTGTGCAATTGAGGTAACAGTCTTTTTAACTAGTTACTTTCTTATAATAATGAATCATATGACTTAACGAGTTCCATATTATTAGATATGCTTGTCTTTTTTTTTCTGGATAAGTCTGTGAGAAGCCGACCCGAGGCTTGGAATTAACCAAGACAAATATAGAAGGTCGGACGGTGTGAATTAAATTTTCTATATTCTTCTACAATTTAACAGAAGAAAAATCCATTACAAATTACATTAAAGCGGTACAATTAAATTTACCTCATTGATAGTTGTCTGCGTCTTTTATAGACGCTTTCTCGTCTATTGCTCATCTTTTAATAATTTAATTCAACTTAAAAAGTTGGTTGAAACAACTGTGAGCTAAACAAGTCAGTGCATATTTATACTTCCAAACTATAAAAATACAATGAAAAGAAAGAATAATATACATGTTAGTTAAACTTTTTTATAAATCGATATAAACATTTCACATGTTATTCAAAAGAGATCTATATCATTATATATCAATATCATTTCATATTTTTGCAACCGTGCACCTTTTAAAAATTGTATTACTTAAAGTACTTCAATATCAATATCATTTTCTATTTAAATGCACGAGTAAATTAATGTTCCTCTATTAGTAATTTAGTGAGTGCTCCATCATAGTCAGTTATGAACATACAATCAATTAACATAAATTTATGTATTCATAGCATTCAATTCAACATACTTCATAAAACATACATCAAAATTATGAGTAAATAGCTATAACACCCATAACGATATGACTAATAAAAAAAATATCTCATTCAGAAAAAAAAACACACATAAATATCATAGACTGAAAACATCTTCGTGAATAAATGATTTATTACAATAGTTTTAAAGTATAATTACTCACATCGATGTTGATTATTTTGCCTTGACCTCGATTCCTCTAAAATTGAATGCCTAAAATATGTCGTTCAATCAGGTTTCTATTTATGATCAAATCTTGTTTATTTTTTTATATTGGATGATTCACATGCATACCGCTCAATTCTTTACACATCTAACACATAATCTTCAATTTTTTATATGCATGTGTCTTATCTTTATATGAAAACTTGTATTTTACTTTATAGAAGTTAAAATAGTAATATTTTTTTAATGAAATATGAATGTTTTGGGTGGTATAAATATAGAAAGGAAAATTGAAGTGTTAGATATGATAAATACAATATTTTTTGTGGCGCACACTCATTCGCATTCATATAGCATATGCAAAGCGTTTAACCCAAAATCTCTTTGTTAAAAGTTTGGGGGTGTAAATGAGTAGAGTCGAGCCCTAGTCACACTTGGCTTGGGCTTGGGCTTGGGCTTGGGCTTGGGCTTGGGCTTGATTAATTAATCGAGTATGAGCTCGAGCTCGAGCTTATTTCTGTGAATTTGAGCCAGCTTGTTTAGTATGAAAGAGAAAAAAAATATTAATTTTTTATAGTGTTATAATGAAATAACAAATATATAAATAACATTTAAGAGATAATTAATAAGAAATCACTAATATGCAAATATTATTTTTTAAAATACTTTTTATAACTATAAAAATTTCTATGAATTTTAATATATTTAAATATATTTTTTTTATTATAATTTTTTACAAGAGCCTTTTCACGAGCTAACGAGTAGAGTCCATGCTGGCTTGAGCTTGGCTTGTTAGCTCATCGACATAAGTTTAGGAGCTACTTATCGAGTCACATTCCAGCAAGCTCGTGAGCTAGCTTAGCTCACTTACACCCTTAGTACACCCTTAGTTGAAAGACAAAAGCTTTTATATAAAATGAAGCAGTTCTGCTGCGCAGTCTAATATTAAATATAGCTATTATATATATATATATATATATATATATATATATATATATATATATATATATTCATAATTTAATTTTTTTCATTAGTGGCATGCCATTTAGGAAAAATTATTGCGTCCGGAACAGGCGTACGTAAAGTTGCATCCGGACTCCGATTATACGACGACACGTGTTCGTGTCGGCCCATCCCTCAAAACGGAAAAATACAATCGCGGGTTGTATTGAAATATTTCGGATACTTCTGTAATACAACTTGGAAATATTCCAATACTGATCGCTGAATATTCGAATCTATCTGCGGTTGTATTCAAATGTTCCGCTGATTATATTAGTATTACTGGAATACTACCATAATACAACCGGAATATTCCAATACAACCGCGAAATATTTGAATACTACCATGGCTTTATTTCTGTCGAAAAAATTGGGTCGGGTCGGACCGCGTGATAAAAATGCGTCCCGTGGTATTCTATCGATATTTCTCCGCGCGAAACAAACACACGAGCCACGTACTACGAACTCCCGCCGCACAAATAAGTCCCCCCAAATGGGTCTTAATCAAAATTTAATTATGATATAATAAACCCTAAATTTATTTTAAAATTGAGTGTAATATACAACTAGTTAAATCATAGTTTAAATTGCAGTTATTTATTCAAGGTGCATTTACATACGTAACACCCTAAACTCATCAGTTTTATTTTACATATATACCACCCAAAATTTTCATATCATTTAAAAATGTGAAATACAGCTTTTTCATGTTTTGCATGTAAATATTGAAATTTGATTGTTAGGTATTAATTATTAAATTTGGATTTTGGGATTTTTCACTTTGTCCCTGCCCAATCTGTTGAAAGTTTTGATAAGAATATTTTTCACCCGATTTTTTTACCTTTTTACATGCTTATTTTAAGCTTGTAGAGTATTGATTATCTTGGGTTATAAACTTCAGTTTATTCTCACACGTTTCTGACGTTCAATCAGGTTTCAATATTTGAGGATGAGGAATCTGAGAACCAAAAATAAGGTAAATAAAATACTAATTTATACAAAGACAATCATCTCTTTTTTGCAAATGTGTAAATTTATATTGTGCAAGAACTGAAGGTGTGGTCATTTAGTTTGAAGATGCTCACCTTTAATACTATTTTCTGGTGTGCGAATCCGTCGAGTGGTTAGTCACATGAGGTTGGCGGGGGCTAGTATCATAGCCTCTGATCAATCTTTAAATATGTTTATATGTATAGCAAACTAAACTTCAATTTTTGCATATATGTCGACTTAATTGTGCATTTAATGGTATTTTATTTTTTAAAAGCAAGTAGGTTTTCTTGATTTGCTATGAAATATTTAGGTGGTATAAATGTAAGTAGTAAACCTTATTAGTTAGATATCTAAATACAGGGAATTGGGTGGTTTCTATGTAAACAGGTAAATTTTGCAAATCATTATGACTCTATATGTAGCAGACTAAGGCTATGATAATTGGTTTTTATATAAGGGTTTTAGAATTTTTGCAGATTTATTAATTTAACAGTCTAAAAATAGAATTATTCAACTCATTTATTATTTTTCGTCAGAATTATTGATGTTTGATGAGGATGATAAATGAGTTCTGCTATTAATTTTATAAATAATTCACATATTCAATATCTTTAAAATAGTAATTTTTCTATTTAATAATAGAATGGCAATAACAAAACAACACTACGGATGTAATCGAACCGAATATGAGCGAGCTCAAACTTAGCTCATGCTCGGCTTGTTAAAAAAAATCATTGTTCATGTTCAGCTCGTTTATATTTCGAACACAAAAAAGTATATTCGTGTTGTGCTCGTTTGCTTAGTGAGCCGAACATGAGTTATTCATGAATAAAAAATTATTTTGATAATCTTAATCACGCCGTTATAAGATGTTAAGAATTAAGAGAAGTTTTAAATCTTATTGTCTATATTAAAATATCATTTAAATAAAAATTAACATATTTTTATTCTATTTTTTAATTAATAAATTTAATTAATAATAATTTTTTGTATCATTGTAGTCCATTAAATTTATATAATTGATGAGTAATATTTCGAGTAAAAATGAGTTGTACGCGAACGAACAAATTATTGTTCAGGTTTAGTTTGTTTATACGTTGGGCAACAAAAAATTATTCTTGTTCGACTAGTTAATTTAGAGAATAAATCAAAATAGAAGTAAGCACGAGCTGTTCGTGAACAACGAATCATTTTGACAGAATGAGAGCCCTAAACAACACGCGAATTTAAAGGAATTTGAAAATTTAAAGTTTAGAAATTGGCAGTGTCTTCTAATTGAGAGCTGACGATATTTTTTTCCTTTGAATTATTTTTCGTTTCTTCGTTGCGGAATCCTTCGCCGGGGTACTGTGATTTACAATTTAAACTTTCAAATGGAAGCTGTCCCTATTCACTTTACTCGATCTTAATGAAAAGAAAATGTTAAAATAATAAAGTTATTATTTAATTTCATCTTTTAAAGCAATAGATAAATGTCAGACATCATTTTATCATAATAATTACTTGAAGGTAAGATTTACATATCACAAATTCCTTATTTATTTATGCATTTACTTATATAATACCAAAATGTTTAACATAACATTAAACAAATTTTCAAATGATTATGGCACTTAAAAATGTTGATATAAATAAATATAAATAACTTTGATATTAGATGTGTAAATATATAGGAATTGTGTGTTATGTATGTAAATCCCCATTTAATTATAATACAATTTTAATAAATGAGCCAACTAAGTAGCTAGCTGAAACCACATAAAATTGAACCCAAATCCAAGTTGAAACTCAAATGATTAATCAAAATGAAGAAGGATGGCAGCATGATATTTGGTTAACATGAGATGATTGAAATGTTCTTTGTTACAGAGAAATTATTACATGCAACGATTGCATGTCCGGATTACGATAGTCTAGATGAGCCACTTTTCAATCCACGACAGCTACATCCAGACGAGCGGTCAGCCACACATACTAATTTTCGCTCATTATAACCTACTTTCTAATTAAAGTGATTTTACGAACTCGAATACTAAATAAAGTACCCAAAAAAAAAAAAAAAAACTCCATTTAGCTGAATGGTCTCAAAGCCAAACAAAAAAGAGATTAACCTAAAACCTAATAGAAACTGAAGCTGGAGTTTAACAAAGATTTTATTTACATAATGCAAAGCTATGGGAATTTACCTGATCTCTTCTGTATGATGCAACTTTATTGATCTAAGATCTCTGCTTTTATCAGGGCTTCAAAACAAAAGTGTAATATATACTCAGATGATATAATTCTCGGTAGTGTAATATTTGGCTCACTCGGCCATAAAAAGCCTGAGATGGGACAAGAAAAATTAATATTATAAACATCACAATTTTAAGGGGCATTTACATAAATAATATGTAATTTTAATGTATTTACATGACTCAAATCTTTAATGTCACATAAAAAAATATCACTATTATTAACTTTTTAAACGTGATGTCATAGCCTCTTGTGCTTCAAAATTTCAAACAGAGTATGGATTCCGGGGAAGGTGGGGACCATTTAGATGCCAATGATCCAAGAACCTATATCTAGTTTAAATAAAAAAAGAAAAAAACAAGGCCTGGATTAGTGCAAAACAAAAAATTATGAGATGTACCATATGCTAAATTATAAATATTAATTTTTGAAGGAAAAAACAAAGAAAAGGCACATATACTTAATTTTTTACGTTTATACCTCCTAAATCTTTCATATCACATAAAAAATATCATTATTTTAACTTTTAAAAAGTGAAATAAACATTTTCATGCATGGATAAGGTGTCATATGTGTAAAAACTGAGTTTAAGAATTGAGCGGCGAGTATATAAATCTTTTGAAAATGAATTGGTTACCTCATGTCCTCACAAGAGCACTTCCAGTAGGGCATCAAAGACTGAAAGAACATCAAGCTTCAGGATTTACAGCTTTGGGCACATTTCTTTGAAAGAACATCATGCAAAAACTTAGGGTTATTTTTGAAATAAAAATCAGAGTATCAACCATATAACAATTATTGTACATACCATTTAAAACCAGGGCATCCACCAGATGTATATCTTACCCAAGTTCTTATGCAACACGGCCTCCACAATTAGGCGTCTAGCTTGCCCTTCCACAGCTAAAGGAAGAGATGGCACCGCACCGACACCAACCACAACACCTTCAAGCCTTGCTTTGATGTTACTGACAGCCCTCTGAAACCACACAAAAAAAGAAGAAGAAATAGAGCATTGGTTTACAAATGTTGTTTTTTATATTGTTGGTTGAGGGAAAAAGTCATTGCAAAATAGGTAGGTCTCCAACTCAAGAATCAACTTAGGGGCCCCTTAATTGGGCACATCAAAATTTTGATATTTAGTTGATGAAAATGAAATAAAGTGTAACATTTTTGCGTATTGAAATATTGGCATTTAGTTCAATTTTGGATGCACGCCACCGGCCAACTATCGCTCGCCATTGCATCTCCTGCAGTTAGGCTTTACATTCATTTCATTTTACTTCAAACTAAATACAAAAAATAATATCATGCATTGGATCTATGCCTAACTAGACAACTTTGGAAGATTTTACAATCTCTACGTATCTACATATCTAGCCCCTAGACTTCAATTTTTACATACATGCCATCTTACCCACGCATGAAAAAAATTTCTCTCTTTTTAAAAGCTAAATGGATGTATCTTTTATGTGACACGAAAGAATTGGGTGGTATAAATAGAAAAAAGTAAAGTTTAAGCGTTTGATGTGTAAATATATATAAATTGGGTGGCATGCATTTAAATGCCACATATTGCATGTTATATATCGTACTTGCACTTGGACCTTGCATTTGCACCATACAAATTTAACCTGCACTTGCATCTTGCACTTGCACTGACACCACTAGGGCCTCCACAATATTTAAGGACCGCTCTAGATAACTGCATTCTTGCTATTTTGGCAGGTATAAGTCTCACCTCTTGTTTCTCCAACATGGCTGGCCCAGCATACATTTATAGGTGGTTGTCTAGTGCGCCTAGGGTGTTAGAAGACTCCCCAACCCAGACGGGGTGTTAGTCTTTTTATTTGGAGTGTTTCCAGCTTTGTAAATGAACCTCCCATTCTCTTCTTTCCCGAGAGATCCTTGCTACTTTGACAGATATAAGTCCAACCTCTTTGAGTTCTAGCTATAGTCATAGGATAGAATTTCGTTCTTTTGACCTTAGGTGACGCAATTCACAGATTGCTGATCGGGAATTTCAGGACTGGTCGACTACCTTCATGACCGGGTAAACTTAGGGTCTTAGTGGTTGTGGATGACGGGTTCGTGGTACCCCGACCTAGTTACCTCTACCTTCTAGGATTACACTACCTTCCTTGTAAACTACAAAAGCAGAGTATATAGCAGTGTCAGAGGCTGCAAAGGAGATGATGTGACTACAAGGCTTCTTGGAGGAATTTGGTCAGAAGAATCAGAAGGACACACTTTACAATGATACTCAGAGCGTCATATTCTTTGTCAGGAATCCAGCATTTCAATCCAGGACCAAACACATTCAAATCATTATCACTTTATACGATCATTGTTAGATGACGGACAGTTGTTACTTAAGAAAAATTGTGGAAGCAAGATCCCTTCTGATATGTCGACTAAGGGTGTTACACTTTAGAAACTGAAGTTGTGCGCAACTTCAGTTGGTCTTCTAGCATGAAGACAGAGGCTTTGAGTTGCAGAGGTGGATGATATCACATTTGAGAAAAATGACAACGCTACCAATGGATGATACAACCAGTGTACCAGTCTCCAAATAGGAGATTTGTTGAGTATTGTGAAGACCGATTCACTTCCTGAATTAGCGATCGCGTGCATCTATGGAAATTATTTGATTTTATATTTCTTTCCTCTTGTTTGAGTTCCTCGCCTGTGCCCCTTTCCTTCTTTGGCTCCTGCTCTCCCGCCAATTGGCCTCCCTTTATTTTCGAGACGAAGCTCTCCCGCTTAGGTGGGTTCGGCTCGTGAAAGACATAAACTAGGAAGAAAAAGGGCGATTGAGCGAAAGAGCAGTTTTCGGTTTTCTCAAAGCTTCTTCGTCTTGTGTGGCTCACGGATGAAAGGAAAGGAAGAGGAGACGAAGCAGAAGGTATCGAGCGAAGGCAAAGGCATTGCATGCTTCGTGGGGGTTCAAAAGCCTCTACCTCTTCGAGTCTTCTCCTGCACTGCTCAAAATCGCAAGGCTTATTCTCTCCTTTTTCGCGGTTCTCTCTTTGGTGACTTACGAAGGACAGATAGAGAGAGGAGTAGAGGGAGAGAGAGATGAAGAAAGAGAGTTTTCTTGTAGGCCAAAGCTATCTGCTGTGTAATTCCTCAAATTAATAAAATCCTATGCAGCTCCGTGGACGTAGGCAATTTGCCGAATCACGTAAATCTATGTACCTGCTTGTTCTTTGTGATTTTCTCATTCCAGTTTTCTATTTACTGTTGTCGTTTTCCACAACAAAATATACACATTATTTTTGTGATCAGAGATCATTGTCATAAATTATTTGTGATGAGTCTTTTAATGGCCAGCATTGCAACAAGAGAAACAATTGCAAGAAGAGCACATTCATAAATTATTTGTGACAAGTTATTTGGTGACTAGCATTGTGATAAAATAATCAATCACATCACTAATATGTGACAGTGAGGTTAATGCCTTTGCACAACTTTTTGATGATGGCTAATTCAAATTCTTGTTTGTTTGGCCATAGTCTGATGGGCTCGGACATGGATCACTCATTATGTCATCTTAGCTGGGTTGACCTTTGTCCTTGGGTCGGGCGGTATGCACCCGGTCGGCCTTCAACTCTAGTTAAGGAGACTGCATGTGGTTAAGAAGGCGAGCCCTTTGGTCTTTCATTGGTGGACTCTCCCTTGTTATTTCCTTCTTTTAAAATGTTCGACCTCCTCGAAATTCGTGTTAGCTCATTTTGAATGTACAAAAATATATCATTTTTTTAAGATTTTGCCAAATTATTGATGAGAACTCATTTGAAATATGGGCAAAATTTTTAAATTAGAAATTTTCAACTTTAATTTTAAAAAATATTTATTTATTAATTAAAATTTTGTTAATTGAATTAAAATTTAAATTAATCATTATTTTTAGTTTAAGAAAGTAATTAAATAACATCAATTCTATTTAAACAGATTAAATCACAAACTATATTAACTTGTACGAATTAAATTTTTTCTTAATTAATTAATATTTGTAATCTTAAAAACTAAAACAGTCTTAACTTACAATATATGAGGAAATCATGTACATTGCCCACCTCACAATAATTGTAGAAATCATTCTTCTTCTTAACTCTCTTGTCGACATCTCTTCCATAGTCTTTCCTCCTCTTAACCTTGATCAGTGCCATGGCTGACTGGTGGTTTGTGTGACTGGAGCTGTCAAAATGACTCATTAGATGGTTTGGTCATATTAAACATTAACTATCTAATGATCAAGTAAGGAGAGTAGATATTTTAGATTCGACTTATGTTAAAAAATACAGAGATAGATCTAGAAATACTTTGGGCATATTATATAAAAAATGATCTAAAATTATTAGAATTAATTTATGCAGACGACCCCGCTTAGTAGGATAGAGGCTTGTTGTTATTGTTGTTGTTATTATTAATATTTTTAATTAATATTTAGTTATTAATTAAGAAATTTTTAATTAAATTAAAATTAATTTTGATTAATGTTTTTCTTAATTATTATTACTTAATTTTTGAAAGTACTTAAATAATATAAATTTTAAGCACAAATTATTTTAAGTTGTTTGAATTAATATTTTTATTAGTTAAATAATATTAGTAATTTAAAATCCTGCACTTTAATTTATTACACAGTAGAAACCACATAATAACTTATCCGCCACACATCCATTATATCAATCTCCACTGCTACATCAATGGCTCTACGTCAATGAGAGTCAACTGGAAACCAGACCTTTAACTTTAATAAGTTACGCATCCTTTATAGCTAGGGGTGTAAATGAACCGAACACGAACGAACAGAACTAGTGTTCGTGTTCGGTTCGTTTGAAGTTCGATTTGTTCGTGTTCGGTTAGTGTTCGAAAATGTTCATGATCTTAATGTTCGTGTTCGGTTCGATTTATTCGAAATTAGTTCGAATTGTTCGAAATGTTCGTATTGTTTGACTTGTTCGAATTGTTCGAAATGTTCGAATCGTTCGAAATGTGCGAATCGTTTGAATCGTTTGCCTTGTTCGAATTGTTCGAAATTTTTTATATTATTAATGAAACTTTTTTTTGTGCTTAGAAAAACAATATAAAAAATGCACGTTAATGCAATAAAAAAATATAAAAGTATCTAAATCATTATATCATATAATCATATGAATAAACATGATGAAATATAATCACAAATATCATTGGGAAGCCTGATACAAACATCCAATTTACAGCAAATAGCCTGATATAAAATATTGAAATCTCTCTACTATTTGTCAGTATACAAGGGTAAAATAATAATTCTCGGAATCAACTTAGTCGTGACACCACCAACAGTCTCGATACCAAGAGTAAGAGGAGCCACATCAAGCAGAAGAATATCCGGAAGAAACCCAACAGTAATGTGAGCAACTGAGCATGTTCCGTTCTTCTAAAAAAGCTGCCCGATACCCGCCTTCAGATGGATCGGCCGGCGCGGCATCTAGCTCCCGCTCCTTGTCCAGCTCGCCTACATGACGCCAAGCAGCCCACATCTGAAAAAGACACAGTTACGAACTTAATAAATTTTTAATAAAGTAATCACATCTAAAATAAGCTACACCCGGATTTGTACAAAGCTACCAAGTTTGCATTTCAGCTAATCATAACACCTTATTCTTATGTATTTAAATATCTAACAATTACATTTTACCATTTACATTTATACCAACCAAATCTTCTTAATGACAATCAATATCACCTTTTTAACGAGTAGAACTTTGGGAACACTACAATTCAGCAACCCCTGAAATGGTTATGGAGACTGCTTCTCACAGAAGTGTATTCAGCAACCCTTGAGTAATTAAGATCTTTGAGAACACTGCAATTCAAAAGATACTTCAAAAAATGAAATCCAAAAAAGTATAGCAGGCATGAAGTACGTAAAAGATGAAATACACCTATTATTTCTCATAGAAGTACGAGCCAAATATTTCATTTCTCATAAGAAATACCACCATTTTAATTTTTAAAAGATGAAATACACCTATCATGAATAGTTAAGGTGGTATGTACGTAAAAATTGAAGTTTAGGTGTTAGATATATAAATACATAACAGCTGAGTGGTATGCACGTAAATCTTCCTAAAAATATCTAGCAGATATCAACTAGCAAATATCTAGCAGATATCTAGCAAATATCTAGCAGATATCCTTGCACAGCAGCACCAAAGGCTCTCTTTGCATGCGAAGTAGCTAGCTTAACTGGAATCGTGCTCCTGCACAAATAGATTCAAAAATAAGTAACAACAGATATCAACTAAAAGAGTAAACAAATATTAGATGGTAATAGTTAAGCTTTAATATCCTTCTGGCAGCATCACTTGCGTCTGCAACAACAATTCCTATATCAGTCTTCTTCAATGCAGGAGCATCATAGAAGAGAAACAACTAAAACTGTACAGCAAATGTTGCACTATACAATAAATAGAGTAACAAATATCATGGTGAAGCAATATGAGCTTTCCCTGAGATCGATTTAACAAGGCTATATTTCACCAAAATAAGCCAGCAACTATAATAGGTTTATCTAAAGATGAGATGGTGTATATCATATCATTTTTTTGGGGCATTTACATACATAAAGCTAGATACTATCCGATGTGCATTTTATGCACAAACTCTAAGAAATTTTTTTCAAGATGTTTCTTGCTGCCAATGCAATATAATATCAAAGAAGCATTACAATCTAGAGTGTTGATGATCAACTGATCAAACTGATAGTACCCTGAAATGGAGATTCAAAACAATAATTTAACAAAAAATAGAACAAAAGCAAGCTCATACTTTGCAATAGAGTAAGATAATACAAGGAGGGAGGGAGGTCCGGCAATGATTTGAGGAGTGGAATGCTAATAGGGCAACTACTGCAGATTTGGAGCCTTGCTTGCAGTTCAAAGAAGCCTTCCATCCGATGTTTTGTATCTTCATTTTCTTGCAGATTTGGGCAGTTCAAAGAAGCCTTGCTTGCAGATTTGGGCTGTTATCGTGGAAGAGTTTCGATAAGCAAGGAAAGAAACAGTCATCTGCTGCTGCTCCTGCTCCATCAAACAAATCCTCCAATACTTGTATGGTTTAAGATTTTCAAGCACATTTACATTGAAGTCAGAATTGATAATGTTTCATAGGCTTCCAACTCCCATGTCTGAGTTCCATTCATCAACAGTTTGCCCCATTTGAAGAATAAATCCGTTGTTGGATTAATTATGGGACTACAATGTAATTAATAAATGTGTTGGGTCATTATTTAATAAGTCAAAATTATTGTGGTCTAATCAATAGTAAAGTTTATGACTTTAGACACATTTGTCGTGAAATTATAAGTGTGGATACCATAAGTGCAAATTCGATTTGATGAGGGCGAATCGAATTAAGCAATCCTTTGTAACCACTGAGTTAGTTACTGATAAATAGAGGGGTAATGGTCCCTGATCTGCATGATCTAAAAATTCTCTTGTTCCACATCAACGAGAAACTAAGGAAAACTCCGGAAAATCTGCAGATTGGAAGATCATTGCTTGCAATCGATCAAATGGATTCGAGTACGCTTCCGCTATTGTATCGATTCGGCTTTTCTCATTAATTTGAACGTGAACGAAAGATTCTCGTGGCAATTTCTAAGAGATTTTGATTCGATCAAAATCTATTTGGAAATTCAAAGAAAATTTCTAACGATTGGTATCGGGCCTCCCGTTCATGTTCTTGTTGAGATTCCCCTCCTCTTTCGTATTTTTTATCCCTTTCGTTCGCCTTTACCCGCGAAGGATTCGCCCACAAAAGATTGCGGCGGCGGGACTACGGAGAAAGGAATGCCGCAGCGGGACTGCGACGTCGGTGGATGCGGTGGCGCGTCCTCCGACGGTGGCAAAATCCGGCGAAAATCAAAACGAGCGGCGAAAGGGAGCCGCCGGAAATGGCGCCGAAATCGGCGCGGAGGGGAGGCGCCGCCGGAGCGACGCCGGAGGAGGGCGCCGGGCGGGGCGCCGGAGGCGGCGCCGGGCGGCGCCTCAGTTCGCGAACCGCGAAGCCGTTCGCGCGAACCGCGAACGGTTCGCGGAGCTCGCTCGCGGAACGGTTCGCGGAACCGGTCCGCGAACCGGTCCGTGGACCGGGTCCACGGACCATTCCGTGGACCCGGTCCACGGAACCGGTCCACGGACCCGGTCCGCGGAAAAAAAAAAGAAAAAAAGAAAAAAAAAGAAAACAGAAAATTAAAATAAAATAAAATAAAATAAAATCAATTTTATTTTATTTTGTTTAGTTTTAAATTGATTTTCTTGATTTTATTTTATTTTGTTTAATTTAAATTTTAATTTACTCATTAATTAATTAATTAATTAACTCATTTTAATTTGGAAAATAAAATGAGTCATTTAATTTAATGAGTAGATTAAATTAAAATTTAAGTTAATTAAGTTACTCATTTTAAAATGAGTAAATTAATTGTAAAGTTTAGGATTGATTAATTTTATAAAATCAATAATTTCGTTTTGTAAATCACGTAGAACTTTATAGACTATAAATTAGCTCATTATTTATAAATATAAGATTTTATAAAATTAAATTAAAGTTTAAATTAAATTCGAATAAATGGTATTTTAAAATTGTCCATTTTTTTAATGAACTTATTGAAGCGTGATGTTGCTAAAGTGACCTCTCATGTGTAGATAGTTCACTGAAGAATGATGGATGTTGTGTGTATGTAGGTTCATGCAAGTATTAATTGGCCGAAAGGAAAATTAATACTTAGCGAAATGCATACACACTTGTGATGATAAACATGTAACAATTATAAGGAATAATATATGAGTAATAAATCGATCCAAAGATAGATTTATTACTTGATATATGTTATTGTTAATGTTTGATCATTACTAACAAGATTACCATTACTAGATTAATGTTATTGTCCAAAGACTTGATATTAATGTTGCATTAGGTATCTTGAGATGGGATTTACCATTAATCGAATTTAAACATTTTATTAATTAAATCTTTTGTTCATTTTTCGATTGTTGCTAATGTATCTCGCTAATCTCGATTCGGTTCCCAATCCTTAAGGGTGATAGTTTTAAGGATTGGAAGAGAACATTCTCATTGTTCTTGGTCGCATGGATCTCAGATCTCAGCATTAAGAATAGAAAAGCCCGCTCCTCTTACGGATGCAAGTTCCTCCGAGGATAGGAGGAACTTTGAGAAGTGGGACCGTTCTAATCGCTCGAGTCCAATGATCATAAAGCGCGACATACCCGAGGCCTTTAGAGGTGCGGTGTCTATCGAGATCATCGATGCTCGCAATTTTCCTCGTTGAAATTGAGAAACGCTTTGCAAAGAGCGATAAAGTCGAAACCGGTATTCTTTTAAAGAACCGATTTCAATGAAGTTCGGAGGCAAGGAAAATATAAGGGAGTACATCATGGAGATGTCTAATATTGCTTCAAAATTAAAGAAACTAAATCTCGAGTTGACGGATGACTTACTCGTGCATTTAGTTCTTATTTCTCTTCCTCCACGAGTTTGGTCGATTTCTGTCGGCTATAATATGCAAAAGGAGAAATGGACTCTTAATGAGCTTATTTCTCATTGTGTGCAAGAGGAAGAAAGGTTGAAGCAAGGAAAGACTGAAAGTGCTCATCTGGTAAACACCTCTAAGGAAAGGGGCTCTAAAAGAAAGAATGAAGCTGCTAAAAGTAAGGGTCATTCTCAAAAGAAACAAAATAAAGCTCAAAATTCGGAAAATATCGGTTGTTTCTTTTGCAACAAAGAAGGACATCGAAGAAGGAATGTGCTTAAATATCATGCTTGGCGTGTAAAGAAAGGTACATTTCTAACTTTGGTCCGTTCGAGGTAAATTTGGCTTCGGTACCTAGAAACACTTGGTGGTTAGACTGCGGTGCTACTACTAACATAAGTGTTTCGATGCGGGGTCGCTCGAGCTACCGAAAACCAAATGATGCTGAAAGATGCATTTATGTGGGAGATGGAAAATCGGTAGAAGTGGAAGCAATTGGGCATTTTAGATTGTTGTTATGTACTGGTTACTATTTGGATTTGATAGATACTTTTGTTGTACCGTCATTTAGACGAAATTTGGTTTCGTTTGTTGTTTGGACAAATTAGGTTATTGTTGTTCATTTCAAAACGAGTTGTTTCAGTTATCTATTAATTCCAATATTATTGGAACTGGTTCTCTTGTGGTATATGACAATCTTTATTTGCTTGATATCGTTGCTTCTTATAATGAAACTCGAATGTGGAATCACGAGGTACTAAGCGAAAAATTAATAATGAAAATTCAGGAGCATTATGGCACAAGCGTTTAGGTCACATCTCTAGAAATAGAGTTGAAAGACTTGTGTCAGATGGAATTCTAAATTCCATTGATTTTACAGACTTTGATGTCTGTATTGAATGCATTAAGGGAAAACAGACCAAAAGGAAGAAATTAGGTGCATATAGAGTTACAGAAGTCTTAGAATTGATACATACGGATGTTTGTGGACCATTTTCTACACCTTCTTGGAATGGTCAACAATATTTTGTATCATTCATAGATGATTATTCAAGATATGCATACCTATTTCTTATTAATGAAAAGTCCCAAGTATTGGACGTGTTCAAATCTTATAAGGTCGAAGTTGAAAATCAACTAAGCAAAAGAATAAAGAAAGTCAAATCTGATCGTGGTGGTGAATACTACGGTAGATATGACGGTTCGAGTGAACAACGTCCGGACCATTTGCTAAATTCCTAGAGGAGTGTGGAATTGTCCCACAATATACTTATGCCGAGTTCACCTAGCATGAATGGTGTAGCTGAAAGACGAAATCGCACTCTTAAAGACATGGTAAGAAGTATGATCGGTCATTCTACCTTACCATATTCACTCTGGGAGAAGCACTCAAGACAAGCGACCTACATTCTAAATAGAGTACCAACTAAAGCAATCGCAATTACACCTTATGAGCTTTGGACAGGGCGAAAACCCGAGTTTAAAGCATTTTCATGTTTGGGGTTGCCCAGCTGAGGCAAGGCCTTACAAGCCACTTGAGAAAAAGTTAGACCCTAAAACAGTAAGCAGCTACTTTGTTGGTTATTCGGAGCGATCTAGGGGTTTCAAGTTTTATGATCCCAAATTAAAGATAATTTTTGAGACGAGAACTGCAGTGTTCTTTGAGGATATTGAATTTGGGGGGAGAAATCAGGTTAGAGACTTTGTCTTTGAGGAGGAATCAGACCATACTACTCTTGTTGAAGAGGAATTGGTTCCTATTCCTGTAATTGCTTTTGATAATGATCAGGATCTTACTCCTGACATTGATCAAGTTGCAAATCAAGAACCCCTTGAGGAACAAATTCAACAACCTCAAGAACAAGTTCAAGAGCAAGTGCTTTTGCGACGATCCACTAGGGAAAGAAGAAATGCTATTTCAGATGATTATATTGTATTTCTTCGGGAACATGAGGAAAATATTAGTATGATGGAAGATGATCCTATCAACTTTCATCAAGCTATGCAAAGTTCCAATTCAGAAAAATGGATCAAAGCAATGAATGAGGAGTATAAGTCTATGCAAGACAATAAAGTTTGGGAACTTGTTCCATTGCCAGAAGGAAAGAAACCCATTGGTTGTAAATGGATTTTTAAAACTAAAAGGGATTCAAAAGGCAATGTGGAAAGACATAAAGCTCGTCTTGTAGCTAAAGGCTTTACTCAAAAGGAAGGGATCGACTATAAAGAGACCTTTTCTCCAGTTTCAACAAAGGACTCTTTTAGAGTAATCATGGCACTTGTTGCTCATTATGATATGGAGCTACATCAAATGGATGTCAAGACCGCATTTCTCAATGGAGACATTGATGAAACGACCTATATGGTGCAACCGTAAAACTTTGTAATAGGAGACCCAAAGAATATGGTTTGCAGAACCGACAAAATCCATTTATGGGCTCAAACAAGCTTCCCGTCAATGGTATCACAAATTTCATCAAGTGATTCTATCATTTGGTTTTGAAATGAATGCAGTTGATGATTGTGTGTATCATAAATTCAGTGGGATAAAACATATTTTTCTGATTTTGTATGTGGATGACATACTGCTTGCCACAAATAATATAGACATGTTGCAGGAAACCAAAAGATTTCTATCAAATAATTTTGAGATGAAAGATCTTGGTGATGCCTCATTTGTTTTAGGAATCCAAATTCACCGAGATCGTTCTCAGTGTATTCTTGGATTATCACAAAGAGGCTATATTGATAAAGTGCTTAAAAGATATGGCATGCGAATTGTAGACCAATTGACACCCTCGTCGCTAAAGGAGACAAGTTCGGTCTCAATCGATGCCCAAAGGAAACCTCGAGATTCGGAAATGCAAAAGATTCCCTATGCTTCAGCAATAGGGAGTCTTATGTATGCTCAAGTTTGTACGCGGCCAGATATTGCGTACATTGTTGGAGTTTTAGGCAGATACTTAAGTAACCCAGGAATGGATCATTGGAAAGCGACAAAAGGGTTATGAGGTACTTAAGGAGAACAAAAGATTACATGCTTACATATAGGAGATCAGATCATTTGGAGATCATTGGGTATTCGACTCCGATTTTCGTTGGATGCCAAGACAGCAGAAGATCCACATCATGCTACATATTTTTGTTAAGTGGTGGAGCTATATCCTGGAGGAGTGCAAAACAAACACTAATAGCTTCATCCACTATGGCAGCAGAGTATATAGCATGTTATGAGGCATTCAACCATGGCATATGGCTGAGAAATTTTGTCACTAGAGTCGCGCATTATGGAAGGAATTGAAAGACCACTAAAGTTATTTTGTGACAATAAATCAGCAGTATTGTATTCCAATAACAACAGGAGTTCATCCAAGTCAAAGCAAATTGACATCAAATTTCTTGTTGTGAAGGAAAGAATACAGAGTGGCCAGATTGCATAGAGCATATTGGAACAAACTCCATGATTGCGGACCCCTTACAAAGGGTCTGATACCCAGGGTCTTTCATGAGCATACTACTCATATGGGTGTTATAGAGCTTGAGAAAATTTAGATTAAGTGGGAGTTTGTTAGTTTGTGTTTTTAGTTATATGTTTTATTTTATGTACAAAACATATTTGGATATTTTCTGATCAGAAATATGATATTTTATTCAGTTCAGTACACTCTGTATAATTAAAGTTTGATCTCACTTAAGTAAAGTAGGACCAGTTGAATTGACATGAACTGACCATCTTGCATGTAATTTTCATTCCACACATTCATGATTGATCTATGTCATTTGATTATATTAATATATGTGACCATTGATGGGTTTAGTTGTGACAAATACAATGAAGACTGCTTTGATCCTATATTGATATGATTAATGGACCGGATTGTAATGTGCCTTTATAATAATGACAACAAATTTTTGAGCGCTCTAAGGTTGACACATTTATTTTTACATATATAGTCCAGTGGGAGATTGTTGGATTAATTATGGGACTACAATGTAATTAATAAATGTGTTGGGTCATTATTTAATAAGTCAAAATTATTGTGGTCTAATCAATAGGTAAAGTTTATGACTTTAGACACATTTGTCATGAAATTATAAGTGTGGATACCATAAGTGCAAATTCGATTTGATGAGGGCGGAATCGGAATTAAGCAATCCTTTGTCACCACCGATTGGTTACAATAAATAGAGGGGTAATGGTCCCGATCCGCACGATCTAAAAATTCTCTTGTTCCCCATCAACGAGAGAAACTAAGGAAAACTCCGGAAAATCAGCAGATTGGAAGATCATTGCTTGCAATCGATCAAATGGATTCGAGTACGCTTCCGCTATTGTATCGATTCGGTTTTTCTCATTAATTTGAATGTGAACGAAAGATTCTCGTGGCAATTTCCTAAGAGATTTTGATTCGATCAAAATCTATTTGGAAATTCAAAAGAAAATTTCTAACATCCGTGAGTTTTCCTTTCTCAAATAATTTTGTAATGCGAGCCTATCTAGCATCCTTCACAGTCGAATTACAGTAAGATTCAAATATCAAAGATGACTTAAATTTTTAATAGTCCCATACATCGTTTTTCTGATATGGAGGTTGTATGAACTACAAACGAATGCTTCCTGATGCGTTAAAAATTTCAGTAACACCCAAATCTTCTAATGCTTCACAGTTTACTTAAGAAAAAAAAGTTAAATGCAAATAAGATGTTTCAGCTCCCTGCTGCACCCTCTATGCCCTCTAAGATAAGCTAGAGCTACTGCCACCGTTTACAAGTAGGCAACAACCTTCAAACTTTACAATCCCATAATGCATTGAGATTTATAAGAGACATCACCAGTACAATATTATGAAGACCACCTCATTTTCAGAATTTGTAAAATAACACCCATGCAAAGGTTCATATTTTACAAAATAGGCAAGATGAATTACAGCATGAATGCATAATAACTTAACCACATCTTCAATGCTAGATACCATCCCATGTGCATTTTATACACAAACTCTAAGAATTTTTTTCCAAGATGTTTCTTCCTGGCTCCTGCCAATGCAATATAATATCAAAGAAGCATTACAATCTGGAATGCGCCAACAAAAGCAATCTCACTCCCCAAATGACGTCTCACCTGACTTACAGGAGAAACTGCCCTCTCACCAGTTGAATCTGGGAGTTGCTGATTCTCTCAGAAGCCAAAATTCCAAAGCTTTATTTAATCTTTTAATATACGTTACAGAAAAACTGCAGGCAAACATGTCCGAACTAGCATCTCGAAGGCATATCTTGGGAGTATTAGGGTCATTAGCCACATACAAGGAGAAGTAAAAGTTAATGCCAATGAAATCACATGACCCCTTCAGTTTTCCAGTTTCAGAATATGTGAAAGATAAAAAATGAAAGGAAGTATAATCATACCACACAATTTTTTATTGCTTCAAACCATACGACACAGTTTTTTATTGCTTCAAACATTTACATCAAATATGAACATCTGTGAAAATTTAAATTGAGCAGAACTGCAGAACAGGTTTATAAACATTTTTCCAAAGTAAATTTGAAGTAAAAATGACGTCTCACCTGACTTACAGGAGAAACTGCCCTCTCACCAGTTGAATCTGAGAGTTGCTGATTCTCTCAGAAGCCAAAAATCCAAAGCTTTATTTAATCTTTTAATATACGTTTCAAAAAAACTACAGGCAAACATGTCCCAGAAGCAATAAAACCCAAGCAATAAAAACCCATCTCAGAAGCCATTGAAACTGCTGGCAGCAATAAAAACCAAGCAATAAAAACCCATCTCAATTATAAACTTTTAGAGACTGCTGGCAGTAATAATAGGGGTGTCTCAAATCTCAATTAGCTCACATCTCTTGTCTGATAACTCAATTTGTTGTTGACTCTTTGCTTTTATCTTAGCACAGTCCTTAACATGCCTAAGGAGTTGTGAGGTTGTACCTGTCTTTGGTTTCAGGATTTTCACCCCACAACAAATGCATTGAACATGAGATACTTCAACCTCCTTAGAATTTGATTTAATATCTATAAAATGCTCCAACACAGCTGATTTTCTCTTTCTGTCTTTCGTAGTTTGCATTGCAGTATTAGTGCTTCCAACAGTCAAATCAATAGGTTGAGAAGTATCAATTCCTTCTTGTGTTGCAAGAGGCAATTGTTCGTCATTTGATAGAGATTGCAAATGTTCAACATTTGACATTGTAAATATCTATAGAAAAAAGTATAATAGGAAATTAAAAGAACACGATGTGAAGTAAGATTATCAAAGAAAATGAGAGTAGATCATCACAAATGCAATATAAAATTTATTGAGTTAGAACTGTAATAGGCTAATGCAATATAAAATAAAACCCCACCAACCAATTAATCTCAAGCCTATTTCTTAAGATAATGTAAGGAAATGTTATAGGCTATCAACCCTTACTTTTCTACTCAACTATGATTTATATATTGAAAACAAAAATTTACAACTATTAGTGTTTTTCAAACGATGGTCATGAACTTGACAATGATAGCAAAAAGTTGGGACTTTTCCAAACACAGCTTTTGACAATAACCATGAGTTCTAGATACCACTCAAATTTCCTTTTGAAAAGTACATGATATTTACATGTCAACAAACAACTCTAGCAACTAATAACATTCCTTTACATACTGTTAAAGCCATCACAAAATAAACAAAGTCCATCAGCATGTAAATAAGCCTTTCAAAGCATCAAATATGACCAACTATATAAACAAATCTGCAAATGAGGTCATGCAGTTGGAAAACTACATGCCCAAATGCCCAAGTAAATAAAAAAAAACCAAAATAAAATTTTGCTATATCACTGCTCCCATGTAAGTTTCAAAAGAAACACATACATACCACTCAATTCTTATATATTTACCTATCTAGCATCCAAATTTCGAAACACATGAACTATCACTTCTGCTATATCAATTTCTCGACAGCTCAACTTTATAGCACAAACAATAAAAATAATCTGTTGTATTTCTGTAATCCATATTCTAAAAGATACATTCAATAATGTTCAAGCCATGGTAAAATTATAGAAGAAAACATATAGGAACCAAGGCATCCTCTTGAGACCGAATAATCATTTTCCTTGTTTTTATCAAATATAAATTCAAGCAAGATTAATCTATTATAAGAAGGAAGAATATACATGTGTGGATATAAGAAACCATTTAAAAGGCAATAAGCTTTGTCAAAGAGTATGATGCTTAGTAGGAGGCATCAAATAAGCCAGCAAACAGAACAATCTCAACAATAACCAATGTCAAATAAAGCAGCTGACAAACCAATCCCAACCTCGTAAATGAACATTTAAAGCATCCTCATTCCATGCAATAAGTATAAGACTAATTAAAATTGGCCTCTACATGTTTCATTCAAGATAGTCTTCAGTTTAATTAAATCCATCATAGATAAAGTATGAATATAAGACCATTTCTCATATAAACAACTATATTCTCAGAACTGGAAGTATAAAAGTAGGAAATAAGATATACTGATTCACAGATTTATCAATTCAACAGGAATTGATAAATGAACTTTAAAATCCTTCTTGACTTCATTCATAAAAACTTCTTCCACAAAAACCAAACTGAAATCCTTCTTAATTATGTGCAAAGTTGTCAAGAAATCCTTACCTCTAAATCCTTCCCAGTTCAAGAACTTTGAGCAAAAGAAAAGAAGAAATCCCGAGACACAAATCCAAAAGGGAGTAGCAGGTAAAATCTCCAAATCGCAGGATACACAATAGGAGATAACAATTAATGGCTGCACAACTATGATTACTATGGCTTCATCAATATGAGCACCGAAATATTACAGATGCAAAACCAAGATAACAATGGCTTCACCAATATAAGCAAATAACAAGACATTATGCAACTATAAATAGATGTTGAACTCCATGCATAGGTTAGCTGCCAGCCAGCCACATTGACATTTTAAAGAAAAATTTCCTTAAAGCCATGTTCATCCGGACTATATACTAATATACCCACATTTACAGTACTTTTAATGAAATAGATTAACCATTATATATGTAGCAGCTCCAGTTTGGAGCCTCCGAAAGATGCCCGGCAAAAAAAAAAAAATGTTCTCGATGCTTATTGCGCACAAAAAAAGAGCAGATCTATATTCTATATGAAAATAAACAGATCTACATTAACCTAGGTTTCACTAAAAAAAAACTGAAAGAAATAAACCTAGAATGAATTTATGAAAATCTAACCTAAGAGTCAAACATGAACTTAAACTAGAAATGTTAAAGAAAATATACTTAGAGATGAGTAAATGACGCCTCGGTAGGCCTAAAAGCAACCAAATAAGAATATCGAGCACTGAAGCAAGAATACCGCGATCCAACGCCGACTCTATGGAAGACAGATAGAATCAGAGATTAGAGAACAAAAATGACCATTCAAACCTAAGCTCTTGACGAGACAAAGCTACTCGCGGTTTTGAGGCGAAGAGAAGAGAGTCGGCCGTCGGCTGCTCTGCAATCTTCCGAGAGATGGGAGAGCCGAACCGTGGAGCGTGAAACAGAAATGCGGGGTTAGAATTAGGTCTTAGGGTTTTCTCCTTCAACTTTCTATATATTAGATTATTAATATATATAAATATTAATATATTATATTACTTATATAATTTATTAAATATAAATATATAATGTTTATATTACTAATAATCTAATACAGTTTATTATTGTTTATAGAATTGAATTTTTTAAATTTTGATAAATTTTTAGAATATATATATATATAATATAATTTTTGTTAAATTTCATAATTTTTAATAAATAATTATTCTAAATTCTTTTATATTTCGAACAATATCGAACCGAACACGAACGAACGCACCACTGTTCGTGTTTGGTTCGTTTAACAAACCGAACGAAAAAAATTGTTCGTGTTCGTCTCGTTTGCTTATCGAACGAATCGAACAAGAACTTCTTAGTGAACCGAACACGAATTATTCGCGAACAACGAGCTTTTTTGACAGCCCTATTCATAGCAAGCCACTACTACATGAGTGGAAACCACGGTGGAAACCACACCTTCTTTAACTTTAATAATTTACGCATCCTTCATAGCAAGCCACTACTACATCAGTGGACACCACGGTGGAAACCACTCCTTTAACTTTAATACTTTACGCATCCTTCATAGCAAGCCACCTGCTACATCAGTGAAAACCACACCTTTAACGCATCCTTCATAGCAAAGCCACCTACTTCCGTCCTCCTCACCCTCTTCTTCTCCGCTTCTCTTCCACCGTCTCTCCTCCACTTTACTTTGATCTGTGCCATGGCAGACTGGTTTGTTGGCCCAGTCATGGATAAGATCATCAACGCTTGCTCTGATTACCTGCAAGATCAATATAGATGGCAGACGGGCATGAAGGAGGAGCTCCAAAGGCTGCGAGAAAACCACCCCAAGGTCCAAGCTGTCGTCTCTGCTTCCAACCAAGTACAGATCAGAGATCGAAACCCAGCACTCAACAGCTGGGTATGGCAGCTACGAGATGCCATCGATGAGGCGGATGATGTTCTTGATGACTTTGAGTACATGAAGCTTGAAGAACAACTGGAGGTGAACATGGAGGAAAAAGAGGTGCGTTCTTCATTCGCTAATTTATTTTTGGAACCTGCTCGCAAACTTCGCAGAGTCACCGGACGAGCTTTCAAAAAGGATCCCAACCTGGACAGACTGGAGGCAGTTGTGAAGAAACTTGATCAAGTTTCAGCTGAGGTCAATACTTTCCTTCATCTCATCAAAAACGCAAAACAGGAGCAGCAGGAGCTGGAGCTTCAGTTGTGCAAAGCTCGTGAAACAGGATCTTTGCCTAAAAATGTTCTCATCGGTCGAGACGAGGAGAAGGATTTTGTTATGCAGTGGTTGAGGAAGCCAACAAATGAAGATCCAATTCATACTACTAGCTTTACTTTGTACAAAAACATTTCTTTTCTATCTATAGTGGGTCATGGTGGCATGGGCAAGACAGCTCTCTTGCAACACATCTATGAAGATCTGAAAGAAGAATTTGACCTCAATATGTGGGTTTGTGTTTCGAACAACTTTGATGCAAAAAAGATCATTGCCGATGTGTTGGGATTTCTTAACAAGGAGAGGCCTCGTTCGGAGTCCCTTGCTGCCTTTCAAGCGAGTCTTAAAGCTGCAGTGCAATCGAAAAGGTTCTTACTTGTTCTGGATGACATTTGGGAGGACGATATGAGCAAATGGGAGAATGTACTTTGCCCTCTAGTTTATGGAGGTCTGGGAAGTAAAATTTTGTTGACTACCAGGATGGATAAAGTTGCAACAGCGATTGCAAATGTGATTAGTAAGGATAAAGAAATTTATCTATTAAAGGGCTTGGAGGAAGATGCGTGCTTGAAGCTACTCAACACACATGCATTTGCCGGTGTAGAGAACCTTGGTGCTCATAAAAAATTAATAGACATTGCTAGTTTAATCGTTAAAAAGCTTTCAGGCTCTCCACTGGCAGCAAAGGTCATTGGCGGTGTTCTCAATTCTAACTTGAATGAGAGCTTTTGGACGAAAATTTTAGAGAGTAATATTCTAAACGTAAAACCAGAACCGGGTCTCAATAACATTTTGCCTACCTTAAGTTTGAGTTTTACATTCCTCCCACAACATCTACAAAATTGTTTTGCATTTTGTGGCGTATTCCCACAAGATCATGAGTTTGATAAAGATGATTTAGTCCGAATGTGGATTGCATTGGGTTTCATTCAGGAATCTTCTATTGAAGGAGGTACTTTGGAAGATATTGGAGGAAGGTGTTTTGATGATTTGGTCAGACAATGTTTCTTTGATGAGTTTCAGCAGTATACGAGAATATACCATAAGATGCATGATGTTTTATTACATGATTTGGCACAATCTATTTCTTCAGAGGAGTGTTTCGAATTTGTGGGAGATGATGTTTTATCTTTTAAAGTTCCTAAAAATGTTCGACATTTATTTGTTGAAACTGAAAATTCAGAAGTGTTGAGAATGATAAAAAATGTCAAAAATCTACATTCACTTTTTCTTACCACTCGAGAACCTAATCAATGTTTTACTGAAATACTGACTGAAATTTTTGAAGCATCGAGAAGGATTCGTTTGTTGTTCATATGCTGCCCAAATCTAAAAAAATTTTCTGAGGCTATTAAAAATTTGAGACATCTTCGATATTTGAATCTTACTGCACATCTCACTCATATGCCAAGATCTATAAGCAGTCTTTATCATTTGAGGTTCATAATCTATCAAGAGGAATTTTATAAAGATTCGTCTGATGATTTCTTGCCTGGCAATGTGAGTAATCTTTCTAATCTGCGTTACGTGGAATTGCACTGGAGAGAATTTTCTGCATGTGGAATTGGGAAATTAAGATCACTTCAAGAACTAAATGAGTTTAATGTTAAGAATGAGAATGGTTATAGAATTGGGGAGTTAGAACATATGATTGAGTTGCGCAAATTAAGAATACATTTTCTGAAAAATGTGAAGGATGCTAGAGAGGCTCGCACTGCAAAATTATTTGAGAAAAGAAAACTCATAGATTTATTCTTAAACTGGGGCGATACAGTTGATGAAGATAAAGAGGGATTTGGAAGCCTGCGGAAGATTGTCAATTCTGACTTAGATGTGAATGTCCTTGAAAATCTTAAACCATACAAAAATCTGACGAGATTATCCATATTTTCTTACAAGGGTGTAAGCTCTGCAAAATGGATGTACAATGCAGATTTGATCTCCAATCTGGAGTACATCAGTCTTAACGGGTGCTCGGAGTGGGAAACTCTTCCACCTCTTGGGCAGCTTCCCCACCTGAAGTCACTGTACCTTTGTAACATGCCAAAAACAAAGCGGCTTGATCATAAATTCCATGGGAATGACAAGGTTTCTGTGTTTCCATCGATGGAGGTGCTAAATATGGAGGGATTACAAGTATTGGAGGATTGGTTTGATGGAGCAGGAGCAGCAGCATATGACTGTTTCTTTCCTTGCTTAACTGAACTCTTCCTCGATAACTGCCCAAATCTGAAGGAGTTGCCCTATTTGCCTCCTAAGCTCAAGAACATGAAGATACAAAACATCGGATGGAAGGCTGCTTTGATCTGCAAGCAAGAAACCAACAACTGTTGCGGCATTTCAAAATTGATTCCCCTTGAGACATTAGAGGTCCTTTCGTGTCCAAACATTACTTCTCTTCTTCTGGCGGATGTAGTAGAAGTGAGAATTGAAGGTTGCCCCAATCTGATTTCTCTCAGTGGGCTGCAACAAGTGGAGAGTGGCGCTGGGAACTCCCTGCAGTCTCTCCCTTTCTCCTTGGAACGCTTCTCTTCACTTGAGATTCTATGTGTCAAAGAAGCTCCTCAGCTCCAGCAGCTTCTACACATCCCCGCCTCCCTGAAAGAATTACGTCTTGCATACCTAGAATCATTGCAGTGCCTGCCATCTTTGTCGGCCATCTCATCCCTCGTCCATTTAGAATTAGTAAGAATTCCACTCCTCAAATCATTACCAGAACTCCCTCCCTCTTTGTCTTTTATCTATATAAATAGTCTTGATAACCTAGAGTGCCTGCCATCTTCTTTGTCGGCCATCTCATCACTCACCGATTTAGAATTAGAAAGCATTCCACTCCTCAAATCATCCAGAGTTGATGAAGCGTTATAAATAATTTGGAGGCTCTCATTGGCACAAGAGATTGCATGCGTTCCTTATGTCAGTATTAATTTTATTTAACAGTTGTTGTGTTTGTAATTAAATTATAAAATTATTGTTTTGTTTTGCCGTTAATTTTTTAATTCTGATTGGCACAAGATTTGGTCTTATATAGCATTAAACTTAAAATATCGATGATTTCCTCCTTTTCTGAAATTTGAGTATTTTAATTATATTTGTTTGGATATATGGATTTACTCCACGATGATGATTACACTAACATTAAAAGCTAGGTGATGTATGCATTTTACCTACAAGACACCCCAAACTCTGCCTTTTACTTACAAGTCATATTGACATTATTATTATTATTATTATTTTTTTAATTTAGAGCAAGTATATCTCATCAAAATTCTTTGAAGATGAACTGTTCTTTATAATTATTGATTTAAAATAAGTTAGATGTAAATTTTATATAATGAATCATTTATAACACTAATCTCAATGCAAATTAAAAATATTACTAACTCATCCTCACCCAAATTCTCTACACTATTGGTTTGTATGATTTTATATATTGAGGTTTTATGTGATACATGTGTTAATCAATAAGAATCTAAGAGAAAATAATAGCACAATTATATATCTATATATATAATTTTTCAAGTAGTATATTATATTCTGATAATTCTATATCATTTAATACACTAATTGAAAACTTATTTACCCAAAAAGGATAATAAAATAGTTATGGTATCATGTCAAGGTCTTTAAGTATTCGTACTCAAGAGCTCTTAATGCATTAATTCTTCTTCTTAATTGATTCTAAGCATAAAATTTTCTCAATATTTTGTGGCAAAAATAAATCTGAAAAAAAAAAAGTGTGGGTGAATAAAAAATTCATAAAAGATTATTTTGGATCATTATTTATTTTTATTTGAATCAAAATATATTTGATAAGTTAATCTAAACGATGATTGTTTTCAAAACACTTATAAAAAAAAAAAAAAACTTTTAATTGATTTTCAAAACATATAAATTTATTTTAAAATTTTAAAAATAAATTCAATAATATACTAAACAAATGTATTTTTAAAATAAAATACTAAAAATGATTTCAAAAAAGCTCGAAATTATATGATTTCAATTTAATAAAAATTACATAATATAAATTAAAAATTAAGAGCATGGACATGCATATAATATATAGTTTACGAATGGAAATGGAATGTTGGTATTCAACGCACATTGAAAAGGAAGATTTACATACATGCCACTCAATACTTATGTATTTGCATATCTACCACCTAAACTTCAATTTCTAAGTACTTAGCACCTTATGCATGAAAATGTGTGTTTCACCATTTTAAAGTTAAAATGGTGATTTTTGTTATGTGATATGAATAAGTTGGGTGGTATAAATGCAAACAACTAAAGTTTTGCTATTAGATATGCAAATGCTTACGAATTGGGTGGTATGTATGCAAATACACAATTATATATATATATACACACACAAACAGACATTCCGAGAATTCTATATCATTTAATACACTGATTGAGAAATTATTTATCGAAAAAAAAGGAAAATAAAATAGTTATGGTATCATGTCAAGATCCTTTTAAGTATTAGTACTCAAAGAGCCCTTCGTCTATTAATTCTTATTCTTAATTGATTCTCAGCATAAAATTTTCTTAATATATTGTGGCAAAATTAATCTGAGATTTCTTATATATATATGGCAATCTAAACTTCAATCTTTTCATATATGAAGACAATTTTAAAAGTAATTTATTTGTTTTAAGAGCCATTTGGGATTTTTTATTTATAATGAAATATTAACGTAGTATAAATGTAAGAAGTAAAACTTGTGTTAGATATCTAATTACATAAGAATTAGGTGTTTTATATGTAAATGGGTAATTTTTGCAAATCGTTATGACACTATACTTAGACTAACTAATAAGGCTATGTTAATTTTTAAGCGAAGTATTGTAAGTTAATTTGTAGGATATTTTTTTTGTAAGGGTTTTAGAATTTTTGCAGATTTATTAATTTGCACAACTTAAAAATAGAATTATTCAATTAATCTATGATTTGTGGTCAGAATTATTGCATTTTGATGAGGATGATAAATGAGTTCTGCTACTAATTTCGCGCATATTTAATGAGGGTGATATAAATTTAATTTTTTAAAATAATTAACATTTCTTTTCTATTTGATAATAGAATGGCAATAACAAACAACAAGCTTTAAAAGTTAAAAAGAATTTTAAATTTTAAATTTTCAAATTTGGTATGGTCTTCTAATTTGAGAGCTTACAATCTTTTTTCCTTCTAATTATTTCCGTGTTTCTTCGCTGCGGAATCTTTGTAGGGCTGTCAAAACGGCTCGTTTTAACTCAAAATACTACTCATCAATTATATAAATATAATATTCTAAAAAATTTAATTGAATAAAAGGCTACAAAGAATTATAAACAATTAAAAGTATTACTTAAGAAAATAAATTAAAAATTATTAAATTAGATTCAAATAATATTTTAATATAAATAACAATTTTTAAATCTTGCCCCAACCCTTACATCGAAAGGCTACGTGATAGATTTAGCGACTGAACTTAGAATATGTCAATGTTCTTTACATGCTTGGAAGAGGGGGTACTCTTTTGAGGGTAAAGAAATATTTATGCTCCTATTTGACACAATACAATAAATCATGAATCTATATCATTCACACATCATATATTCATTGCAGGAGGAAAGACAATTTCAACATATAAGTACCTTTCAAATACAAAGCTTAGCGTGTGTTTTAGTTAATGCAGTTTAGGGTTGAAGGGTGGATGTACAAATCACAAAATTCTTATTTATTTATGTGCTAACACCTAAACATTTCTAACATTAAATATTATCTTTTAATTTGATATTTTCATATGATTACGGCACTTAAAAATGTCAATACAAATACACATAAAAAACTTTGATATTAAATAGTGTTAATATATAGAAATTGTGTGGTATATATGTAAATCCCCCATTTAATCATGATACGATTTTAATAAACGAACCAACCAAGGAGCTAACTCAAACCTCATTAAATCAAACCCAAATCCAAGCTGAAACTCAAATGATTAATCAAACTGTAAAAGGCATGGCAGCACGATATTTGGTTAACACTTTTACATCTCTACTCTAACTATAAATTAAAATGAGATAATAAAAATGATTTTTGCATGTGTGGACGACAACGGTTTAGATGGGCCGCCTTTCAATCTATAATAGTGTGGTTGCATCTAGACGTGCGATCAGCCACATGTAATAATTTTCGCTCATTATAACCTACTTTCTAATTAAAGTGATTTTACACACTCGAATACTAAATAAAGTACCCAAAAAAAAAAATTAAAAAAAAAAGTCTATTTACCTGAACGGTCTCAAAGCCAAACAAAAGAAGATTAACCTAAAACGTAATAGAAACTGAAGTTGGAGTTTAACAAAGATTTTATTTAGATAATGCAAATATGGAAATAGTTCATGTAGCTATGGAAATTTACCTGATCTCTTCTGTATGAAGCAGCTTTATTGATCTAAGATCTCTGCTTTTCTCAGGGCTTCAAAACAAACGAGTAATCTATACTAAGATGATATAATTCTCGGTAGTGCAATATTTGGCTCACTCGGCCATAAAAAGCCTGAGATGGGACAAGAAAAATTAATATTATAAACATCACAATTTTAAGGGACATAGTTTACATACATGACACGCAATTATTAAGTATTTACATATCTAACATCTAAACTTTCATTTTTACATACCTAACACTCAGAATCTTTAATAGTACATAAAAAAAATATCACTATTATTAGCTTTTTAAAAGTGACATCATAACCTTTTGTGCTTCAAAATTTCAACAGAGTGTTATGGATTCTGGGGAAGGTGGGAATCTTCTTCTAGATGCCAATGATCCAAAATCCTATATATGGCTTACATAAAAATAAAAGTAAAACAACAAGGCCTGGATTAGTGCAAAACAAAAAATTATGAGATGTACCATATGCTAAATTATAAATATTAATTTTTGAAGAAAAAAAACAAAGAAAAGGCACATATACTTAATTTTTTTACATTTATACCTCCTAAATCTTTCATATCACATAAAAAATATCCTTATTTTAACTTTTAAAAAGTGAAATAAACATTTTAATTTTTATTCTGCATACATTTTTCGGCAAACCATACAGCCCCTTAATATATAGAATGCAAATAGCTTGTGGAACATGTATCCCTGGGAGGATAGTGGAAAATCTATTAATTCTAACCAAATAAAACTGATTTAACAATAAAGAACTATAGCAAAAATTCTAAGGCGATAAAAATTGTTTGTTCATACCTGCGCGTGAGGATTTTGAACTTCTACACCACTGGATTTGTGAGATTTGGTCCACTCAACAAGGGGATCATGAATGAAGGTCTCAAGAACACTCATGAGCGTCTCCTTATGTGTTCTCAGTACTGACAGAGTTATCTCACATACTTTCAGAAACACGCCTTCATATCCAGTTATTCCGAGCCCGTCTATCATGTTCTGAAACCCAAAAAATGGTATAACTAACTTTTACGAGCATAAATAATTTACAAGTAAAGTGCCAAAATAGTCATTTTAGTCTCAGAGTCTCTTCAAATGTCAAATTAGTCACCAGACTCTTAGTATTAGGGCCTCCGGGAAGATTTACATACATAGCACTCAATTCTTATGTATTTACATATGTAACACCTAAACTTTAATTTTCCCATACATACCACCTTACACATGCATGAAAAAGTGTATTTGACATTTTCAAAGTTAAAATGGTGGCATTCTTGACGTCATATGAAACATTTGGGTGGTATAAAATTTAAAGTTTAGATGTTAGGTATTAGATAAATCTAAAAATTAAAGTTTAAATGTTAGATATGTAAATACCTAAGAATTGGATGGTACGTATGTAAATCCCCCCCACACACACCAAAAAAAGGAGAATTTACATGCACAGCACCCAATTCTTATGCATTTACTTATCTCACACCAAAACTGTCATTTTCACAAATTCAACAGCCAATTTACTCTTTTTCAACCGTGTAGAACACTGAAATCCATACTTTCATCCATAGGTAAGGTGTTGGGTTTGTAAAAATGTCAAGTGTTGGTGTGAGATATGTAAATGCATAAGAATTGGGTGCTTCACATGCAAGTAAAGAGTGAAGAGACCAACTTGACACTCAGTAATTTACGGTAAGTTATCCTGCATAGCCCATTTACCTGAGTTAACCTGAAGGGCACGAGTTCAGGCTTCTCTAACTGCAAACCTTTATCAAAAAGGCAACTAAAATCAACATGAATACAGTCTCCTGTCGTCGAGTCGAACAGAATGTTTTCTCCATGCCTGTCACCCAGCCCAACAATATGCCCCACCATGGACCAAACAGCAGTAGTGTGGGCATAAGCAACTCTTGCTCGAAACCAAGCCGCTGGCTCCGAAAACGTCGTAAGGAACCATCGATGGAAAATAGGAGGGAACATTGGCAGAATTTTCGACTTAAACATCTCCTCCTCAGCCATCTTACCCTGGCATTGTTCATAGATCTTCTTGATCAAAGGTTTTTTTTTAGATGTACAAAAATATATCCTTTTTTAAGATTTTGCCAAATTATTAAGGAGAACTCATTTGAAATATGAGCAAATTTTTTAAAATAAAAAATTTACAACTTTAATTTTTTAAAAATATTTATTAATTAATTAAAATTTTGTTAATTGAATTAAAATTTAAATTAATCATTATTTTTAGTTTAAAAAAGTAATTAAATAACATCAATTCTATTTAATCTATTTAAATCACAAACTATATTAATTTGTACGAATTACAATTTTTTTTAATTAATTAATATTTGTAATGTTAAAAACTAAGAAACCACCTTAACTTACAATATATGAGGAAATCATGGTGGGAATACATTGCCCACCCCACATCCATTGTAGCAATCATTCTTCTTCTCAACCACTCTTCCATAGTCTCTCCTCCTTTTAACCTTGATCTGTGCCATGGCTGACTGATTTGTGTGACTGGGGCTGTCAAAACGACTCATTAGATGGGTTGGTCATGTTAAACATTGACTATCTAATGATCTAGTATGGAGAATAGATGTTTTAGATTTGACTTATGTTAAAAAAGACAGAGATATACCTAGAAAGACTTTGGGTATATTGTATAAAAAATAATCTTAAATTATTAGAATTAATTCATACAAGCGACCCCGCTTAGTAGGATAAAAACTTCTTCTTGTTGTTGTTGATATTAATATTTTTAATTAATATTTAGTTATTAATTAATAAATTTTTAATTAAATTAAAATTAATTTTGATTAATGTTTTTCTTAATTATTATTGCTTAATTTATGAAAGTAATTAAATAATATAAATTTTAATCACAAACTATATTAAGTTGTTTGAATTAATATATATTTTTTAGTTAAATAATACTAGTAATTTAAAATCCTGCACTTTAATTTATTACACAGTAGAAACCACAACATAACTTATCCGCCACACATCCATTATATCAATCTCCACTGCTACATCAATGGCTCTACGTCAATGAGGAGTCAACTGAAAACCAAACCTTCTTTTAACTTCAAGAATTTACGCATCCTTCATAGCAAACCACCTACTACATCAGTGGAAACCACACCTTCTTTAACTTGTAAATACTACACGCATCCTTGACAGCAAAGCCACCTACTTCCGTCCTCCTGACCCTCTCCTTCTCTTCTTCTCTTCTACTGTCTCTTCTCATCTTAACCTTGATTTGTGCCATGGCAGGCTGGTTTGTTGGTCAGATCTTGGATAAGATCATCAACACGATCTCGGATAAGATCATCGACACTTGCTTTGATAACCTGCTTGATCAATATGGACGGCAGACAGGCATGAAGGAGGAGCTCGAAAGGCTGCTCCAAAGGCTGCGAGAGAACCACCCCAAGATCCAAGCTGTCGTCTCTGCCTACACCCGAGCACAGAACACATATCCCAACCCGGCTCTCAACAGATGGTATTGGCAGCTACGAGATGCCATCGATGAGGCAGATGATGTTCTCGATGACTTTGAGTACATGAAGCTCGAAGAAGAACAACAGGAGCAGATCAGACGAAACACGGAGAATACAAAGGTGCGTTCTGCAGGCACTAGCTTTCTTTCTCTACCTTTGCTTAAATTTCGTAAAGGCGACGAACGAGCTCTCAAAATTGATCCCTACTTGGAGAGACTGGAGGCAGCTGTGAAGAAACTTGATAAAGTTTCAGCCGACCTCAGTACTTTCCTTCATCTCATCCAAAACGAAAAGCAGGAGCAGCAGGAGCTGCAGCTTCAGTTGTGCAAAGCTCGTGAAACAGGACCCTTGCCTAAAAATGATCTCATCGGTCGAGGCGAGGAGAAGGATTTTGTTATGCAGTGGTTGAGGACGCCAACAAATGAAGATCCAACTCATATGACTAGCCCTACTCTGTACAAAAACATTTCTCTTCTATCCATAGTGGGTCATGGTGGCATGGGCAAAACAACTCTCTTACAACACATCTATGAAGATTTGAAAGAAGAATTTGAACTAAAAATGTGGGTTTGTGTTTCCAACGGCTTTGATGCAAAAAAGATCATTGCCGATATTTTGGGATTTCTTAACAAGAAGAGGCCTCCTTCGGAGTCACTCGCTGCCTTTCAAGAGTCTCTTAAATCTGAGGTGCAATCCAAAAAATTCTTGCTTGTTCTGGATGACATTTGGGAGGAAGATATGAACAAATGGGAGAATGTGCTCTCCCCTCTGGCTCGTGGAAGTTTCGGAAGTAAGATTTTGATAACTACTCGAATTGATGAAGTTGCGTCTGCGATTGCAAAGGTTATTAAAAAGAAGATGGAAACATTGAGAATAACGGGCTTGGAGGAAGATGTGTGTTTGAAGCTACTCAACACCCATGCATTTGCTGGAGTTGTGAACCTTGGTGCTCATAAAAAATTACTAGACATTGCTAGTTCGATAGTTAAAAAGCTTTCAGGCTCTCCATTGACCGCAAAGCTCATTGGTGGTGTTCTCAATTCTAACTTGGATGATAGTTTTTGGATGAATATTTTAGAAAGTAATGTTCTAAAAGTAGAATCAGACATTTTGTCTATCTTAAGATTGACTTTTACATTCCTCTCACAACCTCTTCAAAATTGTTTTGCATTTTGCGGTGTATTCCCACAAGATAATCATTTTGATAAAGATGATTTAGTCCGAATGTGGATTGCATTGGGTTTCATTCAAGAATCTTCTGTTGAAGGAGAGACTTTGGAAGATTTTGGAGGAAGGAATTTTGATAAATTGGTCAGAAAATCTTTCTTTGATGAGTTTCAGAATTATTCTGGGAGAATATACTATAAGATGCATGATTTATTACATGATTTGGCACGGTCTATCTCTTCAGAGGAATGTTTCGGATTTGTGGGAGATGATGTTTTATCTTTTAAAGTTCCTAATAATGTCCGACACTTATTTGTTGAAACTGAAAATCCAGACGTGTTAAGAATGATCAAAGATGTTAAAAATTTACATTCACTTTTTCTTCGCAGTCAAGAAACTCATCAATGTTTTATTGAAATACTTGCTAAAATTTTGGAAGCATCGAGAAGGATTCGTTTGTTGTTCATATGGTTTCCACGGCAGAAAAAGATTTCTGAGGCTATTAAAAATTTGAGACATCTTCGATATTTGAATCTTTCTTTACCTCTCACTCAGCTGCCAAGATCTCTGGGCAGTCTTTATCATTTGCGTTTCATCGTTAACGAGTTATATCTGGGATCTCACTCTCATGATTTCTTGCCTGCCAATGCGAGTGATCTTACTAATCTGCGTTGCGTGAAATTGCCCCCGGATGTATTTTCTAGTGTACCTGGAATTGGGAAATTAAGGTCACTTCAAGAACTAAAAGGGTTTAATGTTAAGAATGAGAATGGTTATAGAATTGGGGAGTTGGAACATATGAGCGAGTTGCGCCAATTAGAAATACATTTTCTGGAAAATTTGAAGGATGTTAACGAGGCTTGCACTGCAAAATTATGTGAAAAGAGAAAACTGACGGATTTATCTTTGAAATGGGGTGAAACGTTAGTAAATACTGACTCAGATGCGAATGTGCTTGAAAATCTTAAACCATACAAAAATCTGAAGAGATTGTCCATATTTTCATACAAGGGTGTAAGCTCTGCAAAATGGATGTGCAATGCAGATTTGATCTCTAATCTAGAGTACATCCGTCTGGACGAGTGTTCGGAGTGGGAAACTCTTCCACCTTTTGGGCAGCTTCCCCACCTCAAGTTACTGTATCTTTGTAATATGCCAAAAGCAAAGCGGCTTGATCATACATTCCACGGGAATGACAAGGTTTCTATGTTTCCATCGTTGGAGGTGCTAAATATGAAGGGATTACAAGTATTGGAGGATTGGTTTGATGTTGCGGGAGCAACAACATATGATTGTTTCTTTCCTTGCTTAACTGAACTCTTCCTCGATAATTGCCCAAACCTTCAGGACCTGCCCCATTTGCTTCCTAAGCTCAAGAAAATGAAGATAACAAACATTGGATGGAAGGCTGCTTTGAACTGCAAGCAAGAAACCAACTGTTGCGGCATTTCAAAATTGATTCCACTTGAGACGTTAGAGGTCCTTTCGTGTCCAAACATCACATCTCTTCTTCTGACGGATGTAGGAAAATTGAGAATTGAAGGTTGCCCCAACCTGATTTCTCTTGGTGGACTGCAACAAGTGGAGAGTGGCATTGAGAAACTCCAGCTTATTCTCAGTGAAGTTGTTATAGATGACCCATCCTTGTTGTCGACGGTAAGTATCGCCTCCTTGGAAAATCTCACAATTTGTAATAATGATGTGCTGGTTTCTTTTACAATTGAGGCGGAGCAGTGGTTTTCGCACGTTAGCTCATCCCTTCGTGAGTTGAGCTTTGAAGGCCTCAAATCTCTGCAGTCTCTCCCTTCCTCCTTGGAACGCTTCCCTTCACTTGAGATTCTACGTGTCGAAAAAGTTCCTCAGCTCCAGCAGCTTCTACACATCCCCGCCTCCCTGAAAAAATTACATCTTAAATGCCTGGAATTATTGCAGTGCCTGCCATCTTCTTTGTCCGCCATCTCATCCCTCAAGCATCTTGAATTAGAAAGCATTCCACTCCTCAAATCATTGCCAGAACTCCCTCCCTCTTTGTCTAAACTGAATATAAATAGTCTTGATAACCTAGAGTGCCTGCCATCTTCTTTGTCGGCCATCTCATCCCTCGACAATCTATGGTTAACAAGCATTCCACTCCTCAAGTCATTGCCAGAACTCCCTCCCTCTTTGTCTCATCTGGCTCTAAGTAATCTGGATAACCTCCTGTGCCTGCCATCTTCTTTGTCGGCCATCTCATCCCTCAAGCATCTACATCTAGTTAGCATTCCACTGCTCAAATCATTGCCAGACCGGCCTCCTTCTTTGAATTGTCTGCGTATAAATAGTCTTGATAACCTAGAGTGCCTGCCATCTTCTTTGTCGACTATCTCATCCCTCAAGGAACTATCATTAATAAGCATTCCACTCCTCAAATCATTGCCAGAACTCCCTCCCTCTTTGTCTGTACTGAATATGAAGAGTCTTGATAACCTAGAGTGCCTGCCATCTTCTTTGTCGGCCATCTCATCCCTCAACTATTTAAATTTTGAAAGCATTCCACTCCTCAAATCATTGCCAGAACTCCCTCCCTCTTTGTCTACTATGTATATAAGTAAGCTTGATAACCTGCAGTGCTTACCATCTTCTTTGTCGACCATCTCATCCCTGAAGTATTTAAAATTAAAAAACATTCCACTCCTCAAATCATTGCCAGAACTCCCTCCCTCTTTGTCTAGTCTGCATCTATATAAACTTAATAAGCTAGAGTGCCTGCCATCTTCTTTGTCGGCCATCTCATCCCTCAACCATCTACAATTACTCAATATTCCACTCCTCAAATCATTGCCAGACCTCCCTTCCTTTGGGGTTACAATAACAGTATTGAATTGTGATCCAGAGTTGATGAAGCGTTATAATAGAAAAAAATCGAGGCTTTGATTGGCAGAAGAAGAGATTGGAGACGTTGCTGATGTCAGTATTAATTTTATTTTATTTAAGAGTTGTTGTTGTTGTATTTGTAATTAAATTATAAAATCATTGTTTTGTTTTGCACTTAATTTTTATAATTTCAGTTGGTAGTTAAAATATCATTTGTAATTTTCCCTTAATTTTTTTTTAATTCTGATTGGCACAACATAGCATGGTCTTATATAGCATTAAACTTAAAATGTAAATATATTTGTTTGGATATATATGGATTTACTCCACAAAGATGATTACAATAACATTAAATGTAGGTGATATATGGATTTTACCTGCAAGACACTCCGGAACTGTGCTTCTTTACTTACAAGTCATGTTGACATTATCTTTTTTTTTTTTTTAAAAAAAATTTGAGCTAAGTATATCTCATCAAAATTCTTTGAAGATGAATTGTTCTTTACAATTGATTTAAAATAAGTTGTTGGATGTAAATTTTATATAATGGATCATATATAAAAACACTAATCTCAATGCAAATTAAAAATATGATATACTCATCCTCACCCAAATTCTCCACACTATTGATTTGTATGACTTGATATTTTGTGGTTTTATGTGATACATGTGTTAATCAATAAGAATCTAAGATAAAATAATAACACAGTTATATATAAATATATATATTCTGAGAATTCTATATCATTTAATACACTGATTGAGAAATTATTTATCAAAAAAAGAAAATAAAATAGTTATGGTATCATGTCAAGGTCCTTTTAAGTATTCGTACTCAAAGAGCCCTTCGTCTATTAATTTTTCTCTTAATTGATTCTCAGCATAAAATTTTCTTAATTATTGTGGCAAAAATAAATCTGAAAAAAAAAATGTGAGGGTGGATAAAAAATTCGTAAAGGTTTATTTGGGTTCATTATTTATTTTAATTTTTATTTATTTTTATTTGAATCAAAATATATTTGATAAGTTAATCTAAACGATAATTGTTTTCAAAACACTCATAAAATTAAAAAAAAAACTTTTAATTAATTTTCAAAACATATAAATTTATTTTAAAAATCTAAAATTAAATTCAATAATATACTAAACAAATGTATTTTTAAATTAAAATAATAAAATAATTAAAAAAAAGCTCGAAATTATATAATTTTAAGTTAATAAAAAATTGCATAATATAAATTAAAACTTAAGAGCATGGACATGCATATAACATCTAGTTTACAAATGGAAATGGAATGTTGGAATTCAATGCACATTGAAAAGGAAGATATACATACATGCGACTCAATTCTTATGTATTTGCATATCTACCACCTACACTTCAATTTTTAAGTACATAGCACCTTATGCATGAAAATCTGTGTTTCACCATTTTAAAGTTAAAATGGTGAATTTTTGAAATGTGATATGAATAATTTGGGCGGTATAAATGCAAACAACTAAAGTTTTGGTATTATATATGTAAATGTTAACGAATTGGGTGGTATGTATGCAAATACACCTATTTAAAAAAAGGTAAAAAACTATGGGGAACCTGGTTTGCCCCAATGATCAGGGTTTTGTATTTTAGGGATTGACAGTTAAATATAATATTTTAATGGTTAATATCATATTGTACTTTCTGTGTTATAACAAAAAATGACAGAAGTGGGGTCGTGTTTTTATTGAATGAATGAAAAAATAAGTGTTGGAATCGTCAGAAATTTATAGTTTACATATAGTGATTGTTTGCACTCTCAAGAAGACATGGGAGGATTAAAAAGGTTGTATTATAATGTTAGAAGTTGAGAGTGTGGTAAAATATTTATGACAGTACAGAGATGTTAACGTTTTAATTTTATAAAATGATCTAGAAAATATATTTGTAAGGAATTTCAAAAGAAACATTAACAATTTTACTTGAAAAATTAGAAAAAAAAAGTGTAAATTCAATTGAAATGATTCACTATATGCATGGTGTTCCTGAAGTCTTCTCTTCTCAGTTGTTGGAAAATATATCATAACAAAGTGGAAAAACTTATTTGTTCTATCGTGTCTATAATGATTATGAAAAAATAGTAATATGTGATAATAAGCATAACACCATAATCTTAAAACATTTCATTAAAAGAACCATGTTATTTCTTTTAATTGTAAAATATTATTTAACATTTAATTGTCTTCTTAACCTCAAATTATTTGGTATTGTTGAATACGGGATTGTCTAATGAATTACACTCAAAGAATAGAGCGTAGAACATAAGAAAGAGAGAAAAAAAGTGAGATGGGTTCTCTAAAAAATAGTATAATGAGAGGATTGTGTAACAGTTAATTGAAAAATTCATAACATTTAATGAAGCATAAATGTTAATTCAACTTTCATGCCCCCGTTTATCTATAAAAAGGGGATCATTTCCATATTTTAAATTAAACTTGAAAACTTTTCAATCACACTTCAATTACTTAATTTGAGATTATTTAAACTAAAATCCACTTAATTTGGGCTCATTTAAATTAAAATTTATTTATTTATTATGCCTTTTGGATTGTCTCATCAAGACATTTTGCTTGACAATAAATTTGTTGAAATTAGAATTAAGACGATCAAAATTTTAATTTTAGATATTTCCAACTAAAAAATTACACTAAGGTTTGTACTTGACTGAAAGAATTTCTTCATGAGATATAATTTATTCTTGTCTTTTGGATGATGACATCTATATTGTCTTAAAAAATACTATATTATATCTTTGAAAAATAAATTCAAATTAGTTAAATCACAAGTTTATATTGCAGCTATTTAAAATAAATTCAAGGGGCATTCACATATTTAACACCCAATTCCTATGTATTATTAACATGTCCAACTCATAAATTTTATTTACAATCATCCAACTCGTAAGAGGACTATTGTACTGCAAGAAGAGGTTGATGAGAGTGGTTGTTGAAAGTGTGGAGAGTTATTGTTAAGTATTTAGAGAGTCTTTTTCGTTTCTTCTTCTTCTTTATTTTTTGAGAGTTCAGTGTAATTGCTGTTGTTGGAGTCAGTTGGAATCAAAGAAACTTCGAAGAATTGCTTGGATTACATTTCAGATAAGTGTTTATATCTTATTTCTTAAGTATTGTACTTTGGATTTGAGATTTATGAATATGATTTGTTGTGTGAATCCTATGCTTTCTGAGTAGTCTTCTTCTCTTTCTCTCTGCGAATATGAAATGATTTAGTGACAGATTTAAATTAGTTTTGAGAACTTTATTTCTTTATTTTCCATAATTGTGATGATATTTTACCTGATCTTCGTTTACCTTATAAATTGGCCTCTTGTAATGTTAAAATCTGTGGAGAATTCTTAAGACCTGACCGTGGGCTAAGAGTTCTTAACTTGTATGCACATTTCTCTTGGAAAGATAGAGAGTAAATCCTTGAAAAGAGAAGTGCAAATAAATAGAGAGATAATCTTTGATGAGCGTAGAATTAATTTTGTTTTTAGTGTGACAGACTAAATTCAATCAATTTGGTTTTAGAAAAGAGGTGACGGGTTACTAGTAGGCCGGACCATAGACACCCTGGGGTAATCAAGAAGTGAGAGCCTAGAATTAGTCCTTACTACTAACAATGCATCCTAATCCAATCTTTAAAAGCTAGCTAATGTTCTTTATACACTTGACCAGAGGGTAAAGAATATATATGCTCCTATTTGTCACAAAACTGCATTCTTAAAGTTCTCAAGCTAATTTAATTGTTTAATAATTATGGAATATTTCGTATGGGGAAAAAATTTTAATTTATCGTGTTAAAGCTTTTTATTTATTTACTTGCTATTTCTATTTTAATACTTTGCTCATTTTTAGTGGATTAGTTTCTAAGAAGATTTCTAATTTGGAGTTTTTATTTAAACTGTTTTCTTTCTTGTTCTTTAGCCAACTAGTTTCCTCGTGGGATCGATATCTGGGGATTTAAAAAGAAAACTCTATATTACTTGAAACGATACGTATACTTGCATAGTACCCCTAGTGTGCATTTATATTTTCAAAACTACAATCTATTAACTATCGTACATTAACCTCTTAACCTACAATTTGTTTATGAGATGACGGCTTAAATGCAATTGTTGCTTTAGCTCCTCTCTTTTAATGTCTTTAAACCTGAGTCAATGTTCTCTTTAAGAGAATCATTGCAGCAGCTGACAAGTGAGATTTACCACAATGTAGATGCAATGTTGATTCTGCCCGCCCTGAAGCAAGCGTTAATTTGTCTCACTGTCTTTTATTTATAACACAAATCAGTACACTATGGTAGTCTATGATGCTGTATTTTTGCATCGTTTCCTTTAGCTTTAAACTTTGCATTCCATGTTAGAAATATATATATACATACCACACAAATCTTGTGCGTTTACACATCTAACACCTAAACTTTTGTCTCTTCTCATTCATGCCACCTATATCTTCCACATCGCATAAAAATTTTTTCACCTTTGTTCAATTCCTTAAAAGATAAAATACACTTTTTCATACATAGATGAGGTGGCGAATACATATAAATTGAAGTTTGGTTGTTAGACATGTAAACACAGGAATTGCGATATGCATGTAAATCATTTTTTTTTTCTCAATCATAAATTCTTCATAAGTCATAAGTTTGAAGCTAACACATACTAATATATGATCTTCTAAACCAAAAGTCTACTGGATGGCTTTCCATCTTTGCAAAGTTTTATGAGAAGGACTATAAGCGAGAGCAATTTTTGCAAAGGTATAACATTTATTATTTCGAACATTACTTTGGTAGGAAATCTATGCCGGTAATCGTAACAACTATTTTTTTTGAAGTATTTTCTTTTTAGGCATTGATTGATAAATGATATACTTATTCTCTCGTACATTTACCTCAATGTCAATTGTGAAAATTTGGGAAATATTTATGCATTTGATGTTTAATTGTTGGGGGGGGGGGGGGTGGGACATTCAAATACGTGTGCCACATGAAATGTTTATTGTGTTCCCTTGTGAAATTTGGAAGGATCTCAAAAGTTTTGTTTCTTTTGAAAATATGGAATGTTAGAAGACTTTGTGCTCAAGGAAATCTGAAATGTTTAGAGTCTTAAAACTTTGTAAGATTATATTCTTGGGAACGTCTGAAATTGTGGTAGTTTTGATTTATGAAAGGTCTTCGGAGATTGAAAACTCGTCGCTTGAAAATTACAAAATCATCATGCCTTTTGATTTATGAATGATCGGTTTCTTCTTGAATATGAGGAGTTTAACCTGGATTCATTTCTATAGTTATTGAATATACTCAATATGAATAAATTGTGCTTTTCTCATTTTAGATTTATGGGGCACTCCTGAATTTATACCTTATTGTTTCTGGTTATATAGTATTGAAATTGTTTAAAGCTTATGTGGGAATATCCTTCTCCATTACTTTAAATCTGATTTTTAGTGAGATTCATCTCTTGATCATAATCAAAATATGGAAAAAGAGTTGGGTTGATTCATGATCTGCTCGAGTAAGAAGTGGTAAAATTTAAGGGGATGTTTTGTAGAAGGTTTTGAGCATGATTAAGGCAGGGAACAAAATTTGGGGGTTTCAGTTTTTATATCAACTTCACATGGAGAGATTAAAATGATTGAAAGATTTACATACATACCACTTATTTCTTGTGTATTTATATATTTCACAAACTTTATTATTATTTTTTTTTAATACTTAAGCAATTTAAATCTTCTCGAATCATGGAATTGGAATAACCATGTTTTTTTTTTTTTTTTTTTTGTACATTTTTGCAAGATAAATCTGGGCAAGCCATCAACAACACCTTACAAAGCTGGAAAAAAAAAACACCAGAAGGAAGAAAAAGATAAAGTCAGAAGATTGAAGATAGCTGCGACGGCGGCAACGGCGGCTGCTCCACCATTAGTTCCGGCGCCAATGAGGAATGAAATTCACAGAGATTTCTTGTACACATCTTTTATGAGTAGATCATATATGATAAGTTTGAAATTCGTTTCTTTAATTTACTCGTACAGAAGAGACATAAATTGAAGTTTGTCTTGTTTTTTTTATTGTTGTATGCATATAGGATGCGATTCTTATTTTAATTTCCCATTAAATCTTCTTTCTCATAAATGTGATTAATCCATTATTGTGATGCCTTTGCGACACGAAAAAAATTTGCATCCGGAGATCGGACGTAGCGCTGCGTTCGGATTTGTGAGTGTACCCTCCATGTACCTCTCATGTAACTCTTCATGTGTATGAGTTACACGCAAGTTACAGAGGAGTTATATGAGAGATACATGGGGGGTATCTCTACTGTCCAGACGCAGCGCTGCGTCCGATCTCCCGACGCAAATTTTTTTCTTGCGACACACGGTAATGATATTAGTGACAATACTTTTGTCAAGGCATTTAGGTCATAGTACATACTTATAATCTGACTTTTCATAATTTTTAATATGTTTGAGGGTGCTCTCCGAATTTTTGGAGTTGCATTTATGAATACCGTTTATAGGCTTTACTTATGTAATTTTTTTATTTTATTTTTTTTATGTAGAATCTTGGAGTAAGAGATTCAAAATTGGTACAGTTTCTTAAATTGAATTTACAGATTCTTAAATCCTATTGATAATCTCATCCTTAAACTTCCATATTTAAGCACATTACACTTTGCTTCTCGAAGCATGTAGATGAGGTTTTATTAGTATAAGAATGTTTGGACATTTAAAGCACAAATACATATGAAATTTTTGCATTCTCATTCTTTATTAATCTACTACAGCTAATTCTCATACAATTTTTTTTGTGCGTCTTTGCGAGGTAAACCTGGTCACGGTCAAGACTTTAGAGAATCGCGAAACTACTCCGAGACAGATAAAACAAACGGCACCGAACTTTATTTTGGTGAGATCTTTTCAAAACACTGTTTTCAATTTAAATGCTCATTTAAAATTCTATAATATACATTCATGTGATCACAAAATAACGTTTTAAACTTCATTTGACATATAATAATGACAAAAATTTGAGATAAGTTAGTTAAGTGTTCTCTCTTCTCTTCCCTCTTCTCGAAATGAGACAACGACGCGTTCAAGCGAAGATTCATCTCCAAGCACGGTGGAGACGACAACAACAAGACGAAAGACAATCTTCAATTAAATCCTTCATAGTTTTAAATAACAAACCTATATGATTTCGATGTAGTTCGCCTAGCGCGATATAAATAATCATTTTATCTTTTAGGCTTTTGCACAGTTCTGTTGTGCAATATAAGTCCTAACACTTTTAGGATTCTGAGGTTGTAGTCCGGTACGACATAAATCCTCCTATCCTCTTAGACTATTTGCACGATCGGTTATCGTGCGAGTGTAAGCTCTAAATAAATAAAATTGTCCGGATTGAAACATTATGTAATATTATCGTTGAATTTAAAGCCAAACAAATAGGATAGTTGGGAAGTCACCGAGGTTCTCCTCGGATCTGTGACATCCCCTACTTCTTCGTTCCTTTAGACACCTAAAATAAAATGTTCCTATTTTGAGCCATTCTTTTTTGACTCTTCCGTGTCCATTTTTGGTAGCTTAAACTTTGAAATTCTTGGAAGCAGAACCACTGATCTTAATCGAGAGTTTTCTTAATTGACTCCCGTCATTTAAGATGTAATTAACTATAGGGGCCGGCCCTTATAGGAAAATTTAGGATCCAGGTAATATAAACCCTATATAATGTTCGATATTAAATAGGAGAACTTGTCGGCTTATAAAAAAAATGATTTCGTAGACTGACCGGATATCATAGACTCTATAATTTAGTTAATCGAGCTCCGCTATTTAAGTGATATGTCTACTCCTCGGGATAGATGTATTACTTGCAGTGTTGTGCTCGTTTAATTTAAACTATTGAATGTATGCTATTTTGTCTTATTTTTCAAAAATTAAATTATCATTTTTTTTCAAAAGAAACATACCCTACCTATTATTCTAAATTAAACTATTTTAAATCTAAATTATATTTTAAAATTACCATCTTCAAAATTTAGCGGCCGACATCCTTAAATCTTACTGATGACAATTAAATAATGCAACTTATTATGATGTATGTATAGTGGATGTGTCAAAAATTGACCCGATGCATCAACAAGGCTTCTTTCTTGCATAATGAGTTACCAAACATTTTAGGTATATGATTTCTAATGTAATTATATGTAAAATCAGATTCGTTATGCACGTACAAATCATTAATTTAAATAAAAAATTATTCCTACGGACAAAAACTAGTACACACAAAATTTACATAAATGAAAGCTCGATAGTTGAATGATGCAAATTTTCCACAACGATGACTTAACCATTAAAATTTAGCTAAAAAGCAAAAAAATATAATGAAATTAAAATATAAATAAATCCAAAATGATGACTTTATCATTAAAATGATCATCCACTCCTACATTATCAAAACATAATCTATCATTTTGTGATAACTAAAAGATCTTCTTTTTTTTTTCTTTTGTATTTAACATATCATATATCACATGCTGGGCATCGAAGAAATTCTTCTTTTACAATTAAATAATGTATTATATCTCTCCAACTAAAATGATCTTGTAGTTTTCGAAAATATTTTCATTATAAACCACAAGATAAATGTTAATAAAGAAGTCTCAATAAAAAATTAGTTGTTGATAGAGTTTCTACTTTAAAGATTTTGTGAGAGCAAGTGGTTGATATGATTTTCACTATCGCAAAAAATTAAAAGCTTCATCAGTGCAATTCATTTAAAAATTTAGCGAAACATAAATCTCAAAAGTTAAATTTTTTTTGAAAATCACAAAACGCAAAAGCAACACACGATACATATTATTTAATAATCTGAAATGATAAAGTTCATATAGATATATGTTATTTAAATATCTAGAAGGTAATAATCTCACAAGTTAAAACTCATCCGTAAAATCTCAAAAGACAAAATTACATAAAAAAAAAATGCTAAATGAAATTAAAAAATCTTAAAAAGTAAAGGTCTCAGAAGATATAGGTTATTTAAAATTTTAATAAAATAAAAGCTTCCAAAAATACATTTTCCTTAAAAATCCTATAAGACAAATTACTAAGTACAAAATTCGAAGGTATATGGACTACGAAATATGATCAATACGTTTAAAAAAACAAATAGTGCCACACAAATGAGACTTTGCTATCGTAAGAGGCATCTATAAAGCTCTGATTGTGTGTATGTGTGTGCAAGCGAGTGTGTTTTTTAATTAACAACATCAAGATTAATTAACTAACTTATATAAATTATACATTTTTTAGCTACAATAATTTTTAATTAACTAACATTAAATATTAAGATTAATTAATCTTATATAAATATATAATTTATTTAATTGGGAATTAATAATTTTAAATAATATTTCTTTATCAATTCAAATTTTACTAATAAAATTAAAAATTAATTGTGGTTAAAATTCTAATAAAGCTTTTTTTATTTTATTTATTAAAGTAATTAAATATTGTCAATTCTATTTAACAACTTGAAGAAAAAAAATATAAATTTATTTGAATTAATATTAGTAATATTGAAACTTAAAACCCTATCTCTTTCTTCTCCAAAGTTTGACCCCCAAATACGTTGCATAGATAACTTCATTGATTTGCTAAAATTTATTTCCAATTAATTCTTTATTTTTTTATATACTATTAAATGAGTTTTTCATGCAAAAAATAAATTAAACAATCAACCATCTAATGTTTAAACACTAAAGAGTAGAAAATATCTAAAAAAACTTGACATCCGACCAACTAATAAAAAATTAACCTTAATACTATGATCAATATGTAAATCTTCATGCAGCTCTTCTAGTTGGCACTAGTTAGAAAAATATATTTTAAGAAATATATGGGAAGTCATGCCCTATTTAGGGGTGTAAATGAGTCGAGGCGGGCTCGAGCCACGTCAAGGTTGAGCTTGGTTCGTTTGTCAAATTGTGAGCTCGAGCTCGATCTCGATCTCGAGTCGAGCTCCAATGGTGAGCTCGAGCTCGATTTGTAAGGCAGTAGCCGACTCACAAGCTAGACCTAAAAATTTAATTTTTACTGGAGCTCGCCAGAGAAGGTATTGGTGGCCGAAAGATGAGGATGAAGCAATGTCAGCTCACGAAAAATGCATAAAAATGACTACCGGTTGGCTCAGGCCGGGAGGAGCTCGAGATCGAGCTCGTTTAATAAACAAACTCAAATTTGAGTTGGAGCTCATGCGCGTGGCTCAATAAGCTCCGCTCGTGAGCTTGTTAAAATTTTGAGCTCGAGTAGGCTTGCTCTTTACACCCCTATACCTAATTTATTGCTACTTGAGTTATATAGGAAGCTAGGAAGAAACACACTTCTTGTTGTTGCAATATATACTCTACTTAAAAATTAGATAAAACAACTGAATTATGTTTTCTCTTATATTTCTAAAATTAATATTAAATCATTAACAAAGGTTCAATCAGAATAATATTTTTTCACGCATAGAAATATCATGAATCTGATCATGGAATCTAAAAAATTTAACATGATTTATTAAATCTTAAAATTATTTAAAAATTATACTGTTAAAGGATGATTGCTAGTCACATTGAAAAAAAAAGTTATATCTATAAATAAAGTTATCTGTGCCAATAATTCAAACTTTGCCAAACCATCTTTATATTGTGGAAAACATATTTAAATCTCTGTAAATCGACTTTGAAGAAAATTTATTAATGAACCAACTAAAAAAATTTAAAAATATTGCAAAAGCGACTTGCAGAATTATTCTCTGAAGATAAAGGTAAGATGAATCAAGATGACATGACATTAGTAGCTAGCAAAGGTGTACCATAAAATTAGGATAATATGCACATCAAAATCAACAATAAAAAGGAATAATAATTAAACATAAAAAAAGTTAAAAGATAGACCTAACCATTAATTGACATTATTAATCAAATGTAATTTTCCAACTCAATCTAGTAGAAAAATATCTTCAATATCGAATCCTCAAGAACGCTCGTGACTTTTCTTTCCATCCACTAAAAAAAAATCTATTTTTTTTAATTATTTATTGTATTTGTTTTATATTTTTCACATCGTGTGCTATTTAGAGGTTGTTTCTAAATATAGAGTTGTTTAGTTTTATTTGTAGTGCGAAAAACAAAAGTCTATAGTCTTTATGATTGAAGTTGCTTCCCATCAAAGTCAACTCTCAAGTCTACAAGTCTTCTTATAATTAATAAAACTTGGTCTTTGTTTATAATTCATTGGTTTTAGTCTTGAAATTTGGTTACAATTTGTGTTTTTTATTCACGGGCCATTTTCACGGAACTTTCCCATCATCTCCAACCTTTCCAATGATGCGAAAGAAAATTCTTTATATTTTAAACGTATCATATTCTTGGTTCCGTTTTCAAACTCCCTTCTTTTCTTCTCTTCCGTGGCATTCTTTTCTGCTCTTCCATCTTATAGCACATGCAAGATACGTGGGTTATTAACAAATATATGTATCTATTTATTCTTATATTACATAAAAAAAGTCATATAAATTATATATATATATATGAATCTGATTATGAAATCTAAAAATTTATCATGATTCTTTAAATTGTAAATTTATTTAGAAATTATGTTGTTAAATGGTGATTGCGATTCACATTAGAAAAAAAAAAAGTATATCTATAAATAATGTTATCCATACGAATAATTCAAATTTACCAAAAAATCCTTATAAAGAGGGAAACACATTTAAATCTCTGTATAATCAACATCGAAGAAAATTTCCTAATGAATCGGCTAAAAATAATAAAAAAAGTTGCAAAAGTGATTTGCAGAATTATTCATTGAAGATGAAGGTAAGATGAATCAAGAAAACATGATATCAGTTGTCAGGGAAGATGCATCATAAAATTGAAATGATATACACATGACAATCTTCAAAAAAAAAAAAATTAAGCAAGAAAAAAAAAGAGAAAAGATAGGTCCCACCATTAATTGACAGTATTGATCAATAGCATCTTCATTATTTAATCTGTCCGTGACTCTTCTTTCCATCCACTAAGAAAAGAATCCATTTTTTTCTTAATTGACTTAAGAAGACTTTCTAAAACTTTATTCATTCTTTTCTTAAACCTTATGAACACTTATTAAAATACACTCCTACATGCACCAGATTCTCTCAAGCAAAAGCCCTTTTCGCGGAACTTTCCCATTGTCTCCAACCATTCCATCATCACCTAAATAGATTGAGCCAAAATTAGTTAACTTGTATGAAGTAAACCACTCCCTGTTAGGTGTTATGTGATAAGAGCATCCTGAATCAAGAATCCATGCATCCATGAACAGAGGCGTTCGCGGCGTTCGACGAGATTGAACTCGCGCGACCAGGAGCGAAGGTTTCGCAAAGGTGCTTTTCGCATGCAAACAGGTGAAGGATTGCCGGCCTTCGCAACCGAGGAAGAGGCTCGCGCGGAGCAGTTTGTCAGGTGTTTGCGTAAGCGTCTCCGATTAAGATCCTGAGGTGGAGTTCGTTTTCGCGAACATAAGCCTCATTTTCCGAACAGAGGATTTCAGCTTGCGGAGTTAGCAATTTTGTCGTATGAGGAGTTGCGATAGGTGGAGTTTGGCTGAGGCTTTCACGCGAACAAGAAAGGGCTTCAAGCAAGGTAAAGTGCTTCGTGTGAAAAATTTGATTTACAACTCACAGCAGAATCGAGAAAAAATTGTTGCAATTGACAGTAAAAATTTCAGGTTTCTTTGAATTTATTTGCGTTGTGTTTTTTGTTTCGAGAAAAAGCAGGAAAAGTTCACTGCATGATTAATTTCAAATGACAATGTCCAGTGCAAAATTCGAGATAGTGAAGTTTGATAGAACTGGGAACTTCATATTGTGGCAAACAATGGTGAAAGATTTGTTGGCACAACAAGGACTTTTAAAGGCATTGCAAGCTATGAAACCTGGTAATCTATAAATTGTTGGGGAGTATAGTTGTAGGTGGAGTTCACTCTGTTGAATCATATGATGGAAATGCAGCAGATATGTGTGATCAAGCCATGTATTTTCAACAAGTTCTTGCATTACTTGAACTTGTTGAATGTTTGCAATTGTTAGATGACATGGTTGCCCAACCCATTTCGGTGTAAGAAACTCAACGATGTATTTCTCCTAAGGGGCTGGATATTCGCAAGATGGAGGTTTTCTTCTGAGGGCCTAGATATTTGCCAAGTGAAGGCTTTCTCCTAAGGGACTGGAATTCGCAATGTGGAGATTTTCTCCTGAGGAGTTGGATATTTTCCAGGTGGAGATTTTCTACTAAGGGGCTGGATATTCGCCAGGTGGAGATTTTCTCCTAAGGGGCTGGATATTCGCAAGATGAAGATTTTCTCCTAAGGGGCTTGATATTCGCTAGGTGAAGATTTTCTCCTAAGAGGCTGGATATTCGCAAGGTGGAGATTTTCTCCTAAAAGGCTGGATATTCGCCAAGGTGGAAAATTGTTATGTATGACTCATATACTAGGAAATTTGGAGTATCTTGAAATGGAGCCGAGTGTTTCCTGGATTAATGGGTTGAGGGGAGCGAGGGCATTTTTGTAATTTATCCGTGTTATTTTTATCTATAAGTATGTAACCTTATAGGTATGTAACCGGACTCCTCTGAACTAGTGAATTCGTCGCTCTACTCTCGTTGACGTAGGCATGTTTGCCGAACCTCGTTAAATCTCTGTTTTCTTCTTTTTCTTTTGGATTTGCTTGGTTTCGCCCTAAATTGCACAACATGATTTGTTATTAGTGACTCACAATTACATTTAAGACTAAGGGGCATTCTTGTACTTTCTGCACCCCTTAGGCCTTATCTTTAGGCACCTTTTATTATATATAGAGAGGGGTGGGTGAGGCTTTGTAGTATGGTGTATGTGAGAGCCTAGAGTGAAATCCTGTCCAAGAAAGTAAGAGAGAGTGATTAGCTTGTGGTCAAGGTGAGGAGTGCATCTAAGGGGTCTTGGGAGAAAGAAGATCCAAGAAGATGAGGGCTCATCTTAAAGCTATGTATTCTCTTGCAAATGTCTTAGTAAGATCGACGATGTTTTCTCTCCCGTGGATGTAGATCCGTTTGGATCGAACCACGTAAATTGCTTGTGTCTTTCTTGTTGTGTTTTTTCCTTTCTTTTCTTTGATGTTCTTCTAGCTGCGACGATTATCCCACAACAATTGGCGCCGTCTGTGGGAAACAATCGGCACTTCTCGGCTAGAGGTGTTTTCGGCTGGAATCAAGAAGAAGGGATTACAAGAGCTTTGGCGATCAAGAACCGCAGCAAGGAGGAAGTGGAGGCGTCCGGAAGAGCAAGGGCTTGACAGTCGTGAAAGATTTCCATTTCTCATTGCCTCTGCGAAGAAGAGGTGCAGAAGAAGATTGCAATATTTCTTCGCCTGATTTCGAGCCCAGTCAAAGGACTCGATAATCCAGCAGGAGAGGCCTTCGGCAGTTCCAGATTCTTCGACAGTCAAGAATCGCGAGAGAGTTCCATGCGGCTTCGAGTTCCCCCTCAATTCGGGTTCGTGCACGAGTGCGGGCGAGAAGGCGATCTGTTCGGACAGGGTTCGTTCGGTCGGCACAGGAGTAGAGGAAGCGGGTCGTTCGGTCCGCGAAGGTGCAGGAGGAGCGCGCGAAGAAAGAAGGAGCGGCTTGCGACTTCCGCAGTCGCGCAGGCAGGGTTTCGCTCGGTCCCAGGCGCGAAGAAGCAGTTGCCGGAGGAGGCTCGCGGTCTCTTGAGTTCGTAAGAGGAGCGGACAGCCAGCGAACAGAAGGTTCGCAGCAGTGGGGAAGGCGACCAGGGAATCTTGCGGGAAAATTGTTCAGCCAGGTGTGCAGGCTTGGCTCGTTCGGTCCCGGGAGTGAAGGAGCAGGTTTGAATTCGGCCTGCAGAGTAATCGAAAATCCAGGATTTAGAGGATTTCGGCACTCGCGACAAGCGGAGTGAAACGGGTAGCGAGTGTTCGGCTACAGGAGGAAATCGGCAACAGGGTTTTTGACAACAAGGAGGTGTTAGGTGGTTCAGTTGGAAGATCTTGGCGTGAAGAGCTGTTTGGCGGAGACAATGGGTTCCGCTAAATTTGATATCGAGAAATTCACGGGGAAAAACGACTTCGGCTTGTGGAGAGTAAAGATGAGAGCTCTATTGGTTCAGCAGGGCGTTGCAGAAGCCTTGCAAGGTCCGAGCAGACCGCGTCGGTCGACCCGACCGAGAAGGAGAAGAACGTCGTCTCGGACGGGGCTCACGATCGATAATTCGAGTTTGAGCGACAAAGTCGCCGAGGGAGGTGTCGAGGGAAACAAGCCGCACAATCACTCCGGGCTAAACTCGAGGTACTTTATATGACTAAATCTTTGGCTAACGGACTTTTTCGAAGCGGCTCTTATACTCATTCAAAATGCACGAGGACAAGTCGGTTTCGGAACAGATTGATGAGTTCAACAAGATAGTAGATGATCTCGAGAACATTGATGTCAAGATGGACGACGAGGATAAAGCGTTACTGCTCTTAAACTCTATTCCTAAGAGCTACGAGCATTTCAGGGATGCGATGCTCTATGGTAGGGTACAGACTATTACCTTGGAAGAGGTTCAATCTCCGATCGAGCCGAGGAACTTCGGAAGAAGCACGACATGAAAGAAGAGGCCGGTGGAGACGGTCCCGACGGTTAGAGGAAGACCGAGCAAGAAAGGTTCCAAAAGCGATCGAACGGATCAAAATCCGTAAAGAAGAACGAAGTCGGTCTTCTAAGAGATCTAACAAGTGTTACCACCTGCCACAAAGAAGGTCACTTCGGGAGGAATTGTCCGGATAGAAGAAAAACTTTCGGGAGAAGCCCAAAGATTCGGAGAAGCAAGTGTAGCCTCGGATGGCTATGATTCGGCGAAGCTTTGGTGATATCGGAATCGGAATCCGACAAGGAGTGGATCCTCGACTGCGGGTGCTCCTTCCACATGTGCCCTCACAAAGATTGGTTCGAAACACCGCAGCCGGCAAACGGCGGGTCCGTACTTACTTGGAGATAATAAAGCTTGCGGGGTACTTGGCGGCGGATCAATCGAATAAAGATGTTTGATGGAGCCGAGCGGATACTTCAACACGTCGAGTACGTTCTCGAGCTTAAAAGAAATCTAATCTCTTTAGGTACTGCGAGGTCGAGCGGATACACGTTCGAGGCGAGAGAATGGTTGCATCGAGTAGTCGAAGGTTCTCTCATTGTCATGAAAGGGGTCGAAAGAATGGGTTATACTCTCTAATTGGAAGAAGCGTCATCGGAAACTACTCAAATGCGGTTCAATCGAGACCGACGGGACCGGATTATGGCATATGAGGCCGGGGCATGTAAGTGAAAGAGGCTTACAAGAGGCGTCCCAGCGGAATTTGTTATGCGGAGATCGAGTCGACAAATTAGAATTACGTGAACGGTGTGTACTAGGGAAGGCTACCGGGGTGAAGTTCTCTACCGGAAATCACACATCGAAGAAGCCACTTGATTACGTACACGAGTGATTTGTGGGGACCGACCAGGGACTCGGACTCATGGAGGAGGGAGATATTTCATGTCTATCATCGACGACTACACCGGAAGGTATGGGTCTTCATCCTTAAAACTAAAGATGAAGCTTTTCGGCGGTTTAGGGACCGGTTAATTCTCACCGAAAACAAGACGGGAGCAAAGCCGAAACACTCGAGAAGCCGATAATGGTTTAGAGTGCTGTTCGGAACAGTTTGAGGAACTATGCGTAAAGAATGGCATCACAAGACACAAGACGGTCCGGAATACTCCTCGACGAATGGCTCTAGGCGAGAGGATGAGCGGGACTCTCCTAGAGAGAGTGAGATGTATGCTACCGAATGCGGGACTACCCAAAAGTTTCGGGGTGAAGGCGTGTCGACCGCCCGCCACCTTATCAACGGATGTCCATCGACGGCTATCAATATGAAGACTCCTTTGGAGATGTGGTATGGGAAACCGAGTAACTACGATAACTTGAAAGTCTTTGGATGTATTGCTTACGCTCATGTCGAACGAGATAAGCTGGAAGCAAGAGCTTTGAAGTGCATTTTCATCGGATATCCACTCGGAACCAAGGGTTACAAACTTTGGTGTCTAGATCGACAAAAGTGCATCATCGACAGAGACGTGACATTCGACGAATCCAAAATGGCAAATTTGCAAAGCTACGTTACCAAAAACGAGTGCCGCCGAGGAGGGTTCTTCAATTGAGGTGGAGGCTGCAACAACTACGGACTTTGATCGATCGAAAGGACTGTTGTGAACAATCGAATGAAGTGACGAGAAGACCGACAAGAGACAGAGCCGGAAAACGGATCGGATGATTACGAGTCGACAAGAGACGGACAAAGAAGAACTATCGGACCGCCGGAGAGATACGGTCGTGCAGATATGATCTTCTACGCCTTGAGTGTTGCTGAAGAAATAGAAGAAGCTGAACCGAACAACTATGATGAAGCTTTAAAGAGCAAGGAAAGAAATAGATGGATTGACGCCATGAACGAGGAAATGACTTCTCTGATGAAGAACAAGACTTGGGAACTTGTGGATCGACCAACAAACAAACGTGTAGTTGGTTGCAAGTGGACCTTTAAGAAAAAGGAAGGCACACCGGTATTGAAAAGATCGGATATAAAGCCGGACTCGTTGCGAAGGGATTCACTCGGGTAGAAGGAATCGACTTCAACGAAATTTTCTCGCTCGTGGTAAAGCATTGCTCCATTGGGATGGTTTTAGCACTAGCGGTTCAATTCGATTTGGAATTAGAGCGACTAGATGTTAAAGCTGCGTTCCTACATGGAGAGCTTGAAGAAACCATCTACATGGATCGGCCGGATGGATACGAGCACACCGGAGACTAAGGACGAGGTTTGCCTGTCGAAGAAAGCTTTATACGGATTGAAACAAAGCCCTAGACAATGGTACAAAAGTTTTGATGAGTTTATGCTTGAAGATCGGTTTTGTCGAAGCGGCTACGACGGTTGTGTATATATGAAGTGGCGGGACGATTGAAATAAGTACGTACTTGCTCTTATATGTAGATGATATGTTAATAGCGAGCGAAGCGAGGAGGAAGTCCGGAAGATCGAAAGGTATGCTTAATTCGAATTCGATATGAAAGACTCAGGACTGCTACAAAGATCCCAGGAATGGAGATCAAGAGAGACGAGAAAAAGGGCGGCTTATTCTTATCTCGGAAATCTTATATTCGAGAAAGTTCCGGCAAGGTTCAATATGCACGAGGCAAAGCGAGGTTGCAATGCGGATTAGTCGGCACTTCAAATTATCGAACTCTCGAGCACACGAGATCGAAGGCGAAAAAGAATACATGGAGGGTGTCCCCATGCCGAGTGGGGTTGGTAGCATCATGTACGGTATGGTGTGCGAGCGGACGCAGATCTAGCCTACGCCGTCGGTGTTGTTAGCGGGTTCATGGCTAATCCGAAGCGGACTCATCGGGAAGCACTAAAGTAGATTCCGAGATACTTAAGAAGTACTACAGACTTGGGGCTACTCTTTAAAAGACAGGAAGGCAACGAAGAAAAGTTAATTGGTTACGTGGATTCTGATTATGCTGGAAGCATCGACACAGGAAATCACTGACCGGATTCATTTTCACTTGTCTTCGATGCTGCTTGTCGGTTGAAGTCTAACCTTCGATACTGTTGTAGCTCTCTCAACTACGAAGTCGAGTACATCGCCGTAATGCGAAGCTATCAAGGAAGCCATGTGGCTAAAAGGCATGGCCGAAGAGCTTGGGATACCTCGAAAGGTGGTAATCGTGTTCTGCGATAATCGAGTACTATTCATCTCACCAGGAATCAGGTCTTTCATGAAAGGTCCAAGCACATTGATGTGAAGCTTCATTTTGTGAGGGACGTCGTCGCCAAAGGCTCAATAGTGGTGGAGAAGATACCTACTGAGGAGAACCCTGCTGACATGCTCACCAAGGCGCTACCTATAGCTAAGTTCAAACATTGTTTGGACTTAGTGAACTTTACCACGGGCTGAGGGTCCCTCAAGGGGCCAGGTGGAGGGAATCATCTTTGCAGAGCTTTGAAATTGAGAGTCAAGGTGGAGAATTGTTATTAGTGACTCACAATTACATTTAAGACTAAGGGGCATTCTTGTACTTTCTGCACCCCTTAGGCCTTATCTTTAGGCACCTTTTATTATATATAGAGAGGGGTGGGTGAGGCTTTGTAGTATGGTGTATGTGAGAGCCTAGAGTGAAATCCTCGTCCAAGAAAGTAAGAGAGAGTGATTAGCTTGTGGTCGAGTGAGGAGTGCATCTAAGGGGTCTTGGGAGAAAGAAGATCCAAGAAGATGAGGGCTCATCTTAAAGCCTATGTATTCTCTTGCAAATGTCTTAGTAAGATCGACGATGTTTTCCCTCCCGTGGATGTAGATCCGTTTGGATCGAACCACGTAAATTGCTTGTGTCTTTCTTGTTGTGTTTTTTCCTTTCTTTTCTTTGATGTTCTTCTAGCTGCGACGATTATCCCACAACATGATTAAACACAATTCATTAGATTAATTTAGTTTTATAAATTAATAATAATAAATAGTTACTATATTAATAACAACTAATGTAAATTTAATTAACATAATCATAATTTAGAAGATTCATAAATCACTAAAATTCTATTAAATAACTTATGCAATATCTCTATATACAAGCATTAATCACACTTGATGCGAGCACAAATAAAATATAAAAAAATATTATTTGAAACAAAACAATGACCAATATTTCGCATCCAAAAGAACTCATGAACTGAAAAAAAATGTTATGCATGGCATTTAAATCTCTGTATAATCAACTTTGAAGAAAATTTTCTAATGAATCGGTTAAAAAAATAAAAATATATATTGGGAAAGAAACTTGTAGAATTATTCTCTGAAGATGAAGTTAAGATGAATCAAGATGACAGGACATCAGTAGCTAGCGAACATGTGTTATAAAATTAGGACAATATGCACATGACAATCATCCAAAAAATGGAATAATAATTATTCAAAAATAAAAAGATGGACCCCACCATTTTCAAATGTTATTTTCCAACTTAATTTAGTACAATAGTATCTTCGTTATTGAATCCCGAGGAACAATCCTGAGTCAAAGACTCCTCTTTCCATCCACTAAGAAAGAAACTAATTTTTTTATAGTTTATTATATTTTATTTTATATTTTTCATGTCTGCCACTAGAGTCATCTAATTTTATCCGTGGTGTGAAAAACGAGTCTCTCTTAATTCTTTTATAATAAATAATGCTCTGTCTTAATCTATAATTTATTTGTTTTAGTCTTGAAATTTGTGTTTTATATTCATGGGCCCTTTTCGCAAAACTTTTCCATTGACCCTTTCCATGTCATATCACATGGAGAAGACGAAGATATTGGCGGAGGATGCAATGACAGCGCATCGAAAATGCATAGAAATGACTAGCTGTTGGCTCGAGCCAGGACGAACTCACAATTTTAAAGTAGATAAAACAACTAAATTATGTTTTCTCTTAGATCAAGAAGCTATTGAATGAATTATTTTAATTAATCAAAATTATTTATACAAATAAAAAAAATTAAGAAAATATTAACTCAGGCTAGTTAACATTTATTTGTGACTTAACTTGATTAAACATAATTCAATAGATTAATTTAGTTTCATTAATTAATAATAATAGAGTTACAATATTAATAACAACTAATTTTAATTTAATTAACATAATTATAATTTACAAGAATCTTAAATTACTAAAATTCGATTAAATAACTCATATAACATCTCTATTTACAAGCATTCATTTCTAAAATTACTATTAAATCATTAACAAAAAGTCAATCAGAATTATATTTCTTGACGCAAAGTCAAATATCATGAATATGATCATCAAATCTAAAAATTCATCATGATTCATTAAATCATAAATTTATTTAGAAATTATGCTGTGAAATGATGATTGCTATTCACTTTGAAAAAAAAAGTTTATATATATAAATAAAGTTAACCTTGCGAATAATTCGAACTTGGCAAAGAATGTTTATAAAGAAGAAAACACATTTAAATCTCTCAATCATCAACTTCGAAGAAAATTTAGAGATTTGGTTTGCGGCAGGTGAGGGAGTTCGGTTCCGGCGCCGCAGAAGGAATTTTGAATCCGGACAGGAGCAGTTCGGAAGGAGGAGGAATTCCAGAGCAAGGGAATTTTTTTATTTCCACCATTAGTCCCAGGCGGGGTATGTGCTTGGCAATCTGGACAGGAGCAGGTTCGGGTTGTAGGCGCAGTTGAGCGGCGGTTGGGCAGACTCGCCTGTGGATTTCGTTACGAGGTTCAGCAGAGAGGCGAGCAAGTTCTCGGGATTCTGTCGATTGGGGGGCCTCGAGTTCATGGCCTCGGTACAGGAGGTTCGCGACAGCGGCTTCAACAACCGAACGCAGGAGTTCGGCCTCAAGGCGATTCGCGGGCGCAGGAGTTCGGCTTCAAGGTGATTCGCGGGAGGAATGACGGACGACCGACGAAGCAGGCGGGAGCTGCTGGAGGCGGAGAGGGAAAAACAGGAATCTTGATTTCCCCTAAGTGGAATATTCCCTCGCAATTAAGGAAATTTCCATTCAGCCAGTTAATCATTCGGTTGGAGGCAGGAAAATATAGTAATTTCTTTCCTTAATCAAAAAAAAATTAAACTTAATTAATTTTCATTAATTAAGGCTTAATTAAGGAAACTTGATTAAAGGAGAAGGAAGGAAATATTTCTGTTTTGCTGGGAAAGGAATTTCGGATAAGGAAATTGCTTTTCGGGGAAGATTAATTAAGGTAAATACTTAATTAAGGGAAGCTTAATTAAGGAAAGCGAATTCCTGCGGAGAAAGGCGTTGCTGGAAGGAAATAAAATTGCTGAAGAGGAAGGAAATTAATTAAGTATTTCAATCAAAGTAAAATACTTAATTAAGAGGAAATTAAATTAAGGAAATGTTTGCTGTTACAGGAAGAAAATTTGGCAGAGATCTTTGAAGGAAATCTTTTGCAAGGAAGGAATTTTCTGGTTGCGTTAACTGCAGAAACTTAAGTGGCGAGAAGTTTGCCGAGGAGTTCGGCAAGGGAAGCATTGGCAAATCACAATTGGCTCGCAGGAACAGTTCAACATTTCGATCGAGAGCGGCGAGCAGGAACAATTCGGCGAATACAGCAGGCTTCCACAGATTCCGCGCGAGCAGAGGAGGCGGAGCAGGCGCGACAGTTCGTTGTTTGATGAGGAACAATTTCGCGGTTTGGCGAGGTACAGTTTCGCGGTTTGGCGAGGTACAGTTTCGCGGTTTGGCGAGGGACGTTTCGCGGTTTGGCGAGGGACATTTTGTCGCATGAGGATTTGCGACAGGTGGAGTCAGTGATTCGCCAGTTTATCGCATGAGGATTTGCGACATGTGGAGCCAGTGAAATTCGTCAGTTTGTCGCATGATGATTTGCGACATGTGGAGCCAGTGAAATTCGTCAGTTTGTTGCATGAGGATTTGCGAAAAGTGGAGCCAGCGAAATTCGTCAGTTTGTCGCATGAGGATTTGCAAAAAATAGAGTCAGTGAAATTGATCAGTTTATCGCATGAGGATCTGCGATAGGTGGAGCCAGCAGAGTTCGCAGGTTGTCGCACGAGGAGTTGCGGCATGTGCAATTGCAGCGGAATTCACAGGTTTGTCGCACGAGGAGTTGCGACATGTGCAGTTGCAGCGAAATTCGCTAGTTTGTCGCACGAGGAGTTGCGGCATGTGCATTTGCAACCCAATTTGCAGGTTTGTCGCACGAGGAGTTGCGGCATGTGCAGCTGCAGCCGAATTTGCAGGTTTGTCGCACGAGGAGTTGCAGCATGTGCAGTTGCAGCGGAGTTTACAGTTTTGTAGCACGAGGAGTTGCGGCATGTGCAGTTGCAGCGGAGTTTGCAATTTTGTCGCACGAGGAGATGCGGCAGGTGCAGTTGCAGAGGTGTTCGCAGGTTTGTTGCATGTGTTTTGCAACAGGTGAATCGCGATAGGTGGATCGCGATGCAAAGCACAGTTCGCAAGTTCGTTGCAGGAGGAGTTGCGACAGGTGGAGTTCGGCTGAGGCGTTGACGTGAACAGGAAAAGGCTTCGGGCAAGGTGTTTACGTGGATTCGAGTTGAAATTTGTGCGAACATGAAGGTGCTTTGAGTGCTGTAGATGGCACGCTCGACTGCCGGAGTATTCTCAACAAGTTCTTCGGTGACTTGAACTTGTTGAATGTTAGCGAGTGTGTTGCTTAGTTGGGCTAGTTTCTCAACTCACTTGGTTTAAGAAACTCCACGTGTATTTCTCCGAAGGTCGAATATTCGCAAGGTGGAGATTTGTTAGGTATGTCGCTCATATACCGGTAGTTGGAGCTTTCTTGGTGAAGATGTGCGTCTCTTCATGTTTCTTGAGTTAGGAGAGCGAGGGCGAGTTAGTAATTTATCCATGGGTGTTTATCTATAAATAGATGTGTAATCCTATGGGTATGTTTTAACCGAATTTGTAACTCCTCTGAAATAGTGAATTTCGCCGCTCTGCTCCCGAGGATGTAGGCATCTTTGCCGAACCTCGTAAATCTCTGTGTTCTTCTGGATTTGCGTTTGGTTCGCCCTAAATTGCACAACAAATCTCTCAATCATCAACTTCGAAGAAAATTTTCTAATTAATCGGCTAAAAAAAATAAAAAAATGTTGCAAAAGTAACTTGCCGAATTATTCTCTAAAGATGAAAATAAGATGAATCAAAATTACAGGACATCAGTTGCCAAGCATAAAATATAGATGATATACACATGACAATCATAAAAAAAAAGAATAATAATTAAACATAAAAAATTAAAAGATAGGTCCCACCATTAATCAAATGTCACTTTCTAATTCATTTTAGTATAATAATATCTTCGTTACTTGATCTCGAAGGATGCCCGTGACTCATCTTTCCATCTGCCCTATTCTTTTTTTAATTGAATTAAGAAGTCTTTCTAAAACGCTATTCGCGGAACCTTCCCATTGTCTCCAACAATTGCAAGATACGAAAAAATATTCTTTTATCACATGCACGAAAATTATTCGAGTTCCGTTTTCAAGCTCTCTTCTTTTCTTTTCCATATCATATCACATGCAAGATTCGTTTGTTTTTAACAAACATATGCATCTATTTATTCTTATATTACATCAAAACAGTAATATAAATTATATATATCTTTATATACATAAATGAAAATATAAAGTATTCTAAATTTTGATATTTTTCAGACAATAAAATTGGCATTGCCCGAAAATAGAGGACAACTGAAAACGTAATCAAGAAATTCCCATCATCATGCATGATTCTCGAGGTGTTGCACGGATCTCAATGCACCTCTTTCAACAAGTAACGTTCAAACTTTGATAAATATTTACCCAGAACTTTGATTTCAGCAAGCTTATAGTCAAACTGATCGGCTCAACGAGACGGGCCTATGATATCAAAATTTGTTCAATTCAAGTCAGTCAAGCTCTGATAAAGATATTAAACTATTTTTAGAAGCTTTTCAGACATATTTAAAAGGCCAGATGGATTTCGAATCGGGCAAGCCCGTAGTCGAATCGAGCCTCTTGACAAGATGAATCCAACGATCCCTAAATTGCTCAATCCAGACATCGTTAAGACAACTCAAATGTCAATCAAACATCATCTGATCAAGGGAAGTTATCAAAGTCATCCAATCAAAGTGATTCATATTTCTACATTAATTGCAACTGGACTCTATAAATAAAGTCTTACCTCTCTCATGAGAGGGTGGAGAAGAGTTTGAAGCATGAAGAAGAGTTTGAAGCATGAAGAATGTGTTGAAGTTCAACATCGCTCCTGCAGTCATCGACAACTGTCATCTACCGTCGAACACTACTTGCCGACCACGATCGATCACCATCAGTCGCTGCCCATTCCTTTTGACAAGTTCATCCGCACACTGAATTTGTACTTCATAAGATTGTGAACTCTTTCTTCCCTACGAGACAATGTACCACACTTGTAATCTCCAATTTATAGTTGATCTCTTCAGCTAGACCGGGCCCCTTGGTTTTCCCATTTATAAGTTTCTCATGTAAAAAAAAAAAATCTGGTATTTCTACTAATTTTTTTTTTATTTGAGTGTGATGAATTCTCATGCAATATTATTAGTCTACCGCCGTGATTTTTCCAACGTGATTTTTCCAACAAACATTGGTTGTAAAAAGCCTATATAATATCTCTATTTACAAGCATTAATTTTTATATCATGGAGCACACTTACTAGGAGGCTGTCAAAAAGACTCATTAGATGGTTTGATCATATTAAACATTGACTATCTAATGATCCAGTAAGAAGAGTAGCTGTTTTATATTCGACATGTTAAAAAAGACAGAGATAGACCTCGAAAGACTTTGGGTATATTGTAAAAATAATAATCTTAAATTATTAAATTAATTCATGCAGGCAACCCCGCTTAGTAGGATAAAATCTTGTTGTTGTTGTTGTTGATATTAATATTTTTAATTAATATTTAGTTATTAATTAAGAAAATGTTAATTAAATTAAAATTAATTTTGATTAATGTTTTTCTTAATTATTATTGCTTAATTTATGAAAGTAATTAAATAATATAAATTTTAATCACAAACTATATTAAGTTGTTTGAATTAATATTTTTTAGTTAAATAATATTAGTAATTTAAAATTCTGCTCTTTAATTTATTACACAGTAGAAACCACATCATAAGTTATCCGCCACACATCCATTATATCAATCTCCACTGCTACATCAATGGCTCTGCGTCAATGAGAGTCAGTCAACTGGAAACCACACCTTCTTTAACTTTAATAATTCTTCATAGCAAGCCACCTACTACATCAGTGGACACCACGGTGGAAACCACACCTTTAACTTTAACACTTTGCGCATCCTTCATAGCAAAGCCAGCTACTTTCGTCCTCCTGAACCCCTTCTTCTCTTCTTCTCTTCCTCTCTTCCACCGCCTCTCCTCCTCTTAACCTTGATCTGTGCCATGGCAGACTGGGTTGTTGGCCCAGTCATGGATAAGATCATCAATGCTTGCTCTGATTACCTGCAAGATCAATATAGATGGCAGACGGGCATGAAGGAGGAGCTCCAAAGGCTGCGAGAGAACCACCCCAAGATCAAAGCTGTCGTCTCTGCTTCCACCCAAGCACAGATCAGAGATCGAAACCCAGCACTCAACGGCTGGATCTGGAAGCTACGGGATGCCATCGATGAGGCGGATGATGTTCTGGATGACTTTGAGTACATGAAGCTTGAAGAACAACTGCAGCTGAACGTGGGGGAAACAAAGGTGCGTTCTTCATTCACTAGATTATTTTCGGAACCTGCTCGCAAACTTCGCAGAGTCGCCGGACGAGCTTTCAAAAAGGATCCTTACTTGGAGAGACTGGAGGAAGTTGTGAAGAAACTTGATCAAGTTTCAGCTGAGGTCACTACTTTCCTTCCTCTCATCCAAAACGCAAAGCAGGAGCAGCAGGAGCTGGAGCTTCAGGTGTACAGAGATCGTGAAACAGGGTCCTTGCCTAAAAATGATCTCATCGGTCGAGGCGAGGAGAAGGATTTTGTTATGCAGTGGTTGAGGAAGCCAACAAATGAAGATCCAACTCATATTGCTAGCCCTACTCTCTACAAAAACATTTCTCTTCTATCCATAGTGGGTCATGGTGGCATGGGCAAAACAACTCTCTTACAACACATCTATGAAGATGTGAAAGAAGAATTTGAACTGAAAATATGGGTTTGTGTTTCCAACCACTTTGATGCAAACATAATCATTGCAGATATGTTGGGATTTCTTAACAAGGAGAGGCCTCGATCGGAGTCACTCGCTGCCTTTCAAGAGAGTCTTAAAGCTGTCGTGCAATCAAAAAGGTTCTTGCTTGTTCTGGATGACATTTGGGAGGAAGATATGAGCAAATGGGAGAATCTACTCTGCCCTCTTGTTTACGGAGGTTTGGGAAGTAAAATTTTGTTGACTACTCGGATGGATACAGTTGCATCGGCGATTGCAAATGTGATTGGTAAGGATAAAAAAATTTATCCATTAAACGGCTTGGAAGAAGATGAGTGTTTGAAGCTACTCAACACCCATGCATTTGCTGGTGTAGAGAACCTTGGTGCTCATAAAAAATTACTAGACATTGCTGGTTCGATAGTTAAAAAGCTTTCAGGCTCTCCATTGGCCGCCAAGGTCATTGGTGGTGTTCTCAATTCTAACTTGGATGATAGCTTTTGGATGAATATTTTAGAAAGTAATGTTCTAAAAGTAGAATCAGACATTTTGTCTATCTTAAGATTGAGTTTTACATTCCTCTCACAACCTCTTCAAAATTGTTTTGCATTTTGTGGTGTATTCCCACAAGATCATCATTTTGATAAAGATGATTTAGTCCGAATGTGGATTGCATTGGGTTTCATTCAAGAATCTTCTGTTGAAGGAGAGACTTTGGAAGATTTTGGAGGAAGAAATTTTGATAAATTGGTCAGAAAATCTTTCTTTAATGAGTTTCAGAATTGTTTTGGAAAAATATATTATAAGATGCATGATTTATTACATGATTTGGCACGGTCTATTTCTTCAGAGGAATGTTTCGGATTTCTGAGAGGTGATGTTTTATCTTTTAAAGTTCCTAATAATGTCCGACACTTATTTGTTAAAACTGAAAATCCAGAAGTGTTAAGAATGATCAAAGATGTTAAAAATTTACATTCACTTTTTCTTATCAGTCATGAAACTCATCAATGTTTTACTGAAGTACTTACTGAAATTTTGGAAGCATCAAGAAGGATTCGTTTGTTGTCCATAAGGTTTTCATGGCAGAACAAGATTTCTGAGGCTATTAAAAATTTGACACATCTTCGATATTTGAATCTTGCAGGACTTCTCACTCAGATGCCAAGATCTCTAAACAGTCTTTATCATTTGCAGTTCATAATCTGTGAAAAGACTAAAGATTTCTTACCATACGATGTGAGTAATCTTTCTAATCTGCGTTACTTAGAATTGCCCCCGAAAGTATTCTCTAGTGTACTTGGAATTGGGAAATTAAGATCACTTCAAAAACTAAATGAGTTTAATGTTAAGAATGAGAACGGTTATAGAATTGGGGAGTTGGAACATATGACCAAGTTGCACATATTAAAAATACATTTTCTGGAAAATGTGAAGGATGCTCGTGAGGCTCGCACTGCAAAATTATTTGAGAAGAGAAAACTCAAAGATTTATTGTTGAATTGGGGCGAAACTGTTGATGAATGGGCTAAAGAGAGGGGAGATGGCAGCCTACGGAACAGTGTCAATTCTGACTTAGATGTGAATGTGCTTGAAAATCTTAAACCATACAAAAATCTGAAGAGATTGTCCATATTTTCATACAAGGGTGCATGCTCTGCAAAGTGGATGTACAGTGCAGATTTGATCTCCAATCTGGAGTACATCAGTCTGAACGGCTGCTCGGAATGGGAAACTCTTCCACCTTTTGGTCAGCTTCCCCACCTCAAGTCACTGTATCTTTGTAACATGCCAAAAGCAAAGCGGCTTGATCATAAATTCCATGGGATGGACAACGTTTCTGTGTTTCCATCGTTGGAGGTGCTAAATATGGAGGGATTACAAGTATTGCAGGATTGGTTTGATGTTGCAGGAGCAACAACATATGACAGTTTCTTTCCTTGCTTAACTAAACTCTTCCTCGATAATTGCCCAAATCTGCAGGAGTTGCCCCATTTGCCTCCTAAGCTCAAGAAAATGAAGATAAAAAACATCGGATGGAAGGCTGCTTTGAATTGCAAGCAAGAAACCAACAACTGTTGCGGCATTTCAAAATCGATTCCACTTGAGACATTAGAGGTCCTTTCGTGCCCAAACATGACATCTCTTCTTTCTCTTGGTGGACTGCAACAAGTGGAGAGTGGCATTGAGAAATTCCAGCTTATTCTCAGTAAAGTTGTTATAGATGACCCATCCTTGTTGCCAACGGTAAGTATCGCCTCCTTGAAAAAGCTCATAATCTGTAATAAAGACGTGCTGGTTTCTTTTACAATTGAGGCGGAGCTGTGGTTTTCGCACATGAGCTCATCCCTTCGTGTGTTGAGCTTTAGAGGCCTCAAATCCCTACAGTCTCTCCCTTCCTCCTTGGAACGCCTCTCTTCACTCAAGATTCTACGTGTCGAAAAAGTTCCTCAGCTCCAGCAGCTTCTACACATTCCCGCCTCCCTGAAAGAATTACGTCTTCAATACCTGAGATCATTGCAGTGCCTGCCATCTTCTTTGTCGGCCATCTCATCCCTCAAGAGTCTATATTTAGAAGGAATTCCACTCCTCAAATCATTGCCAGAACTCCCTCCCTCTTTGTTTTATATGTATATAAATAGTCTTGATAACCTACAGTGCCTGCCATCTTCTTTGTCCGCCATCTCATCCCTCTACCATTTAAAATTAAAAAGCATTCCACTCCTCAAATCAATGCCAGACCTCCCTTCCTCCTTGGGTCATCTGTATATAGAGAGTCTTGATAACCTAGAGTGCCTGCCATCTTTGTCGGCCATCTCATCCCTCTACAGTTTACATTTAAAAAGCATTCCACTCCTCAAATCATTGCCAGACCTCCCTTCCTCCTTGAAATTTCTGCTTATAAGGAGTCAGGATAACCTAGAGTGCCTGCCATCTTCTTTGTCGGCCATCTCATCCCTCCACAGAATATATTTAGAAAGCATTCCATTCCTCAAATCATTGCCAGAACTCCCTCCCTCTTTGTCTTATCTGGAGCTAGATAATCTTGATAACCTAGAGTGCCTGCCATCTTCTTTGTCGGCCATCTCATCCCTCACCCATTTAAATTTAAAAAGCCTTCCACTCCTCAAATCATTGCCAGAACTCCCTCCATCTTTGTCTGTTCTGGAGCTAGAGAGTCTTGATAACCTAGAGTGCCTGCCATCTTCTTTGTCCCTCAGGCGTCTACATCTAGAAAGCATTCCACTCCTCAAATCATTGCCAGAACTCCCTCCCTCTCTGTCTTTTATGTATATAATTAGGCTTGATAACCTAAAGTGCATGCCATCTTCTTTGTCGGCCATCTCATCCCTCACCTTTCTATATTTAGAAAGCATTCCACTCCTCAAATCATTGCCAGAATTCCCTCCCTCTTTGTCTGTTCTGCGTATAAAGAGTCTTGATAACCTACATTGCCTGCCATCTTCTTTGTCGGCCATCTCATCCCTCACAGGTTTAGAATTAGAAAGTATTCCACTCCTCAAATCATTGCCAGATCTCTCTTCCTCCTTTTGTTCAATAACTGTAAAAGATTGTCATCCCGAGTTGATGAAGCGTTATAATAGAGAATATTGAGGCTGTGACTGGCACAAGAAGAGATTGCAGACGTTGCTGATGTGAGTATTAATTTTATTTAAGACTTGTTGTTGTGTTTGTAATTAAATTATAAATTCATTGTTTTGTTTTGCCGTTAATTTTTGTATTTAAGTTGTTGTTAAAATATCATTGTTTTGCCGTTAATTTTTTAATTCTGATTGGCACACAGCATTAAACTTAATTAAAATATTGATGATTTCCTCCTCTTCTGAAATTTCAATATCTTAATTATATTTGTTTGCATATATGGATTTACTCCACAAAAATGAATACAATAACATTAAAATACCTACAAGACACCATAAACTGTGCTTTTTTACTTACAAGTCATATTGACATTATTTTTTTCTAAAAAAAAAAAATTTGAGAGCAAGTATATCTCATCAAAATTCTTTGAAGATGAATTGTTCTTTACAATTAATTTAAAATAAGTTGGATATAAATTTTATTTTACAATTATACCACCTAAAATTTTCGTATCACTTTAAAACGTGAAATACGCCCTTTCATGCTTTGCTTCTAAATATTGAAATTTACTTGTTACGCATTAATTATTAAATTTGGATGTTGGGATTTTTCACTTTAGCCCTTACCAATGTGTTAAACTTCAGTTTATTCTCACAAGCTTCTGACGTTTAATCAGGTTTCAATATTGGAGGATCAGGAATCCGAGAACCAAAAATAAGGTAAATAAAATATTAATTTATACACAAAGAATCATCTCTTTTTGATAAATATGTAAATTATTTTATTCTGTGAGAAAATTTTAAAATTATAATAATGTATTTGTTTTTAATTGCATCTCTGTGCAAGAACTGAAGGTGTGTTTCATTTAGTTTAAAAGATGCTCACTTTTAATACTTTTTTTCTGATTTTTTTTTTATTATTATAATGCATAAATTAACCTAAATGTGTATATATCAATTATGACTGCAGTTTTTAGCTGGTTATCCTCCAGGAATCGATGCCTCAGCGATCCTTCCCCTGCCTTCTTCTTCGAAATCTCGCCGTCTCGCCATCTCTACAGGAAGCATGTGCCTTCTGCTTCGTCGACCCCGTCCAGCGCCTTCTGCTTCGTCGCATTGCGCCTTCTGCTTGGAAAACTGGTAAGCATAACATATTTTTTCCTCTTACCAGAGTCTACTGCTTAGATATCTCCTATAAAGTGGCGTTAAGTTCTTCATTTTCTTCACGGAACAGTGCCTATAAATACCGTATAAGTAATATTGATACAGTTCTTTGCTGCAGAACTTATAATTTTTTTCCATTTTTCATTTCCCGTAAATTTTCTGCAGAAATCATAAAAGAAATACCGTATAAGCATAGTGGGGTGGTCCATCAAAGTTTGGTCTGATTCACAGGCTCTTTTGTTCAACCTCTGGTCCCGATAGATTTTGGCAGGTTATATGCAAAGGTTGTTTTTGAACTATGCCAAACTAGTTGAAGGATTAGTTCATAATTGAACCAATCAGATCGGCCGGTGCGGTTTGATTTTTAGAACCTAGTGCCATCTCTAATGTGGTGAAACTCTGCAATGGTTTCTAAATTAAATGAATTCTCTCTTCAACATTCTCAAAATCTGAATTTTTTTGGATATAGTAATTCTTACAGCTATGTTTGTTTTATGGAATTTATCTTTTTATGTTAATGATTGGCATTACTTGTATTGTTTCTCAAATTAAATGTGAGGGCCATGTATTGGTTGGCTACAGAGGAAAGTGAGGCTCCATACTCATCCAGAGCAGGCTTTATTCAAGCTAACACAACTCAAAATAATTACGTCGATATATCGACGATAAAAAAGTTAACAACTCATCAGCCTGGAGCCATTTTTTCCTTCAAACTTCATTTTAAAAATTTAGAATCACCCCTTGGCTGCGACTATGCCTATTTTGTGATTCATTGCAGATCCATAACTTTATACTAGATAGCTAATTGCAAATCATGACCCAAGCAGTATAACTTTCTACTCGTTAATTAGTTGCAAACCATAACCAAACCAATATAACTTTATTCTTGACTTCATCATTAGGCATCTCAGACAGAAGCCAGTGTGAATACTTAAGAACAACATTGTCAAGCACCCATGTACCAAACGGATCTTAAAGTTGTAGTTTCCACATGCTCCATTAGTATGAATTTTCTGAAGGCTTCCTTCAAATTCAACTTCTCCTGAGATGAACTAATGAAATATGCAAAAAAAATCCAATGAGAACATAGTTTTCTGCTGTATTCCTTGAAATGTAGTGGAACTCATATTAATTGAACTTGATACTCACTGTGAAGTGAGGTGTGTATTTGTAATTCTATACTGTTTTTAAGTGAATTTTTGCCTTAAAACTATTAAATTTATGGCTATCACAGTCCTGTCAAGCACAATATTATAAAACATGGGAAGAATGATCATTTTTCTATTAACAGCTGCCCTATAATTGTTTTCATATAATGCTCTAAACAGCTAGTTAACTTCCCACATAGACATTTCACAACTACTAGTGAGAAGTTCGTAAAGTTCTGACTAGCCCAAACAGAGCCTAAATTCTTTTTATTTATGAAGGAAGATTTACATACATACCACTCAATTTCTATTCATTTATATATGTAGCAAACTAGTTATGTGTTCCTTTGACTCATTGATTGGCATCAGCTAAGTCAGTTCTAAGTACTTTGGGTTCGAGGGTTCAATCATACTAGTCTACGGATCAGTCAAGTGGTTAGGCACATGAGGTTGGTGGTGTGATATATTAAAAAAATGATCGGAGGCTAAAATGCATAACCACTCGATCCCACATTGTAAGACAAATCTACTCAAACGTAATCAAACCTGTGACCTTAGGGGACTTACACTAGGCTGCAGTATCAAAGAGTCACGGCAAGCAAACTATACTTCAATTTTTGCATACATATGCCAGCTTAATTGTGCGTTTAAAGGTATTTTCTTTTTTGAAGGCCAATATGAATTTTTTGATTTGTTATGAAAGATTTAGGTGGCATAAATGTAAGAAGTAAACCTTATGAGTTAGAATTTATTAAGATGTATTAATTTACACAGCTTAAAAATAGAATTATTCAATTCATGTATTATTTGTGCTCAGAATTACTAATGTTTGATGAGGTTGATAAACGAGTTGTGCTATTAATTTCATCCATATTTAATGAAGGAAATATAAATTTAATTTTGTAAATAATTAACATTTGTTCTATTTAATAATAGCATGTCAATTACAATACGACACGCTTTAAAAGATAAAATAATTTGAGAGCTTAAGATCTTTTCCTTTTAATTAATACAAATATATTTTTAAGTTCGAAATATAAATGAGTCAAACACGAATATATATTTGTTTGCTCAAGTTTGGCTTAAATTGGCTAAAAAAAATAAATAAATAAATAAATAAAAATATAAATATATTCAATATTCTGCGGTGTTATTAAAGTTATTTCGTTGTGTTGCTCTGGTGTTATTCTTCGGCATGTTATTTAGAGTGTAATTCTACGGTATTATTGGTGTTATTCTGCAGAATAATAACGATAACACACCAATAACAGCGCAGAATAACCACAATAATACGAGGACAATGCCGCGGCATAATACCATTGGTGTATCGATATTATTGGTATTATTGGTGTTATTCCACGGTATTGTACTGGTAATATTAGTGTTATTCCGCGTTATTATTCTATAATACCAGAATATTACCTTAATAACACCAATAATACCGCGGAAAAACATTTGATAACAAAAAAAATAAAATCTCGTAAGCCCGCGCTATTTGGGTGTTACTCAGGTGTTATTGCAATTGTTTCTCGGGTTTTATCACTGTCAATAGTATTATTCCACCGTCCGCAGTATTATTGGCGCGATTCCACCGAATTTTATATTCTACCAAACCTATTTCAAGCCAAACACGAGCCGAACAAGAACATGAATATATTATTCAAGCCGAACACAAACACATTGTTCACGAGCCATTTCGAACAAGAGCCAAAATGAAACAAGTCAATCACGAACTGTGGCTCAGCTCGCTCAAACACGGCTCGTATACAACCCCAAATTATTATGATAAAATTTGTAAATGACAATAAACTAATTACGAAACAGGAGAATTCACAAGCGGGCAAAAAATTTTAAGTTTGCGGCATTTGTTCGGTTTATCGAAAGGCAGACATCATTTTATCATAATAATTACTTGAAGGTAAGATTTACATATCACAAATTCCTTGATCATCTTTTCATCACCTAAACTTCTAATATTTGCTTATATGATACCCAAATGTTTAACATAACATTAAAATTAACACTAAGATTAACTTTTCAAATGATTATGGCACCTAAAAATGTTAATATAAATAATTATAAAAAAATTTGATTGTAGATATGTAAATATATAGAAATTGGGTGGTATGTATGTAAATTCCCATTTAATTATAATAAAATTTTAATAAATGAGCCAACCAAGGAGCTAACTCAAGCCTCATCAAATCAAACGCAAATTCAAGCTGAAACTTTAAAATGATTAATCAAACTGAAAAAGGATGGCAGCTCCATGTTTGGTTAAGACTTCGATACACCTCTATTCTAACTATAAATTAAACGAGATGATTGAAATGTTTTTCATTACAGAGAAATTATTACAAGTAGTGATTGCATGTCGGGACGACGGCGGTCTAGATGGGCCACTTTTCAATCCCTAGCAACGTGGCTGCACCCAGTCGTGTGGTCAGTAGGGCTGTCAAAACGGCTAGTTATTTGCGAACAACTCGTTTGTTAAGCTTAACGAGCTAAACACGAACAAATTTTTAAGTTCGAAATATAAAAAGCTGAACACGAGCAAATATTTGTTCACTCATGTTCGGCTCGAAATGGCTCGAAAAGAAATAAACAAATGAATAAATAAATGAAAATATATTACGCGGTATTATCGGTGTTATTCCGCGGAATAACACCGGTAACACTAATAACTTCACGGAATAATACTCGAGTAACACAGAGGTGTTACTCGTGGTTATTGTCCGAAAACGTAAATAACACTGCGGAATAACACCGAATAACACAACGGGTGTTACTCGGGTGCTATTCCGCGGTGTTATTGAGGTTATTTCTCAGAAAAACACCGTGGTATCGTTATTATTCCGCAGAATAACATCAATCACACCGCGGAAATAACACCCGAGTAACATATGTGACATTTTATTTCTACCGAACTTATTTCGAGCCAAACACGAGCCGAACATGAACAATGTTTTTTTCTTTTTTATTCAAGTGAAACACAAACACAATCTTCATGAGTCATTTCGAACACGAGTGAAATTGTAACAAGCCGAGGCTCAGCTCGTTTACAACGCTAGTGGTCAGCCACATGCAATAATTTTCGCTCATTATAACTTACTTTCTAATTAAAGTGATTATATCAAAAAAAAAAAAAAAAACCTCTATTTACCTGAATGGTTTGAAAGCCAAACAAAGAGACATTAAACCTAAACTCTAATAGAAACTGAAGCTGGAGTTTAACAAAGATTTTATTTACATAATGCAAATGTGGAAATAGTTCATGTAGCTATGGGAATTTACCTGATCTCTTCTCTATGATGCAACCTTATTGATCTAAGATCTCTGCTTTTCTCAGGGCTTGGTAGTGTAATATGTTGGCTCACTCAGTCATAAGCCTGAGATGGGACAAGAAAAATTAATATTATAAACATCACAATTTTAAGGGACATAGTTTACATACATGACACGCAATTATTAAGTATTTACATATCTAAAATCTAAACTTTCATTTTTACATACCTAACACTCAGAATCTTTAATAGTACATAAAAAAAATATCACTATTATTAGCTTTTTAAAAGTGACATCATAACCTTTTGTGCTTCAAAATTTCAACAGTGTTATGGATTCTGGGGAAGGTGGGAATCTTCTTCTAGATGCCAATGATCCAAAATCCTATATATGGCTTACATAAAAATAAAAGTAAAACAACAAGGCCTGGATTAGTGCAAAACAAAAAATTATGAGATGTACCATATGCTAAATTATAAATATTAATTTTTGAAAGAAAAAAAACAAAGAAAAGGCACATATACTTAATTTTTTACATTTATACCTCCTAAATCTTTCATATCACATAAAAAATATCTTTATTTTAACTTTTTAAAAGTAAAATAAACTTTTTAATGCATAGATAAGATGTCATATATGTAAAAATTGAGTTTAATAATTGAGCGGTGTGTATATAAATCTTTTGAAAATGAATTGGTTACCTCATGTCCCCACAAGAGCACTTCCAGTAGGGCATCAAAAGACTGAAAGAACATCAAGCTTCAAGATTCACAGCTTGGGACATTTCTTTGGAAGAACATCATGCAAACACTTAGGGATTTTTTGAAATAAAAATCAAAGTATCAACCATATAACAATTATTATACATACCATTAAAACCAGGGCATCCACCAGATGTACATCTTCCCCAAGTTCTTGTGTGACACGGCCTCTGCAATTAGGCGTCTTGCTTGCCCTTCCACAGCTAAAGGAAGAGATGGCGCCGCCCCGACACCAACAACAACACCTTCAAGCCTTGCTTTGATGTTACTAATAGCCCTCTGAAAACACACAAGAAAAAATAGAACATTGGCTTACAAATGTTTTTTGTTATATTGTTGGTTGAGGGAAAAAATAATTGCAAAATAGGTAGGTATTTAGTTTGTGAAAACGAAATATAGTGCGGATTTTTTTTTATTTTTGTATAGAAATATTGGCATTTAGTTCAAATTTGGATGCACGCAACTGGCCAACTATCGCTCGCCATTGCACCTCCTTTATTTAGGCTTTACATTGATTTCATTTTACTTCAAACTAAATACAAATAATAATATCATGCATTGGTTTTATGCCTAATTAGACAATTTAGGAAGATTTACATGCATACCACTCAATTCCTATATATCAACATATCTAGCGTCTAAAAATTCAATTTTTACATGTATGCCACCAAACCGACGCATGAAAAAATGCATCTATTTTCAAAACCTAAATGGTGGCATAAATGGAAAAATTAAAGTTAAAGTGTTAGATATGTAGAAATTGGGTGGCATGCATTTATATGCCACAACAATTTAAAACATTTTAAATATACTACATTTCATTATTCTGCACTCATTTTTCGGCAAACTGAACTGCCCCTTAATATATAGAATGAAAATAGCTTGTGAAACATTTATCCCTGGGAGAATAGTAGATAATCTATTAATTCTAGCCAAATAAAACTGATTGTTCATACCTGCGCGTGAGGATTTTGAACTTCTATACCACTGGATTTGTGAGATTTGGTCCACTCAACAAGAGGATCATGAATGAAGGTCTCAAGAACACTCATGAGTGTCTCTTTATGTGCTCTCAGTACCGACAGAGTTATCTCGCATACTTTCAGAAACACGCCTTCATATCCAGTTATTCCGAGCCCATCTATCATGTTCTGAAACCCAAGAAATGGTATAACCAACTTTATAGCCTCGGGGAAGATTTACATACATACCACTCAATTCTTATGAATTTACATATCTGACACCTAAACTTTAATTTTTACATACATACCAACTTATGCATGAAAAAGTGTATTTCACATTTTCAAAGTTAAAATGGTGGCATTCTTGATGTAATATGAAACATTCGGGTGGTATACAATTTAAAATTTAATTGTTGGATATTAGATAAATGTAAGAATCAAAGTTTACATGTTAAATATGTGAATACCTAGGAATTTAATGGTACGAATGTGAATGCCCCCAAAAATGGGGGAATTTATATGCCCAGCACCTAATTCTTATGCACTTGCCTATCTCACACTAAAACTGTCATTTTTACAAATCCAACACCCAATTTAACCTTTTCAACCGTGTAGAACAGTGAAATCTATACTTTCATTCATAGGTCGGGTGTTGGGTTTGTTAAAATGTTGGTGTGAGATATGTCAATGCATAAGAATTGGGTGCTACACATGCAAGTAAAGAGTGAAGAGACCAACTTGACACTCAGTAATTTACGGTAAGTTATCCTGCATAGCCAATTTACCTGAGTTAACCTGAAAGGCACAAGTTCAGGCTTCTCTAACTGCAAACCTTTATCGAAAAGGCAACTAAAATCAACATGAACACAGTCTCCTGACGTCGAGTCGAACAGAATGTTTTCTCCATGCCTATCACCCAGCCCAACAATATGCCCCACCATGGACCAAACAGCAGTAGTGTGGGCATAAGCAACTCTTGCTCGAAACCAAGCCGCTGGCTCTGAAAATGTCGTAAGGAACCATCGATGGAAAATAGGAGGAAACATTGGCAGAATTTTCGACTTAAACATCTCCTCCTCAGCCATCTTACCCTGGCATTGCTCATAGATCTTCTTGATCAAAGGATTCGTCCTCTGTCGATCAAATTTCCCACATGTTATGTAGATATCTTGGAGAATATGGCGGAGGCCGCGAGTCTGTGGAACCCATTCGACCATGCCGCAATCTTCTGTAAAAGGGATTACAGCAAAGGTACGAATGTAAAGCTTTCTTCGTCGACTCTCAGGGAATTTGGAGAGGAGACGGTTTATCATGGCGGTGAACTCCATCATACGAGCATCTTTTCGAAGATCATCTTTAGGTTTGCAAAGGAAGGCGCGGTGAACACCATCGCTGCCGAGAAAAATAACCTGGATTTGGAAAAATGGAAGGAGAAACATTGATTTTGCAGAATTTTAGTAAATCTGAATTGGATAACATGCTCAGTGAATGCTTGAGTGATGGATAAGTGGTTGTGTTGTAATATTTTTAGCATTATTCATTAAGTGGCATGATTCAACTCGGTTGAAAATCTAAAATAGCACACAATTCTTATGTATTTACACATCTCACTCCTAAAATTTCATATTTACATACATAGAACTCAGGTGCTTTAAATTTTATGCATGAAAAGGTGTAATACACTTTTAAAAAGTGTTATTTTTTATATGATATGAAATTTTAGGTGGGAGACATGTAAATGCATAAGAATTGTGTGCTAATTATGTGAATATGAATTGCTAGGGAATATACGTCCTATTAGGAATTACACCAAATGATAAAATTCAGTTATTGACACTGTACCTAGTACATTTGACATTTAGAGACAGTTAAACAAATAGGGGAAGATAACAGACTTCAATACAAGATAGAATTCTAGCATATTAATTCGCAAGCCAACAAGAATTTACAATAATTTGTTAGGACAAAGCAATCCTTTGAAAGACCACAAATCATCTATATCCGCAATATTTCATTAACCATGCAAGGATAAGTTCTTTAAAACCTTCAAACAAAACAAATCCTACCATCTTATCTGTATATATTTTAGTATTCTAAATTTTTACACCAAAACAACTAATCAATCCGTTTTGAGGTTTTGCATGGGGGTCATTTTAGTCCCAAAATATACAAGTTCCAATTTAATTCCCAGACTCTTGTAATATCAGCTGAAATAGTTCGCATATAGAATTATTTCAGCCCAATTTAAAAAATATGGGGACTACTTTGATATTTTTATAGACTCTGAGACTAAAATGACCTCATTAAATAATCAAAGGACTATTCTGGCACTTTACTCTTTTTCATAAACAAGCAGTCGTATGAATCACCAATCTAACAGGGTCTCTGTATTTGTTTGTGAAGCCAAAGTTACCTTTCTAAGCTAATTAGCACGCTTAACACTTATTGATCTTACCTTCTTTGGCCTCTGAAGTGATGAAAGAATTTCAGCCTCATCTGCAATTCCAGAAATTGTGGGATGATCAGCGGCTGAGAGCATGAATCCAGGAGAATCATATGAAGGAAGTGTGACAGTAAGAGCCTGTTGAATGGGTAATATAATCCCCAGTGGCATCATTCTCTTTAAAGCACTGAACTCAGTAGATATATTGATTTTCCTTGCCTTAGGCTGTCCTGGGTGGAAGCACAGCTTAATTAAGTGATCTATCAAACCAGCAAACTGAACAAACAGATTGCTATTATCTTTTCCATGGCGGAACCCTTTTCGTGCCGCTTGAATTATCTCAGAAGCAGCATCGCGCCTTGCCGCTACTGTTGATTTAGAAACAGCAGCCATCATCCAAAGAGCTTGCTGTGGATATTCCTGTAGAACAGATGTAATTATATGCTTTACAATTTTAACAGTTTCTTCATTCTGATGACAGATGCGTGAGACTAGCTGAGACAGTACGGTAAGCCAGTGATAAGTTGGCAGGTCTTTCAGACAACCACGCATGATACTTAGTACCTGAAACATAGGGTTTGAATATTTATAACCACAAAAAATTAAGATAAAATGCATTTACGTAGATGCCACCCAATTCCTATGTACTTACATATCAAACACCTGAACTTTACTTTTTATATTTATGGCACCCAAATCTTCCATATCACAGCAAAAGTACCGCCATTTTAAACTTTAAAAGTGAAATGCACATTTTCATGTATAGGACAGGTGACATGTATGTAAAAATTGAAGTTTCGGTCTTAGATATGTAAATACATAAGAATTACTCCTTTGTATGTAAATTTTCCAAATTTTTTTAAAAAAGGGGGCATTCAAAATAGATGACACTCAATTCCTATATATTTATATATCTAAAACCTAAACTTTACCATTTACATTTATAAGATCCAAATCTTTCATATCACATAAAAAAACAACCATTTTAACATTAAAAGGTAAAATACACATTTTTATGCGTATCTATGAATGGTATGTATGTATGTAAAAAATTCAGTTTTAGGAATTTGATATGTAAATATATAGAAATTGAGTGCTAGGCATGTAAATCTTCCATAAAAAAAATGCATGGGGTGAAAAAAAGACGATACCCTCGAATTAACAGCTTTCATAGATTTATTTGTTGACGCTACATCTCTGTGGTTGTGGTACATACTTCCGAACTCGAACCAGAGCGTTAGCAATCTTGGTAGAGCTTGGAATAAATTCTTATTTCCTCTGTGAAGACCTTTAGCATAAAACAGTAACACGTCTGGAAGGTGAGACCACCATGGCTTCTCATCAGCTACAGGATTTAATGAACCAGCAGCACCAACCAGCAAATTATCCTCTTGCCGCTTTCTGGCATCAACATGAAGATCATCCAAATACTTCGCCATGAAAAAGTATGCATTCTCCCATTTTGGTTGCAGCTCTCTAACTCTTGAATACAGATTTATAATATCTTCCTTCTGTTTCTGGCCTGTGTGATGGATCCATCTTGTATAGAGAAGAATGGTTTTAGCCACTTCCTGATTCTCTTTTGATGCTTGTGTGGAACAAAGCAATGGTGGATTTGGTAATCCAAGCGAAAGACTAGTGAGTGATGAGATGACAGCATTGCCCAGAACTTCCGCATGCATGTTCAGAAGGCATTGCTCCAATTCAGCTATAGCAGAGTCATACTTCTTTGTGCTCCATAGAAGCTTCGCCTTCTCCATGTTGACATTAGGAGCACCTGAAGCATGAGCTTCCAATATGGCTCTATGAGCAGTTCCATAGTGGCCAGCGGAGCGACAAAGCTTGGCATATTGAAGCCAACAGTTACCTACTTGTCCATCAAGGCCACTGGCACCAAAGACTAGTCTGCGTAGAGCTAGGAGTGGTTCCCTTGCCCAGAGAGATGGTTGTGTTAATTTCAATCTATGTTCCCAGTCAGTGATAATTTTAGCAAACTTTGGATCTTCAGGACTGAATGATTTTTCCAGAAATGACTCCTCTCCTAAGAAAGTATGGTAATCTTCCAACTCGCAGAGGAGATGAAGTTTCACCACATATGGATATGCACGCATATAGGAATCCATGCCAGCAGCAGCTAAAGGGACAAGTAAAGCATGTTTAGACTGCGCGATTCGCTCTGCAACTAAAAATTGATCTTTTTTCATCATTGCCTGAATAATCTTAGCAAGGCCAATATCAAATGAAGCGTTATTCTCAAAATTTCCACAGATGAGGCCATTTGTTTCTGCACCAGAAAGGTACTCCTCCATTAGATCCCATCTGCCTAACCTCCAAGCAGCCTGCACACCCTGCATACACCAACTCTTCTTATAATCAGGTATTCTACATATCAAACCATCAACATGAGTTACCATGGCCTGAAGATGACACATATTTAGCAAACAGTTTAGAACACCAGAATGTCTTTGAATTGAATCAGGTTCCAGCCGCAGAGCTTGCTCGCAGAAGGTTAGAACTTCTGCCCAGTTTCCTGCCTTCTCATTTATAAGAAGCTGGTCTTGGAGCGTAGAGGATTTTCGCAGATTTGCTAAGCCAGAAAGGCCATCAGGCTCATCTAGAACACTATATATCTCCATAAGAAATGAAATGTCTTCATCAGAAAAGAAACCACTGCTCTCAGCAGCCGGATTGAAGGAACCAGAATTCTCCCGCACGTGCGATTCGAAGTACATCAGTGCACGAGCATGGGCATGACATCTTAAGGAAGCTTTTGCAAGGGTAACCTTAGGAATGGCAGATAAAAGCTCATAAACATTACTGCATTGCACAAGGAGCTTGTCTGCATCAGAAACAAGCCCATTTGTGTCTTCGCCTTTAGGTGTTTGTTTAGAGGTTGAAACTGCAAGAGATTGGGAGAGAGCAATTTCTTGTTTCAGGTCATCCACCCACTGCCCCAGATTATCAAGCAGAGTGAAAACAGCCTGAATACAGACTTCATTCTGTCCCCCAAAAACTCCATGAAATGTAGCACCACCACCACTATTTCCCGAAGCAGCAGCATTAAGAACAGAGAGGATTTCCTCAGTTATGCTGCAACGTACCTCAACAGAGCTGTGGCAGACAGCATTAAGAACTAAATATGGAAGCAAATAAGTAGCCGTTTGCATGTCATGACGTACTATACCACGGCATGAACTAAAGATACTGAAACGAGACCCTGTTGCATGAGCAGTAAGCTTCCTGATCCAGCAGAAAATCCACCTTCGAAATGACATGGAAGGATGATAAATTGGACCCAAAGATGCAGAATCAGTTATGTTCGGTAGTTGAAATCTTGAGGTCAAGCATGGCGCAATAATTTCTTTAATATAATTAGAAAAACGATCCCAAAATATTTGTCCCCGCTTATTCATCTCATTGTATGCTCTGCTACTTTCTACATCAATTATCTCAGTAGAATCTGCACCAGTAGTCTCATTCAGAGACGCTTGGCAACCAGCTAGTTTGAGAAGCTCTTGTATGGCCAAAGCAGCTGAATCCTGAACAATGGTGTCTGATGCTGCCCTGAACGCCCTTGCAAGATGCTTGTTTATAAGCTCAAAAATAAGATCATCATCTGAACATTCAATTTTGAAACGTTGACAAGAGATTCCCTTAAATTTTGCAGGGTCAACTGCCCCAACAGCTCCTAAGCAGTCCGCACAGACTAATTTCAACCTTTGCCCAACAGCAGTTCTGGACTGCTCTGCACAGCCTCTAAACAAAGATGTGATTAGAGAGCTAATGAGATCCAAATCCGATGTGGCTTCACCAGCTACAAGGGCAGTAACATCTTCTCTTCTTGCGTTAAACAGCTTGCTCAACTCACATGCCACCATATATCTTACATTTAAGCTCTCATGGTTGAGACCATCAATGGCATCTTGTAAATTCTCCCTCAAAGTCATTGATCCCCTTGCCCCCTGAATAACCATGTTCACCTTAGACAGAGCTGGAATAGTGGGTAAAAGTGGGAGTTCCCGAATTTGTTGCCGCAGCGTCAACCCGTTCTTCACCACAAGGTCCTCCAAAATCTCTACAATTTTGCCCAAATGAGAGGAAGGGGCTTCACCGTGGCGTTCCAAGCATGGGATGAATGCAGCTACAATTTGTGAAATAACATGCTTAATGGTGGAAGGAGAGACTTCAGCCAGTTGGTTGATAAAAACTTGCAGTACACTTAGACTATCATATTGAAGAGCTTCCTTGTCAATAGCATACAAGAGAAGAACCATAATTTTGGGAACATGAGCACTGAGGTAAGATCCCATCATCTCTATCAACTTCTCTATACGTCTAAGGGCTTGCTTCTGCAGCTGAAGATCATCAACACGCAACATTTTCCTATCAATGCTGTTGAGAAGTCGAACAAAGTGATTCTTTAAAAATGCTGGAAGATCAACAGAACCGGTCAGGATTACAGAAACCTCCTGGACCATTGCTGGAATTCTTGTTGTCCTGAAGAAATCATTAGAAGAAATCCCAACCATAAAGAGTATTATCGAAAGCATTAAAAGCAGATCATTATAGACAAATGAAAGCTAAATTTTATGGTTCACCTTCTTTCAGTTTCATTCACGTCCTCCTCCGCAGGAAAGCATAAAAGTTCATCTAAAAGTGCGGGCAAAGCAGCAGAGAAAATTTCCTTCTTGTCAGATCCTGTTTGGAAATGATAGAATTCTAAAACAGAAGTTAGTTGCTCTCCATCTTCATGAAGAAGAGCGAATGCGAGCACCTTCGGCAGCCAATTCACAATTAAGGGCACTACATCAGTATCTAAATGGTTTGCTAACTCATGCAATATAATCATTGCGTGATCATCAATTTTGTGTGAAGCAATCAGCTGAGGTATAACAAAAGGAACAATTCTTCCGACAAGCTCTCCAGCTTTAATCCCAACAACAGTTTCAGCAAACTTATGGATCAGAGTGGGGCGGCTCACAAGCCTTGCACAGAGATACTCAAACAATCCATCTCTAATGTGAAAGAATTTTGAAAGGATTGCTTCGAATCCTCCTTTAGGATTGAAACGGGGCGACCTGTGTATTAGCTGTGATGCAGTTAGTCTCACCATCTCATTTTCATTATCAAGTTGATCAACAAACAAAACAAGGGAGTACAAGAAAAGTTTTTCATGGCAATCAGAAAAATTCATTATCTCAGCTATAGTTTCCAAAACAGTCATCAAAATCAATGGATCCTGAGTAACAGCCAGTGCATGTTTCATTCTGTCCAGGAACTTCTGCTCTTTGGTCTTGTTGCTTGTCTCTCCATCCATAAACAAGGCCTCTAAAATGTGTTTATCAACGAAGCAAATTATTCCAGTACTAAATGCTTCCCTGACCACTCTCATTTTGTGGAGAAGAAAATAATCAATACACTCAATCCATTTATATTTTGTAGTGAGCAGAGTACTCTGATCTGCATGCTTTATAATTCGGGGAAGGACGGCAACATAAGCAACCAGAAAAGCTTCTGATGATTCCTTATAAAGAAATTGCAGAAAAATGGAAGGTATATTAACGCAATCAATGTTTATATCAAGTTTTGAATTTTGCAGTTTAGGCATGGACCAGAATGATCCGCTGTGTTGCACTCCTTTGTCACATTTGGAACACCAAAAATCAGTAGAGAGAATATCTATTGTCTGAACAGGTCTGTCATAGTTATTATTTATAAATAACTGGCAAGAATTTAGATCTGGATGATCAGGATAAGCACGTGAGTTATATAAGCAGGACAAATAGCCTAGTGAATAGAGGATTGATCGACCAACTAGATCACTTTTGTCGGAACAAATTGACCTGAGAATATATGACAACCAACAATTAAACAATTTAGAGGAATATAAATCATATGTGAAATAATGGAATATTAGATAAATTTGCTCTCAAAGCCCCGATTTTTTAAAACTCGTGATTTTCAAAAGAAAATAAATGTAATTATATAGAAGACATGCAACAATAATTTCGATAGAGCTTTAGTTTGCATAAAGAGGCAGAAAATTTGGATTCAGCCTCCAGGTGTTTACAGGAAATTTTGACTTTGATGCTAATTACTTCAGTTGGTTCTGGAGAAAATCCCACAATCTCATGCAAATGAACTAATTTCTTTCAACTTCCATATATCAGTTACCATAATAAGCATTTGGCAGTTTTAGATATAATATTTAGAGAAAAGAGAACCATGGTTTTATAGCATTTTAATGACACAAGCCTAAACTTTTGTGGAAATGCTGGGAAGAATTATGGGAATTTCTTATTGTTCTACCAAAGGAATGATTTAAAAGGGACATGAGTACGACAGCAAATGAGCGAAGTGTTTGACAAGCTCCTTGTGGCTTAGCTCAATTATATATCGTTTATGTTCTTTCATCTTTTGGCTGTTTAGTTCCTAAATGCTTCAGGACTCGCTTTTCCAGGATTTCTGTTTACATGAACGTTGTGTATTCCTTTATTTTATGTATGTTTCTTGCAGATGAAAAAAAAAAGAATTATTTATTCTTTAATTTTTCCATACCTTCAAAAAGAAAAGAGGAGCCTGCAATTCTAATAGTATAAAGTGCACCTAAGTTGAGAAAAATTACTAAATAATTAGGGGAAAAATGGTTAAATAGAACGAAAGCACTAGAGAAGCAAATATACATACTCTAATCTTTGAAAAATACTTTCCAGTATATGGTCACCATAACACAGGATAATCACAGGTAAAGAAATAGCAGCTTCAACTCGCACTTGTTCAGTTTCATCATTTACAGCCATATCCAGCACCTCAAGGTTGCATTCCACACTCGAGGGACCAAGTTTGGAGAGAACCTGGATAGAAAGGCATTTAATCTTCCAGACAGGATCAAAAAGACCAATACCAGACTCATTTGTCCATGCCAATTTTAGCAAATAAATCAAATCATCATATCTTGGAGTGAAAAGACTCAGCCCACCTCCACCATCAAAGGAACTGTCAACCTTGAAGAAAACCATCTGTTTGTTAACTGAGCCTGAATTATGCATACAATGTAACATTATGACCATGTTCAACACAAGTTAGTTTTCAGAACATCAACTAAAAGCAGATTAAAAAGCGAAGATACAATAGTATTAGTCCATCCCTGGAATCTGAAATACTCATGAAAAACAGTGTGCAATCAGCAAAAATTATACAAATCCCGCTGCTTAACATTTCAAAATACCTCAAATAACACTTTGGTTTGCACATCCAATTATTGCTCAACTTTAGTCATACCTAAACCCATTCACGTCCAAGAAGATCAGGCAAAAGTTTAAAGAAAGGTTTACACTGATAGACAACACATCAATGTCCATGATGAGAAGTAAAATGCGACATCTGGTCAATGGCTTTCAACAGCCTCAAGGTGCTCTGTTTAGAAATAAATGGGACAGGTTTATTTAATTTTACAATTTAACTAAGAAAGTAATCATGCAATTCTGCTTGCTCTAAGTAGAATATTAACATTATAAACATACTCAATGCCATAAAAACATCTAAAATTAAAGACCGATACTATATAAAAGCAATAAAACATTGAGGACTAAATATTTCTAAAAGGCAATAAAATGAAAGCAAGCATTGGGGTGGAAGTAGGAAAATAGTAAACATTATAGAATCCTCACTTGCTCAGGCTCCTAACTAAACACTCCACATAGAAAATCACAACACATTATAGAGTACATCACAAATAACTATCACACTATAACATGAGTCACTTCATTGAGCCATTAATATAATGTTCATTATAGTGATTTCAAAATAATTTTTTGGCCTATAATACGTCAAAGTTGCCAGCATAAAGAATATCTTGAAGTAAACATATAAAGATAGTACAACAAAGAAGTGCTCTAGTTACTAGTATATATGCATGTGAAGGTAAGAGGGAGACTATCATAATACAAATAACATTAATTTCTTCTTGCACATTCCTTATTCCTCGTATATTTCAAAATTATGTGTTGCCTTGAATTTCATGCCGATAGCTCATGAGTAAGGACCAGAAAATATATGTTATTTCTAGGCAATTTTGACGTTTTGGACCCATATGTGCAGTCTGTTTTACGAATGGAGAGCATTTGAGAGATCTGATGGAGATTGTGACAAATAGGGTCCAAATTGAGCATGTAGCGCCGGCAGACTATCGTGCTCATTATGTTTGGTCGAACTTATTATAGAAGACCCTTTCATAAGTAATTTTGATGCTCCATATGAGCTCGAGTGGTCTATTTTGCGAACAAGCATTATTTGGGTAGTTTCCAAGACAATCAAAGAAATTGGTACTTGATCCATGCACTGCACCATCTGTTGCTTGTTTCCTTCATCAAGTGGCTCTTCGTAGACATTTTTTATGCTCTATATGCGCCAATAGATTATGTTATGCAAACAAGTGATCTTCCAGGTGGCTTTGGGCATGATTGAGTCACTTTTGGCCTCAGTTTGCTTAATGTTGCACTCATTGTTTCTCATTTTCATCACATTCAATCAATTTAACTTATGGAGCATATATGAAAGTCAACACCAAATAGAAGACAACCAACGACTCCTCATACTTAAGAAAGAAGGAACAGAAATGGAAGCCTGAAATATCTTGAGTTTCTAACATCTCAAGTCTTTTTCAAAGGTGGATCTCTCAAGATGGAGTATATGCTAAACACTAAGGGAGTCCAAGTTCCAACCATGTTTACATCCTAAAGTGCATTAATCTTCTTAGTTTCTAGTATCCTTAAGGTCAGTGATCTTCTAACATCCTAAAATAAGCTAGTGGAGGGGCTGCCAACCTCTTAGTGAAGATCAACTTTCTAACTCATTAATGTGCTAACCTCTTAATAGGAGCAGAGGACGGGAATTCATAGCCTTATTTTTCAAGCTTTAGTGGAAAATCCTAGAGTGAGTTGGCAGTAAGCAAGAGGCTGTCTGATGAGATTTATTGAGCAACGTGTCAAACAATATTTCCCCAAAAAAGGAATCTTGTCAATCAGCATGATTTGTCAAAATTTTGTGTACTTCAAGAAACATGATTGTTCTTGAATAACCTAAAGGATAATGCAAACAAGTGAATATACTATCTCTGACTTTAGACACCTAAGGAAAAAAGGTTGTCGACCAAAGCCTACCAAAATGATAAAGCTAAAGTTCCTGAGGATGTCACTAATAGTTGAGTTCTTAGGAGAACTTGCCAAGGAAGAGCGAATTCTCGGGGTGAGTCACAAGGCAGTAACTTCTGATCAAGGCCGATTAGAATTAAAAAAAAAATACCCTCCCTACGGAATTTCTTGGGAAATGAGCTCCCCGGAGAAACTCGTCACAAGTTAGTTACTAGCACAAGAACTACCTGAGAAAGGATGAATGTAGGTGTTAGGTCCGATTGAAACAACAAATGTTGACATCAATAAGGAGGAGTTTAAGAACCAAACTCTCGGGAGAATTTTATGAAAGTGGCGAGTTATTGGCTAAGGCGACAAAAAAGGGCAACGACATTGGAAGGAAAAAGAGTTATTCAAACCTACTTGGAACAGATGTTAACCTCCATAAGGGACTCTCCAAAAGCAAAGCTCTCGAGAGAACTCATGATGAACAGAGAAGTGCTTGGGATAAGCCATTACCATAAGACATCTTCGCAAAGAGAAAAAAGAGCCAACCAAGTTCAAGGCAAAAGCTGACCTAACAAATATCACCGAACTTGAGCTTGTGAGAAAGTTCACTAAAAAGAGATGAGTTTTTGAGATAAATTACGAACAAAGAGAGACTTACTAAAAAGCTGGCCAAGACATACAGGACAATGTCAACCAAAAATGGTTGAATAAGGTTAACTCCTATAGAGAAATCGCCAAGAGACAAGCATTCAAAAGATTGACCTATAAAAACTAGGCAAGGATAAAAAATAGTTCATCAAGGGAAGCATTAAGTTGGGTCCTAATAATCCTATCAAGTGCTAGTTTTTGCCAACTAGTCCAAGGCTTGGGCAAAAGAATTTAGTCCAATAATGATTTTCTATACTCTCATAAGCATTGGATTGATTTGGGTAAGGCTCTGAAATAGATAACAATAACTACTCAGCAAATGGGAACCAAAGAAAAAAATGCAAAAAATCCAGGTTAAGCGACTTTATGGTACCACAATAGCCATAAAAGTTTATCATCCTCGAGGTGGGATCATTTTCCTTGTGTAATGACCGTGCTTGGGGTGCTTGAAATAGGTAGTGGGAACATTATATGCCTTCAATTAGTAGTGCTAAAATATTTTTTTTTCGCAAGTGATAAAATTAAATATGCAATTGGAAAAAAAAAAGAAAAGAAAAACTAATATGAATTTAACAATAAATATAAAAAAAATGAATGTAAAGTTCAAAATTCTATCTATAAGATGCTATTAAAAAAACTCAATAAGACTTCATTATTGTTCATTTGATATTTAGTTCATGTACTCTTTAGAAGCATAAAATCATTAATAATACTTCTATGTAATTTAGCGTTATAGATTTTTTTCATAGGTGATAAAGTACTGGTGTAATGTTCAAAAAAAGGTCATATTGCTGAGCATATATGAATTTAATAATTACAAAATAAAATGAATAAAAAGTTTGAATCTACACATTTAAAAGAACATATAACATATGCTTCAAACTCAGAGTTCTTCATGCATGTGCATATTTACTGTTATTTAGCAGAAATCTACTAAATATAGGAGAGTAGCGGTTGCTTCACATTGCATGTGAAACCTAGGAGCGAAACAGGCAAAGCTTGTAGCAAGTTGCACCGCAAATTTAAAATGTTAAATAGCTTTTCCATTGATTCAAAGTTCTATAATTTTAAGGCTTAATAAAGTTGGTAGATTCCTTACCTTGCAGAAGTAATATGTTGTGAATTGCTGCCAAATATATGGACAATCCAAAGGAAAGTGCTCCTGTAGTCTTTTCCTGTAACAAACCATCTTCGATTACTTAATAAGATTCTGGGAGCAGTAATATTTTAAGTCAAACAATTAATAAATCATAAAATCTTTCCAGAATTCAGCATACCTGTTGGCAAATCCATGGAATCCAGGAAAAAACTTGCTGAAAGATGCCAGTAGCTAAGCTGACTTTTGGATATAGACAAAATGCAGTAGAGAGCAGACTAAGAGCCGTTATTGAAGTTTCTGGCCGCAAAGGAGAAGTTCCAGAATTTTCAGGCTTTGAAAAGTCGATAAATTTGGACAGTGTAATTTGTAGATCGTTTACACATTTCTTAGAATCTTCACAAGAATATTCATTGGGTTCACAACTAACATGAACATCAACAATTGGAAGTGTTCTTATGTCCTGTATTTTTTGTCGCTTTATGTCGCAATGAGTGCTCTTTGTAGATCTTTTCTCGCCAACTTTTGCAATATCAAAATCTTTGCCACTTATACATGAAATGCCTTGACAAACAACATAATCATTGCAAGAATGAAAAGAATCCAGAACACAGGCAGCCATTTGAATACACTCAATTAGAGACAAACAGGCTTTTGACGAGGATAGTACTCTAATAAGCTGTGCCGGCTTCCATATATTTATGGGGCAAATTTTTGCAATACGTATGTATGCACTGCACAATGCTACCTAAAACAAAAATGAAAACTTGAACATTCCATCTACACGCTTAATCCCTTAAATGGAATTCTGGAGAAAGAAGCATGAAAATAACCTGAAGTTCAGGGCTTTCTGTACTTTGCAGTGATTTAGGGAAAACTCGAACTATTTCACTGGCAGTAGATTTGACAATCTCATCTTGACAAGTCGAATGCAGTACATGAAAACATGCACCGATGGAAGAATCATAGATAATGTTTCTGCAGGAAGCGTGTCAGTTTGTCCTAAGATGTGACCATAGTGTTTCTTAATTAAAACTTCGTGTACATACAATGACTGAATTGAGCAAGTATAATCTAACAACAATAAGGCTAAGTTTAGGAGGTTATAAATTGAAAGAAACTTTTTTGGAGAGTCTCCCCAAAGGAATCCTATCAGATAACTGAACTGACAGGCAATGTCATTATTTCTGCTTCAGATATTTGCAGTATTGAAAGGATGCTTGACTAGATATATTTTACCTCCGGGGGACATCGACAATTCCATCCAAGAGTGATGCCAAACATATGTTGTCGATTATTGATGACTTCTCTGAAAAAGTTAAAGTGCTTATTTTTGAAACATAAAAAGTTAAGATCCATACTTGTGAAACTGAAGAGTGATGTTTTTGTTATTTTTAACGAGTGAAAGACTATGACGAAAATTAAACTGGTAAGCAGACCAAATATTTCTTCACCAATAATAGCTTAGAGTTTTGTTTGGAAGATTCAGTGACTTAATTTTAGGCTGCTTAAGTCATTATGGTCTCAAGCTACCTCCTTCCAATGATACTGTAAGAAGCGTTGTATGAGGTTTAGTCAGATAAACCTGCAGATTACTCGTCTACATTTATAATGATAATGGTAAATTAGAGCCTAGATCTATGAAATGTATATTCTTGCTTATAAGACTAGGGTTAAGAGCTATAAGTTGTGATAAACAAAAATCAAGAAAGTGATCCTTAATAGAGATGTGTTTAATGGGACTATCATATTATATGCAACATCTATTATAGGATCTAGTGACATCAACCAAGAGAAGAAATGTGGCAAATAGGTGGAGGTTCAAAATGAGACAACTACATTATCTGATATGATTTTTAAATCAAGTTCAAAGAGTCACGACAAAGTTATTTCTTCATCGCCACAAGTGCAACGACCGCAATATTCTATCGCCAATGATAGGCCAAAAAGAATAGTCAAGTCACCCGTAGATATGATAAGGCTAATTTGATTGCTCATGCCTTAACTATGACCAAAGATATTGAGTGTGGCAAATAACCTTCTAGAAAATAAAAAAACAATTAATTCAATAAATGTTGATAAGTAGATATTACTTTTCAGAAGGAGTAAATCCATATAAAAGAACAGTACTAAGGATTTAGTGAAGTTACGTTAAACTGAACATAGGTGTCTAAAGAAAAATAATGAACACCGAGTCTTGGAGATGACATATACAAGGCAAGATTAGTTGAAAATGGATTCATTCAAATTCGAAGCGTAGCCTTTATAAATATGTCATCTTCAATAGTTGCTTGGTTTGTGATAAACAATAACCCCAAGTTTAGATTGATGTAAAATTTACATTTTTGAATGAACAGTTTGAGGCAGACATTTACTATGCAGCAACTAGAAGATTTGGAGTAAATGTAAAGAACACTGTTTGTTCGTTGAAGAATTCTTTTTTAACGGTTTTAAATAGTCTAATAAGCAGTAGCACAATAAATTTGATTAGTACATGTGATAGTTGTTTTACTTGAGGGAAAAAGACGCTAAGTCATTTATCTACTTACTCTCATATGTTGATAATAGGCTGAAAACTACCATGAATAAATAAGAAATTATGAAGTTGATGCTAGACTCAATAGTGAGTCTGAGAAGAAAGCTTTAGATGCTGTGAAGAAGATTGAGACATAAAAATTTAAAGAGATCGAAAGCCGGGCCATGAATAGATTCACTACGTAATATACCAAATCCATTAATATTTCATTATATGCACATTTCAAACTGTCATTGAGTTTGCGTCCAAAATAAGATAATGAGATTGAGTTTTATGTCTCAAGTTACATATATTAGTATAGCGGGATTGATCATGTATCCTATGATATATTTTCATTTAAAGTTATTATATGAAATTAGTGAAGTCAATAGATGCGTGGCTTATCTCACTAAGAAGCATCAAAAAATGGCTCATCGGATACTAAAATGGTTGTGTGAAACTAAAAATATTTGTTTTCGGTTTGTGAAGACTACATGTGAAGTCGTCAGTTATATTTATTCAAACTTTACTAGAGACCTTGATATGAGCAGATCACTAACAGAATGTGTTTATTATCGATGGTTATACTCTTAGCTAGAATGTTATCCTGTCGACTACAATGTCATTGTCTACAAATGAAATTGAATACATGGCAATTATAGAATCTTATAAAGCAAGTATTTGGTTTAAAGATTTTTTGAAGAGCTTAGTAAAGAATTAGAGATTATCACGGTGATGTGTGATGATAGACTACTCTTTATCTCATTAAAAGTCAAATGTTTAGTAATAGAACTAATCATATTGATATTTGTTATCACTCTATTTAAGAGGTTATTATTCATTGTGATACTATTGTGAGAAAGTACTCATAACAAACCCAATAATATGATCACTAAAGCATTTGCTATATCTAAGTTCAAGTCTTACTTAAGACTTAGTTGATATTCATTATTGACCTCAAAAATTTCCTAAAACAGCTGGAGAATATTTTATTGAAGATTGATTTTTTATTTTTTATTTTTTATTTCCTTTTGAAACTCAACTCAAGGTAGAGATTATGAGACTTGTGATGATAATTTTGCTGGGATTGGATAGCAATTTTTGTGTTGTGATAATGTATTTAACCAAAATTATGTGAAAATGATTGGGGGATATATGGTTGTATCAAAGAACCACTAATCTGAGGGGAATGTCGAGCACCTTGGACTCGAATATTTTGTTGTGGCAAAGGGTGGGTGTGCATTCCATTAGGTTATTGAATGCACACGCACAACTAAGGTTGTCAAAAAAAAGCTTATTGTCCGCTAACAACTCTTACCCAACTTAAGTAGCTGGTATTCAAATTGTTTGTCAAGTAAACGAGTGAAAAATAAACAATTTTTTAAGCTTGAATTATAAATGAGTTAAAAGCAAATAACTCTTTCTTCAGTCATGTTAGGCTAGTTTTAGTTTGAAATAAGGTAAGTATATGTATGTTTGTATCACTTTTGATGTCGTATATATGGGATATCTGCCTGATGCATTGAGATCATGCTTCACGCATGCGTCCTTTCCCAGAGCTCAAGAAATCCAATTTGAGACTATTCAGTGTGTATTTAAGGGCGTGCGATCAAAGTCCTTCTGCTGGACTTTGGCTTTCGCTCAGACGAATGATAGTCAGCATTTTACTTGTCGGACGACTCCAATCGGATCGAAGGATCTCATTTGTCATGTCGGACGAAAATCAGACTTACTTGGCTCGATCATCGACGAATTTGTCCAAACGACCTCGAATGAAAAAATAAATCTCGTAAGCGCGTCCGGAACGTCAGTTTTGCCTAAAGAAGACACCCATGTTGATATGTTTCCATTCACAGAAAAAATGACGTGCAAATCGAGATAGTGGAACTTAAAAAATATAGAAAAGGTTATAAAACCCTCTTGATCTCACGGTAGAAGAAGAGGGTTGTTTTTGTGTGTTACCTCGTGAAAGTCTCCTTCTTGAGGAGAACTTCCTTGTTTTGGGAGAAGGATATTCCTCAAAGCTTGAGACTTCACTGGATTCTCCTCCTGAAGGAGAGCTTCTTAGTTCGTTGGAGAAGGGAGGAGCGGACCTCTCTGGGGTTTCGTTGAAATGTTGTCATCTCTCCTGCAACCGAGAGAGCTTCATTCTACAAGAAGAAAAGTGTCTGCAACCTCAAAGGTGGTGAGAATCTCAAAACCCTTGGAGTTTTCTTTCCTAGTCGGCACTAGGGTTAGTCTAATCTAGGTGTTGTGGGTCCAGTCGCCCACACGGGGCAAGTTAGTTGGCCGACACTAGTCGGCGCTGCAACACGCTCTTGGATTGGTCGTTGATTTCCAAGAGAAAGCCCTAGATTAAGAACCTTCGTTGGACACTGATCCACTTAAAAAGTACCTATTTTTATGTCTTATTTATGATTCAATTTTTAAGGATATTATGCTTTAATGAAAGGTATTTTTATGTTTTTGGATATAGGGGATAAAAAAAAGAATTCAAGAAGGAAAAAATTAGAAAAAATAGAGCTAAAAAGCAAGGTTGCCAAATTATAGATCCGGCGCCTAGGTGCCAGAATCCGACGCCTAGGCGCAGTTCGATACTGAAGCAGTTAAGATTTTTGACAACTTTGAGCAGTTATTTTAACGGTGTTAAGCGGTTATCAGACCTTCTAGAAGACTGGAAGTTACTCCTGATACATATGACATGTGATACAATGCATCTGGACACAGGAAAACGGTTTTAATCGCGAAGAGGTGCGATCCAAAGTGAAGGGGTGCGAAGATCTGGTCACGGAGTCCGGCGCCTAGGCGCCAGATCCTGACGCCTAGGCGCCACAGTTACTTTCTAGAAGATTCATTGAATTTGGACGAATTTTACAGAGGTGCCTTAAGCAACCCTTGGACATTTTTTAAGCTCTATAAATATGAGACAATTCTACAGAAAACCGAGCTCTCCCGCACCAGGAAATAGTTCTAGAGAGTCACCAAATACTTTTCTTAAGTATTTAGTGAGTTTATTTCAGTTTATTTTAGTTACTTTCAGTGTTACTACTCAATTCCTTGAGTAGTAAGTGAGAGTTTGTAAGAGTTGGTGCTGTTGAAATCTTGTACTTTGCATTGGAGTCAGTAGGAGTCAAAGAATCACATGAAGGAACATTTCAGATAAATATTTATAACTTGATTCAAAATTTTATAAATATGTTTTGTTGTGTGAATTCAATGTATTCTGAGTAGTTACTTTTCTTTCTCCTTTCAACCATAAAAAGATAATAAAGATAATTTGATTTCGTTGGAGAACTTAAACTTAATTTTAAAAATTATTGTGATGATATCCATACCAGATCTTAATTTACTATTAAAACTGGTCATTTGAATTGTTAAAATCTATTGAAGAATTCTGAGACCTATCCGGAGACGAGTTCTTAACTAGTAGATATCACATGAATCCTTGGGTAATCGAAGGCCATGTGCGGGTTATTCAATGTGAAGTGCAAATAAATAAGAAAATATTAATTATTGGGCGTAGAATTAATTAGTTTTTAGAACGAGTCACTAGTAGGGCTGACCATAGCCACCCTTGAACATCTAGAAGTGTGAGTCTAGATTAACAAATTCTACTAATAATACATCCTGAACAAATCTATATATTAGTCAATGTTCTTTATACTGTCTAGCGAATGTAAAGAATATGAATGTTTTTATTTGGCGCAATATCATAATTTCAAGTTCTCCACGAATGATAGTTTTTCTGAAAAATCTTGGATTAGTTGAAAAGGAGAAAGTTGTTTTATTTATACTTGCATCAACATTTACTTTATTGCTACTTTACTTCCATCTAGTAGAAATTTCATAAAACTTAAAATTTGATTTTTGAAAAGAAATAAAAATTATAATTACTTTTAATTTAAAAATCTATTAATTTCTAAAATTAATCTTCCCTGTGAGATCGATAACCAGGACTCCAATAGAGCCCTGTATTACTGAATACGATACGTATACTTGCGTAGTACCTCTGGTATGCAAATATTTTCTAAAATTATACATCTATTTTTGCATACTACCCTTTGAAATATAAATTAAATGATAAATTGTAGGCATAGTTACGGGTCGAAGTCATCACAGTTTTTGGCGCCGTTGCCGGGGAAGTAAAAGACAATTTTTACATTTTTCAAATTAAAAATATTTATAGACACTTATTTCTTTAAAAATAAAAAAATATTTACAAAAACAAAAATACCAAAAAGATTTTATTTTATTTTATTTATTTTCAAATCATTTTATTTAATTTTTATGCGTAGTTATGGATCTAAAGAATTATTACCTTTTGATTCTGAATTAGAAAGAACTGTTAAAAAAATTAGAAAATGAAAATAAATTCAAAAATATCAAGAAATGGCTAACTTACATAACAATAATGAAAATCCAATAGAAATTAATGAACAAAATGTTTATAAACCATTAAGAGATTATACAAACCCTACAGCTGATGAACTTCATATTAGTATTCAAATGTCTATTGTAGATGCTAATTCTTTTGAGCTTAAACATTCTATTATTCAAATTGTTCAAAATAATCAATTTGGAGGAACACCAAATAAGGATCCAAACTTACATCTTACTAGTTTCTTAGAACTTTGTGTTACCTTTAAATATAATAATATTTTTGATGATGTTGTTAGGCTTAGATTCTTTCATTTTTCCTCAAAAGATAAAGCAATGATGTGGCTGAACTCATCAACAACTGGTTCTATTAAAACTTGTGCAGATATGGCACAAAAATTCCTTGCTAAATATTTTCCTCATTCTAAAACTGCTAAATTAAGAAATAATATTACTTCATTTACTCAATTTGATGGAGAGACAATTTATGAAACATGAGAAATATTTAAAGAACTATTAAGAAAATGTCTTCATCATGCTTTACCAGATTGGTTAATTATTTAAGCATTTTATAACGGACTTATTGGATCACTTAGATCTATTATAGATGTTGTTGCTGGAGGTTCTTTAATGACTAAGGCATTTGATGAAGCTTATACCTTAATTGAAGAAATGACTAACAATAATTTTCAATGGCTTTCTTAAAGAGTTAATCCTAAAAGAGTAACAAGTATTCAAGATAATGAAGCATTTTCTATTTTAGCTTCACAAGTGGCTGCGATATCTAAGAAATTGGATAATTTTGTTATTAACGTATCGCATGTAAGTAATGACAATTCTGCAAATATTGATGATTTTCAAACAATAGAGACATTGCAAGCTATTGCTAGTAAAACTAATAACACTTATTCGAATTATTATAATCCAGATTGAAAAAATCACCCTAATTTTAATTGGAATAATGGACATCAACAATAGGGTAATAATCAATTTAATCCAACTGGGAATTGGAACAATTAAGCAAATTCAAACTTTAGACCTACTTATCCTCATGGTTTTAACAATCAACAGAAAAAGTTATCTTTAGAAGAATTAATCTTGCAACTAGGTAATCAGTTATAAAGTCAAAACACTGCTATTCGAAATATTGAGAATCAGATGGGACAAATTGCTAATTTAATTAATTACAGACCTCAAGGAACACTTCCTAGCAACGTCGAAATTAATCCAAAAGAAATTGGAAAAGATCATGAACAAGCAAAAACTGTACAACTTAGAAGTGGAAAGGTATTAAAAGAGAAAATTCATAATGAAATTGAAAAAGAGAGAGGTTGAAGAGATTGAAAAACCTAAAGAAACTTTTTCTCCAAGTAAAGATCGTATCTGTAATTCCTATTGAAGTGGAAGATGAAAAACCACCACCACATTTTCCTCAAAGACTAAAACAGCAGAAGTTTGACCATCAATTTTCTAAGTTCTTTGAGATTTTTAAGAAAATTACCATCAACATTCCTTTTGTTGAAGCTTTGAAACAAATGTCGAGTTATGCAAAATTTATGAAAGATATTTTAAGCAAGAAACAGATATTTGAAGCTTATGAAACTATTACATTGAGTGAAGAATGTAGTGCAATAATTCAAAAGAAACTACCTCAGAGGCTTAAAGATCTTGAAAGTTTCACTATACCATTTGCTATTAGAGAAAAATTTTGTGGAAAAACCTTATGAGATTTAGGAGCAAGTATTAATCTCATACTATTTTCTATCTTTCGAAGGTTAGATTTAGGAGAGATTTCTCCCACCACTGTAATCCTTCAGTTAGCCGATCGATCTATTACTTATCCTAAAGAAGTTATAGAGGATGTTCTTGTTAAAGTGGATAAATTTATCTTCCTTATGGATTTCATTATACTGGATATGGAAGAAGATAAAGAAATACCTATTATTTTAGGGAGACATTTTCAAGCTACCGGATGTGTTATGATTGATGTGCAAAAATGAGAATTAACAATGAGAGTTAATGACCAAGATATAACATTTAATGTTCTAAAATCAATGAGGTATCCTGACAAAAAAAAACATTATCAGATGGATATTATTGATTATATAATTGAAAAGCATTATCAAGAAAAATGTAAAGCCATTTCTGAATAAAAAAAATTATAAATTTATGTTATATAATGAGTCGTTAACTGAAGAAATTAAAGAAGTGAATGAAGAAAATTTATTTGAAAAAACTCATTATATACATGATAATTGAGAAATTATAGACTCGACTAAAAATGATATATTTTTACACTCAGTTGAAAAAGCCCCTAAGCTAGAATTAAAAATGTTACCTGCACATTTAAACTATGCATTTCTTAAAAATTCATCAACTTTACCTGTGATTATATCTTCAGAACTAAGCAAAGATCACGAAGAAAAATTAATAGGAGTTCTGAAAAACTATAAGAAAGCTTTTGGTTAGACTATTGCAGATATAAGAAGAATAAGCTCTTCAATTTGTATGCATAAGATTTTAATGGAAGAAATTTGTAAACCAACTATTGAACCTCAAAGAAGATTGAATCCAATTATGAAAGAGGTTGTCAAAAAAGAGATTTTAAAATGGTTAGATGCTGGAATTATTTATCATATTTCGGAAAGTTAATGGGTAAGTCTTATTTATTGTGCTCCGAAGAAAGAAGGAGTAACTGTCATTGTTAATGATAAAAATGAATTAATCCCTACTGTTGACCTCGCTTTCGATCGCGCTCGCGTCAAAATTTTGCGACGATACCAAATTTCGACGCAATTTTGACGCGCTCGTCGACGAGGTTGCCCAGACGACCTCGGACGACGAAACGGACTCGCGGCCGATGCGTCCGGAACGTCGATTTCACTTAAAATCGACGTTAAGCTTGCGACGATAGCCTGTCGGGGGCAAAACTCGTAATTTAAGTTTTTTTTTTAAAATAAAAAAATATATATTTTAAAACTTCTTTTAAAAGAATAAATAAATAAAAAAAAACCTAATTAAACTAAATCTGCCCTAACTCTCCTCACGCTCGACCGGTTGGCTTCGTCTCTCCCGCGCGAGCTCCATGGAAGCTTCGTCCCTCCCGCGCTCGAGCATGCTCCCTTGGCGGCCGTTTGCTCCTCGAGCCGCTCGCGAACCTATCCTTATCCCCGTGCGAGCAACTTGCCCCGCGTACGCCCCTTACCGATCTCTCTCGCTCCTACTCGCGGCAATTTGCCGCCGCTCAACTTGCTTTCGATCCTATGAGGTTGATCTCTCGACTTCCGCTTCCCTCCTCTCGCCTATTTAAACCCCATTTGGGGTGGGATTGTGTTTGGCCCGAAATTTCCGTGAAGAGGAGGAGGTGCTTCGTTGTGCTTGCGTTGCGGCTTGCTCCTCGTGTGTTTTACGCACTGCTGGTAACTCTTCCCGACTCCCCTTTCTCCTCTTCGATTTGGCCCCAGTGCTACCGTAGCCTCCGTTGATCGGCGCGGTTCTTTCCTGTTTATGGTTTCGGTCGAAGGCTTATATCCCTCGGAATGTGTTAATTGCATGCTGAGATGAATGTTATAGGGCTCCCTGTGTACTTTAGCTTGACATGAGGCATGGAAGTATTTATTTAATTCTATATACATGCGGGGTTCATTTCTTGCTCATTGTAGCTTTCCTTTACAAAAATAGCATGTTAAAGTGAAGTTTTGATTCAACTTGAAGGAGCCCTATGTTCACTTTCATGATAAATGTATTGAGGCTCTGCATTTTAATCTGCTAAGTAAATGGAAACGTTCGTTTTAGCTTCATGATAGGTGTGGTTTTAACTTTATTATAGCTCATCTTGAAGCTCGGTTGGCTTAGCTTAACTCTTACTTGAAAGGCTATTCTAACATACGGATACTTGCTACTCTTATTTCGATGCTTTAAGAGGCTTGTTTTGGCCCTGTTTGGGAGCTTGGTTGGCTTGATTTATTTCTGATTTGAGAGCCTACTTTGGTATTCTGGATTTACTCTTATATTGGGCTTGGTTGAGGTTTTGCTATACTCTTTGTTTTAAGCTTGATTCTAGCCGGATTTTGGCCTTATGTGGCTCGGTTTCCAGTTGGCATTATTGTATCCTTGTTTTCGAATCGAGGTTGGCTCGGGTTCGACCTTATATGGGCTCGAGTTGGCTCTTTTAGCCCTCTTTCGGTTTCGGCTTTGAGCAGGGTGTGTGGTATCCTGAATTTTGGGCTGATGTTGTTGGTTTGGCTGAATGCTTAATATGGCAGTTTCCCTTTAGCTTTGTGATGGAATTATTTTTTTTTATTATATGTTGGGCTGTCTTTTCTGGTTTTGTTTCTTTGGGACCTGTTGTGTTGGCTCGGGTTGGCCTGCTGATTGGCCCGGTCTTGAGTTAATTTAGGACTTGCTGTTGTGGCTTGAGGTTGGGCTGGTTCTCTTGGCCTTGTCTTGGCTCGGGTTTGACTTTCTTTGAGAGCTGTTCCGGTTTGAGATCGAACTCGTCTTCTTTGGCTCCGTTGTTGGCTCGGGTTTGATTTAGGGGGCTTGGCCGAGAGCCTTATGCAGGGGATTACTATGGTGGTGGCCTTTTGTTGCTGAGTTGTGAATTTTGGAGTTGGAGGCTTTACTACCCTTTTGTTTTGGCCCTGGCCGAGAGCCTTATGCTAGTAATTAATGTGTTGGCGGCCTTGTTTATCGCTATGGCTGAATTGGGAATTGATAAAGATGAACCTATAGTTGCTCCTTGCTTGTTTGAGAGGGAGATATTGAGCATTGTGCTTGGGCCACTTCTTAGGTGCCTCATTTGATGAATTGGAGTTAAATTGATGTTCTTGGGAAGCTTGTCCATTCACTTTCTTATGGGTTTGGAAATGTTCGCAACCGGTGTTTGTCTCGAGCCTTTTTTCTCTTTTTACTTGATTTTAAAAGACTTTGATCGTTTTCTCTCCACAATTTTGCTTTTAAGTTTCCTTTTGATATAAATGTGCTTGAGCGAGAAAATGAAACCCTCGGGGTCGATTCTGGGAACTCGGATTTCGTTTTTAAACGCCTTGTCATTACATGTGTTAGGAGAATTTTAAATTAACTCACCTGTCGTCCTACCCCTCCAAGTTCGAGGGTGGGTTAATTTTCCTTTCCCCCTTTTCGTTGCTTGACACGTTTTCCCGCTTCACTCGGAGTCGGTTTTGGTTTTGTTTTGTTTTGGGGCGATGACGGCGATGATGCAAAAGGCACGCCAGTGATAGAGTAGAATGATATCCCATCCTACGACATCAGGACTCGCTCCAGGGCCCCGATGAACCGTAGGATGACGGTATCATTCGCCGCTGCAAGGCAAGCGGGGCACCCGTACCTTCTTAGGATTGTTAGTGATCCTTTACCCTACGAAATGATCGACTAGTGGACAATTATATTTTTTAAAATCTGATAAAAATACGATACTACATCTCGCAACAAAAAAAATTATATTTTCACCACAATTAAAAATTGATAAAACTTTCTTTTGCATTTCGAAATCCATGTGCATGCTAAAATATAAATTTCAAAACTATATTGTCCACTCGTTGATTATCGATCTTGGGTGGGGAACACTCTCCCGAGTCGGGTTTAGTTGGACACCCTTCTTGGCTGAGTGGCGGGCTTTATACACTCGTGTGACCGAGTAGCCTTCGACGACCCTTCGAGCAGTACTACACAGTTCTGAGCCTAGCCCCGACCCGAGTGCTTGCGGTTTTCTTCGGGTTTTCATTTGATTTTTGATAGAGCACTCGTGGTCCTTTTTAGGATTTCCTCGGAGTTTTTAGCGACTTTTTTTTTTTTCCCGAGCTTTTCTGTTGTGAGTCAGTCACTTTGTTTTCTCGAGCTTTTCGATGACCTTTTCTTTTGCTTGCTTGGCTTTCATGTGGCACACTTCTGCTAGACAAAAGAAAATAACGGGCCTCCCAGGTATACATGTTTGTTTACATTTGCAGCGTGTTACCTACTTTGTACTGCTACTTCGCATGCTATATCTTGTTTAGCCGTCACTTTTCATACCTGCTACTGCATGTTATCCTCTTTAGCACGTTACATTATATACTGTTGCATGCTTCTACTGTTACTCATGTGCTATATACATATCCTGTTATAAATTGTACAACACTTAAACATATTTGCATAGGATGTTTAGAAGAACTTCGACCATAGGGCCACCTGATTGAACATTTTGACCTGCCACCTTAGAAAACTCAGCCTCTTCACAACGAAGGAGCTCGGAGCTAGTATAGTGGGCGGCACGGTCGTCTTCGACGGTGGAGCTTGTCGTCGTCGACAAAACCATAGGATAGCTCGGGAAGTTATTGAGGCTCGCTTTCGGACCTCCGACATCCCTAGTTCCTCTCCTTTGGATTCCGCATTCCAAATTTGAGTCAACTCCTTTTGCACACCTCCACATCTTATTTCGTTGAAAAGTCCTATCCTTTTGACCTCCTTGAAGATAATATTTCCGATTTTTATCGAAGCATTCTTAGATGATTTCGGTCATTTAAGATGTAATTAACTATAGAGGCTTGCCTTTATATGAAGCATTTTCCGAACCCAGCTTAAAATAAACCCTATTTAATTCTTCATATTAAATAGGGGAATTTGTCGGCAAATAAATTGGTTTCGCAGACCAAACGGACGTCATATATTTCTTAGTTTATTTGATCGAGCCTCACCCTTAAGTCTTGTGTTTGTCTTTCGGGATAAGTGCATGACTTGAGGTGTAGCGCTCTTTCATTCAAACTATGAAAAATATGAGGTCAGTTTGACTTCCTTTCTTTTCGTTGAAGGATCCTTCCGAAGCGGGCGACGGGATTCCGATTCCGGCGACCGACAGCTTCTTACGGGCACTTCACGCACAAAACAACGCCGACAGCTTCTGGCGACTCCGCTGGGGACGTGCTTCTCTCTTCATTCAAATCAGGAAATCTTATCTTCATATATCGGTGATGTGTCCATATCCCTTTTGGCCGAGTTACCTCTTCGTTGACGTACTTTACCCATTTCTCCCTTGGGATAAGCACGATCAACTTTTCTTGGACTTCAGAACCACTTGTTCAGTCACCCTTTGAACAGGAGAGTTCAGAAGACCACTTAGGACTTTCTTCGATTTCCGTTTGGGGTCGGACCCCAATAGGTGTGTTGGTGGACTAGTTTCACCTAGGTGTTGTGCGCTGTAGAGTTTGTCCCGTGCCGGGTCCTGGACTTTGCTTTCCTATCTGTGTCTTTTTTATTTTGGTTTGCTATGTTGCGAATCAAATCAAGTGGTGTCGCGCTATGCTTGCTTACAAACACATAATTAAATCTTCACAATTTTCACTAAAAAAAACTTTTAAATCTTTAATCAATTAAATAAAGACTTACCCGGTCTACAGGCTTTGGCCAAATAATTAATACCAGAATTTTCCGTTTTTGAAGTTTCGCGATGGCATTCCCGACGCTTACTTTTTCCCTGCGACTCGCCGACGAACCGCAATGCCCGTGATGTTGCTCCCGTTATCAAGTTTGGAACGAGGATTCGATGAATTTGAGATTTTACTTGGGAAAGCTCCGTACGTTGTAGTGAAAGTCGTCGCTCCCGAGATTCAAGAACCGTCTACCGAATTCAACTCGAATTGCCTACGGGATTTTCCTTCTTACCGGAGGAAAATACTGCCGCTACCATAGCGTCTACTGAACCTGTTTCTGCCAAAGGGAAGGAAGTTATGATTGCTGAAGATTTGACTGAAGGATTGGTTGCCCCACCGTCAGTATTTGAGATTGGATCAAGTTCGAAAGTTGTGCCATTAACCCGGTCACAAAGGAGGAATCGCAGTCGAAGGGTTCGCAGGGCTACTAAAGCTCAGATTTCTGAAGAAGTGAATGTTAATGAAACTCTTTGTCCTGAAGAATTAAGGTCGGTGGATATCTCTCCGCTTCGCGAGGGAGTAGGTTCCATCCCTTAACGGACACCGATGGACATGAAAGTATCCGAAAGATTGCCGCTGCCTCGCCAACACCTCATGGATGTGGTAGGGAGGAGAAGAAGTCCGCTCCCGTCACCCGAGTCGATACGGTGTTCCGAGACTAGCCGCCAAAGAAGGTTGTCCGGTCGATGAATTGCTCAAGCGAATGGGATGTGCAGTATCCCCTCGCATGAAGAAAGAAATAGTAAAGGATGTTGAAGCTCCACCTGCTCGCATTCCCGTCAGATTCCGTTTGGGAGATAAAGTTGACATTGCTACCGCTACTATTGATCTTCTTGCTACCAGATCGATGGGCCGTCGACCAGTTAAGTCACGACTGGGTCCTAGAGTTACGCCGTTACCAACCATACAAATGTTTCTAAAGCTTCAAAGAAAAGGATGAAAGGATTGCTTAGTGCCGTATCCGGTCTTCACCACGGGGAGCATACCTCTCTTCGACATTTCGATGCTTCTGTTGAGACACCTCGTCTCAAAGCATCACCGTCAAAGAAAGGGGTGTGGATACCTAAGGTCGTCGTACCAATACAATCTAGCAAGCCTGGAAGACACAGCTATGAGATAAAGCAAAGAGCTGAAATATCCGATAAGGCCACAGCATTCGTAAGTGAAGAAAATGTTCCGCGACAATCTCCAGATCTTAAAGTGATACAAGGTTCGATAATCGAAGATAAGATCGAAAGGCTCAAAAGCGAGATTTCGAGTTAGCTCAGGGACGGGGAATTCCCACTGATAATGAGAATGAAGACTTCGGAGATTACCTCGAAGAGGATGGCATGGATATCAATGTTATTGAAACCAGAGCCGCTTCATCTGCGCGCGAAGCCCAACCTTCTACGGAAGGGAACGCCGTAGATGAACTGCGCAATACCATCTCGATAAGGGACGAGCAAATAAGTCGAATGGAGAAAAGAATGGAAGAAATGGCTACTCGTCATGGCCGCCTTGGTTGCGGCTCGGGGATTGTCTCGGTCTCAACAAGTAGCTTCTCCGGAAGTCGATCAACCGTAAATTATACGGATCATAGATGAAAGAAGAGAAGTCACCTCGACTAACGGAGATGATCAACCAAAGAATGATTCCGCTCAAAGCATCATACCGGAAAAAGAGTTCGAGCAAATGGTCGAACAAGTTCGGGAGGCCATAGCCCGACCCAAGAGTGGTGCATTGATTTTAAAGGGTAGACCTTACCCGGAGGAATTCGATGCCGTACCTTATCCTAAGAGTTATGTGTCACCGAACTTCAAGATATTCAACGGAACTGGAAACCCCAGACAACACATAGCACATTTCAGAGCTGGTTGTGGCAACACCGGAGGTAATGAAGCATTGCTTTGCCGTTAGTTTGTCAGCAGTTTGTCAGGAATAGCGTTTGACTGGTATGCCGAATTGCCTAACGGATCAGTGAAGACATTCTCCGAGTTAGAGCAGTTGTTCGTGAAAAGATTTGCCGGAGCGCAGCACCATGTTTCTATTGGAGATCTCGTGATAGAAAGACAGAAGCCTAACGAGACTCTAGTAGATTATATCTTGAGGTGGAGAAACCTTAGCATGAAATGTGAACCTCAGCCTACAGTAACATCATGCAATTGAGATCTTACTCAAAAGCATCCATGGATCGATAGCTTTCATGCTCGAGGACTCACTATCAAGTCTTTTGAGAAACTACTCGATAAAGCCGGCAATTTGCAAGAAGAAATCGAAGCATATGGATTCTCACGAGAAAGCCGGGAAACCCGGACGACCGTGGTGTTCGAGAAGAAGTACGGGACGATAGCGATAGTCGATAAAGGAAAACAACCGATGAAGATTTATGCGAGAGGATTCTCGTCGAATTTCCAACCACCGTCGCGAAGCATAGCCAAGCAGCGGCGAGATACAACGAGTATGCTCGGCTTAGCAACAACTACCTCAACCGAGGATCATACCAACCCAGGAGTAAGCAGATGTCTATTGAAGAACGAAAAAGGAGGGTGTACTCTTTTAAAGATGAAACAGTACCCAAGATGTTCAGGAGTCTGATGAAGAAATCTGAGTTCAAATTACCAGATCCGAGGAAACCAGAAGAGGTTGATAAGAAGGATCATCCTAATTATTGCCCATATCACAGGATGCTCGGACACACCCTAGAAGATTGTTTCATCTTCAAGGATTGGCTCGAGAGGAATCTTAAAGAAGGAAATATAACGATCCCGAAAGAATACTTGAAAGAGCCTGAAAGAGGATCTATAAATATGATTTCAGCTGAACCGATTACTCCGATTGATTCGTGCTCAAAAGAAGACGAATGGACTACAGTTTGGAACAAGTCATCCAGAAAGATATTGAATCAGATTCAGACTGCTTCAGTTCAGGAAGACGTTCAGGGTCCACAATCCGTTCAACCAGAGATAGAAGTTTCTTCAAAGAAAGGAAAGAGCGACGTCGCAAAGACTGATAGCGCGGGGGGTAGGATAGGGGGCTGCCTGCGGTAGACTTGTTTTCTCGGAATCGGGGAGAAAATCCTCGAACCACTGAGCTTGTACGATTATCTTTTTGCTCCTCTGGGGTATTTTAAATGTAATGATAATGATTTCGGCTACGTTTTCACTGTTTCTGCTGATAGTGTGACTGATCCTGGTCACTCTAGTTTCGATTTCGATTCCCAAACCTATCCTCGAATTGTGCTTAAGTCCGATGAACCCGTCAATCAGAACGAAGAAACCATCGACGCTACCGCCTACGATGATTCAGAAAGTGATGAACCGATCCTTGAATGTAAAGGAACACCGATCGCCATCAACTTGGATTTGTCTGATTCAGATTCAGCACCAGAACAATCAACTACAGTATCAGAAGAGATAACGGAGGTCTACTTAAGAAGAGGAAAAGTGATACCCTCGGGGACGACTCCGACTGATAAAAGAAAGCAAACGAGTTACACAGGAGAACCACCCCGAGCAACGGAAGAAACGCGTGCCCAGGAGGAAATCGGAAATTCGAACAAAGTGGATTATAACGTGCTAGCTCATCTTAGGAAGCTGCCGGCTAAACTGAGCATCTACAACGCTCTAATCTTGTCAAAAGAAATAAGGGAATCTCTGGTTTCAGCTCTACTTGATCCAGATATTTGCTTAGCCGAGTTAGCCAGCACATCCTCGGATGTAGTTTGCTCGTTGAAGGAACAGTCTGGAGTTACTTTTACAAATGAAGACTTGCTGCTCGGTACCGCCGACCACAACCGTCCGCTTTATATCTCCGTCAGTATTGGCAGATTTGTGCTGTCCAGAGTTTTGGTTGATCCTGGGGCATCCCTCAACCTGATGAGTCTACGGACATTGGCATATTTGGATATTGAAGCTCATAAACTTGTGCCTGATAAAATGATGTTAAGAGGATTCAACCAAAAGGGAGAGAGAGCCCTTGGATCAATTACTTTGTTGATGAAGGTTGGAGGACTGGTAACAACCGATAAATTCCATATTATCGACGCCGAGACCTCTTTCAATGCTCTACTTGGTCGACTGTGGATTCATGAACATGACATGGTTCCGTCTTCTCTACACCAATGCATCAAATACTACAAAGAAGGAAAAGAATATTGCATCAAAGGAGATCTACAACCATTTTCGGTTCATGAAGTTGGCATTCATGAAGACGCAGCTTACTACTCGCCTCTGAAGAAGACTGTTTTCTCTCGTGAAGTGACTGCAACTGCAGTGAAAGATTCAGAAAGATTACAAAAAGGGGGTCATTCAACTCCGCTTCGACAATCTACTGTCATTTCCTCACAACGAAATGATAAAGGTTCTTTTAGTTCATGCACCCGAGATCGAGGTCGGGGACGTGGACGAAAAAGAGCCAATGTGGTTGTTGGACGGACTAGGCCGACGATCAACATCGACGAAGAAGAAAGTTCTGAAGAAGAAATAGTAATGATAAAGCAGAAAAAACCTCAGTACGAGATACCGTTGGAAGATACAGAGAAAAGCGAGTACGAGACAATGTATGATCGTATAAACCACTATGTGAACGCTATGACCCTTACTCCTGTCCTCCCCCAAAAGGTCGAGAGCTTAAAGGTCAGGGACGTCCCGTGTGCTGGTTATAAGCCGATCAAGTTTTACTGTGCTTCTACTTCTACCAGTCTTGAAAATCATGTAAATTTGGATGAGGATGCTAATGAATTAATGGAATTGCCTTTTGGTTATTTCTCGCCTTACGTACAAAAATTAATTCAACAGGGACATTTGTCAAAATATATGCCGAAAGATAAATTGCAACTCTTTGAAGAATTATGGAATGTTAGGAATCGACATCCTAACTCTAAAGAGGGTCTCGGATTTGGTACAATCGGACCAGTGGATGATTCGGAATTTTGCATGGTTGTTACCAGTGAGTCGAAAGAGGATTGCCTCGATGTGGAGGATGACTTTACCGATCGGCTATTAGAAGACGCTCCGCCGAATTCGAAGAAGAAATTAAGTCGACGAGTCGATGAATTGAAGGAAATCAACCTCGGGATCGAAGAACGACCTCGCCCGACCTTCATAAGTTCTCTACTCGATAAAGAAGAATCCACAGAGCTAATACGGTTATTGTCGAGTTTAAAGATTGCTTCGCATGGAGTTACGACGAAATGCCGGGATCATCGGCAGAGGTTGCGAGTCCATAAACTTGGAATCGACGAGAGATATACCGCCGGTAAAGCAAGCTCCAAGAAGAATGCGCCTCGAAATAGAGCGACGAGTGATTGCCGAGGTAAAGAAACTGATAAACACTAACTTTGTAAGAGAAGAGCAGTACCCTACATTGTTAGCTAATGCTGTGCCAGTTAAGAAGAAGAATGGACAGATCCGTGTATGTGTCGACTTCAGGGATTTAAACAAAGCATGTCCAAAGGACGAGTTTCCGTTACCAATACCGAAATGATGGTGGATATTGCCTCGACACATGAAGTTTTCTCTTTCATGGATGGATCGTCGGGATACAACCGGATCGAATGGCTCCAGAAGATGCGGCCCTTACGGCCTTCGAACACCTATTGGAATTTTCCGCTATACGGTGATGCCTTACGGATTGAAGAATGCCGGAGCGACTTATCAACGAGCAATGACGAAGATTTTCGATAATCTCATTCACAATCAAGTGGAATGCTACGTGGACGACTTGGTTATCAAAAGTAAACGGAAAATAGACCATTTGCACGATTTGAGGATAGTGTTCGAACGATTACGACGATATAATCTCAAGATGAATCCCTTAAAGTGCGCCTTTGGCGTTACCTCCGGGAAATTTCTAGGATTCGTTGTCCGTCATCAGGGAATCGAAATCGATCCGGAGAAGATTAAAGCTATCTTAGAAATGCCACCTCCCAAAACATTGAAACAACTACGTTCCTTCCAAGGAAGTTGGCATATACGAGACGCTTTATTTCTAATCTCTCGGGTAGGTGTCGACCCTTCTCGGCATTAATTAAAAAGGACGCCAAATTTATTTGGGAAGAGAAATGCCGACGGGCCTTCGAGGACGTTAAGAAATACTCGATGACACCTCCCTGTTTTGGCAGCCCCTATCCCGGGAAGACCTTTGATACTTTATACCGCGGCTTTAGACGACTCTCTCGGAGCACTACTAGCTCAAGTCAATGACGAGGGTAAAGAGAATGCTCTATACTACTTGAGTAGGCGTCTAATCCCGACGGAGGTAAAGTATCCGCCTATTGAGAAGCATTGTCTAGCTTTAATTTTCGCCGCCCAAAAGCTCAGACATTACATGCTTTCTCATAGGGTAACCCTGATTTCGAAAGTTAATCCGTGGCAATATTTGATGACCCGACCAACACTTTACGGACGCTTAGCAAGGTGGTCGATGATTTTATTGCAATTTGATATAACTTTTGTTCCCCTCCGCGCTATCGAGGACGATTTTGCAGACTTTCTCGCCGCGCACCCACTTCCAGCTGGGTCATCTCTTAGTGACGAGTTACCAGATGAACAGATATTACAGATGGAATCCTCCAGTGCACAACGCTGGGAGATGTACTTCGACGGAGCTTCTTCAGCCAGAAAAGATAAAGGATCAGGAACAGTTATGCCAGGCAAAGCAGGAATCGGTTTGATTTTCATCACACCAGATAAGGGTATGCTCAGATTCTCCTACCACCTGACAGAGCCGTGTACAAACAATGAAGCAGAATACGAAGCCTTAATCACCGGACTTGAATTAGCAATTTCAATGGATATAACAGACATCGTCGTCTACGGTGACTCAACTTATAATTCAGCAAGTTGCCGGACAGTATAAGATTTTGAAACCAAGATTAGCAGAATATCACAGATACGCGATAAAGTTGCTAGAGCGATTCCTAGTGTAACGCTCATAGAATTCCTCGGTTGGATAACGCCCATGCCGATGCTTTCGCAAAACTTGCAAAAGAATTGGCGTGTTCCCCGCAGGATTCTATTGACGTTACGGTACAAGGAAGGCGGGTTTTGTCCGAATCAACCTCGAAGATCTACGAAGTTCGAAGAAGAAGCGACGGTTGTTGTGGTCGATATCAACGAAGATTGGCGTAAGCCATTGATAGAATATTTGCAAGCCGGAAAATTACCGGAGGACGAGTCGGCGGCGTATCATATTACGAAGAGGGTTATGTTCTACGCTTTAGTAGGTGATGTCCTCTACGGAGATCGTTCGATCGGATGTGGTTGCGATGCCTAGCGAGAGCCGAAGCGCCGAATATTGTCGAAGAAGTACACGCCGGATTGTGCGGAGCTCACCGATCGGGACCGAAGATGAAAATGAAGATTAAGAGACTCGGATATTATTGGCCGACAATGATGTCCGATTGCATGGATACGACGGAAAATGTCACCGGTGTCGAGTGCATAGGGTGGTCTTACACCGGCCTCCGAATGTGCTACACCCAGCTCGTTGCTTCGTGGCCATTCGAGTGTTGGGGCACGGACATAATAGGTCCGATGGACCCTCCATCCTCTAAGGGACACGGGTTCATTCTCGCAGCTACGGATTACTTCTCCGAATGGGCGAGAGGCAATGCCGTTACGAAATGTTACAACACACCACGTTCTTCTTTTTTCAAAAGTCGGATAAGTCTACCGTTTTGGAATTCCGCGCAGAATAATCTCCGACAATGGAACAGCCTTTAAAAGCACCAAGATCAATAACTTCGTCAGACGACACGAGATAGATTGGAGGTACTCGACAATCTACTACCCCAAGACAAATGGTTTAGCGAGAGGCTTTCAACAAAACAACGGTACAGATTTTGAAGAAAACTCTCGATGAGAATAAAAGAGATTGGCATAACAAATTGTTAGAAGCTTTGTGGGCATACCGGACAACATTCGGGACTCCCACCCGATGTACACCGTACGCACTCGTCTACGGATCGGGAGGCCGTGCTACCGTTAGAAGTTCAGACGCCGTCTCTCAGAGTTGTCGTCGCCAATCAGCTTACAGCGGAAGAAAATGCAAAACTCTGACTTGAAGAATTGGAAAGTCTTGAAGGAAGACGACTGGAAGCGCAACAGCATTTAGAGCTTTACCAAGCGAAGATGGTACGAGCCCATGACAAATTGGTCCGCCGAGGACGTTCAAAATTGGTGACCTTGTTCTTGTTCTCGAGAGACCTATTCTTGCACGTCACGAGATAGGCGGAAAATTTGAGCCAACTAGGAGGGACCATTTGTCATAGATAAAGTCTACTCCGGAGGAGCCTACCGGCTTGTGGATTCCCAGGCGGGAAACCTTTGTTGCCGATCAACGGACGATACTTGAAGATATATTACGCAACTTGACGCTGCTTGAGTTGAAATTTCAAAATCTCGATTATTCTGTGATTATGTATTTGGTCGAATACCTGTGACCGGGTTTAAAATTTTGTAATAAAATTAACATCAATAAAATGAAAATTTTTGAGAGTGCATGTTTTGGCTTTCTTTTCTTTTTCACTTTCAAATTTAATACACATACACATAATTAACAACATAAACTAAAGCCTCTCGTAGGAGTTTTGTTTTGTTCTTTGTTCCTGTCAGATTTCGACCTACCTGATGTTTCTCTCGTTGTCGCGGAGAAAATGTCGGGACGAGAGGTTGATTTTGGCTTTTAAGGATGGCTTGAATCACGCACCTAGCGAAGAATGGGCACCGCAAGGTGGCATTATAAACTTTGATATGGACTTCGGTCGGATCAATGTAGATCTACGAGAGTCCACGATGGACGCGAGTTAGCCACAGGAAATCGAAGGACTACCGTCGTTAATAAAGATCGGCAACGGAAAAGATACCTCGCGGAAGGGGAAGAAAGTGTAACAAGATCCGATGGAAGGGACTAGTCGCACGCCATCCATGATAACTGCACCCGCGTGGAGGCCTAGTCGCCGCCGACAATGCCGGACTACCGGATGCATTACGAGCACAATACGCGGGAATGCCAATCGACGAAGCGCAGAGCATTCGACGCGAAGACAAGAGATATCTTCGAAAGACGGAGGAATTACTCGACTCATCCCGGAGGGGAGGATCTACGATCCGGAGATGAGAGAGACTTCTTTCGGCACACTCGCTACGGAGGATGAGTCCGAGTTTGTTCCGGAGGTTCCGGGGATTCCGAGATTCCGGATGAACTTTGTCGGGTTGCCCAACGTGCAACGCGAGATTCCGAGCACGTTCTTCGACTGCAATGGCATTTGTGGAATGCCGGACTGCAACGTCCTACACTTGAGGCATTACGGTACTGCGGAGGAGTACATGTCTACGGATGACGGTTTTCGGACCGTCGAGTACCCGACGGGGAATCATATACCCCACTTGGATACGGATACATCAGCTTGGGTTCCCACCGATGCCGAGATGAGGGAGTACCCTCGACGAGTTCGCCGATAATCACTTTAGCGAGCTTGACGAGATGGTCAAAGTGAAGAAGCAGGAATTTGAATTTTATGAAGAAGTTCAAGGAAGATGCATTAACATACTTGAAGGACTGGAACTGCATACCAGAGTCTTCTCTGAAAGCGACGAGAGAAGCATCCTTAACTGCATAGAGGATTTGCAACTCAGAGGTCGAGCAGGTCTTTTGAGAAGGAGGACTTATTCTGAACCAGAAAGATGGATGCGTGGAAAGGGCAGAATCACTATTCAGTGCGGCTGCTGCTACAACTTCACTACGGACGGACGAGGAAATCCCCGGGGATTCGAGACATGATCGAGTGGATCTGATACCTCCTACGATCAAGTGGATGATAAAGAGAATGGTTCGATGGAGCATACTTCCAACCGACTGCATTCCCAACAGCTGTATTATCAACATCTACGAGAAGGGCGACTGTATCCCCCCTCACATAGATCCCCACGATTTCGTCAGACCTTTTTCTACGGTCTCTTTTCGGAGCGAGAGCAATATACTCGTTCGGAAAAGAAATTGATATTGTTGGCCCGGCGAGTTCGGAGGATCCGTGGAGATTCCGCTGCCAGGTGGGCTCGGTACTTGTTCTCGAGGGCAACGGAGCGGATATTGTCGAGCCATCGCATTCCGGGAGTGCGACACCGCGAGTTTCGTGACCTTCGGAAGAATGGATACCACCAAGATGCCATATGGATTCCGTCCGGACCCGGAGTTGGAGGAGCTGCTACCCTACGGCGCGTGATAGGGCTGGACCTTTGAGTTCATGCAAAGGGACTCTTGTCCTGGAGCATGGCTCAGCAGGTCAGCTCGACCAAAAGCTCGCCTTGCCAGAGACAGATTTTCAGAGGATACTCCTTGCACTGCGTTCTGACACGACAGATATAGATGATGCTCATACCAGAGATGCTCAGTTTGTGATGTGTCTTCAGCTTATGATGTTTTCCAGTTGTACCTTTGATGCGTCCAGCACACTGTACCTTTGATGTTTTCAGCATATAGTCAGTTTGTAACCTCTGTTCGAAGCTGATTAATGAAATCTTTTTCAGAATCTTGTCTGTTTGTCTTGTTGCCCTTGTGTGCGATAGATAAAGCCACTGAACCATACGTTGGTTTTGAGCTACGACGAACGAAGAACAAAACAAAAAATATACGTAATAAAAAAGAAATGAAATTCAAATAAAATGCTCTTTTGAAAATCAACCAACTAAAATCAAATTTTGAAAAATGTGTTTTGATATATATATGATATAACAAAATGAAATGAATTTGTTGAGTGTGTTTATCTCAATCTCGAGATTTCTCGCTCTCTGCTTGCATAGCGCGACTATTCCAGTCTGCACCGATATTCTACACATTCTCTCAGAATTTTTACATTCTGCACGAGATCCCACACATCTTTCTCACTGATATCGTACTTGTCTTATGACATGTCCTTTCGAGAGTGCCACTGTACACTCCCTGCACGTTCTGACGTGATGATCTTTTCTGCACTTTCCCTGTTACCCTCCTGAGATCAGTACCTAAATTCTGATTCTCACTCCTTTTGAGATCGGTACCTAAATTCTGATTCTCATCCTTGAGATCAGTACCTAAATTCTGATTCTCACTTCCTTTTGAGATCGGTACCTAAATTACCAAAATTCCGATTCTCATCCCTGAGATCAGTACCTAAATTCTGATTCTCACTTCCTTTTGAGATCGGTACCTAAATTCCGATTCTCATCCCTGAGATCAGTACCTAAATTCTGATTCTCAACCCTTTTCGAGATCGGTACCTAAATTCTGATTCTCATCCCTGAGATCAGTACCTAAATTCTGATTCTCAACCCTTTTTGAGATCGGTACCTAAATTTCGATTCTCATCCTTGAGATCAGTACCTAAATCCTGATTCTCACTTCCTTTCGAGATCGGTACCTAAATTCCGATTCTCATCCTTGAGATCAGTACCTAAATTCTGATTCTCACTTCCTTTCGAGATCGGTACCCAAATTCCGATTCTCATCCTTGAGATCAGTACCTAAATTCTGATTCTCACTTCCTTTCGAGATCGGTACCTAAATTCCGATTCTCATCCTTGAGATCAGTACCTAAATTCTGATTCTCAACCATTTTCGAGATCGGTACCTAAATTCCGATTCTCATTTTCCGACCCTCACCTTTCGGGGCTAGTACCGATATTCTAGTCCTAATTTCCTGAGGTCAGTACCCACATACTGATTTATGTTGTCCCTCGCATATTTTGAAATTTCGCGATTCAAAGTCCACTCTCCAATCCTCAGCGAGAGTTCCTGGTCTTTGATTCCGCTTCTGATACCCGCTTCCCTGTTTCCCCAGCGAGAGTTCTGGAATCTTCGGTTTGGAGATTTGCTGTCACTCCTGAGCGGAAACCTTCGTCACTCTTTCCTCGTTTCGTTACGAGTGTGTTGACTCGGGATGTACGTGTTGGTTTGGTTGATCTTGTCGGTCAGCGCCAATACGCGCGGTGTGCATGTCCCGCACACCACACCTATCGGGGTCCTTTTTCGACCTCGCTTTCGATCGCGCTCGCGTCGAAATTTTGCGACGATACCAAATTTCGACGCAATTTTGACGCGCTCGTCGACGAGGTTGCCCGGACGACCTCGGACGACGAAACGGACTCGCGCCGATGCGTCCGGAACGTCGATTTCACTTAATATCGACGTTAAGCTTGCAACGATAGCCTGTCGGGGGCAAAACTCGTAATTTAAGTTTTTTTTTAAAATAAAAAAATATATATTTTAAAACTTCTTTTAAAAGAATAAATAAATAAATAAATAAAAAACCTAATTAAACTAAATCTGCCCTAACTCTCCTCACGCTCGACCGGTTGGCTTCGTCTCTCCCGCGCGAGCTCCATGGAAGCTTCATCCCTCCGCGCTCGAGCGTGCTCCTTGGCGACCGTTTGCTCCTCGAGCCGCTCGCGATCCTATCCTTATCCCTGTGCGAGCAACTTGCCCTTGCGTACGCCCCTTACCGATCTCTCTGCTCCTATTCTGCGGCAATTTGCCGCCAGTTCAACTTGCGTTCGATCCTATAGGTTGATCTCTTGACTTCGCTTCCCCTCCTCTCGCCTATTAAAACCCCATTCGGGGTGGGATTGTGTTTGGCCCGAAATTTCTGTGAAGAGGAGGGGAGGTGCTGTTGTGCTGCGTTGCGGTTTGCTCCTGTGTGTTTTACGCACTCTGGTTACTCTTCCTGACTCCCCTTTCTCCTCTTCGATTTGGCTCCAGGCTACCCTAGCCCTGTTGATTGGCGCGGTTCTTTCCTGTTTATGGTTTCGGCTGAAGGCTTATATCCCCTGGAATGTGTTAATTGCATGCTGAGATGAATGTTATAGGGCTCCCGTGTACTTTAGCTTGACATGAGGCATGGAAGTATTTATTTAATTCTATATACATGCGGGGTTCATTTCTTGCTCCTTGTAGCTTTCCTTTACAAAAATAGCATGTTAAAGTGAAGTTTTGATTCAACTTGAAGGAGCCCATGTTCACTTTCATGATAAATGTATTGAGGCTCGCATTTTAATACGTTAAGTAAATGGAAACGTTCGTTTTAGCTTCATGATACGTGTGGTTTTAACTTTATTATAGCTCATCTTGAAGCTCGGTTGGCTTGGCTTAACTCTTACTCGAAAGGCTATTCTAACATACGGATACTTGCTACTCTTATTTCGATGCTTTAAGAGGCTTGTTTTGGCCTCGTTTGGGAGCTTGGTTGGCTTGATTTATTTCGATTTGAGAGCCTACTTTGGTATTCCGGATTTACTCTTATATTGGGCTTGGTTGAGGTTTTGCTATACTCTTTGTTTTAAGCTTGATTCTAGTCGGATTTTGGCCTTATGTGGCTCGGTTTCCGATTGGCATTATTGTATCCTTGTTTTCGAATTGAGGTTGGCTCGGGTTCGACCTTATATGGGCTCGGGTTGGCTCTTTTAGCCCTCTTTCGGTTTCGGCTATGAGCGGGGTGTGTGGTTACTCGAATTTTGGGCTAATGTTGTTGGTTTGTCGAATGCTTAATATGGCGGTTCCTTTAGCTTTGTGATGGAATTATTTTTTTTTGATTATATGTTGGGCTGTCTTTTCTGGTTTTGTTTCTTTGGGACCTGTTGTGTTGGCTTGGGTTGGCCTGCTGATTGGCCCGGTCTTGAGTTAATTTAGGACTTGCTGTTGTGGCTTGAGGTTGGTACGGTTCTCAGGCCTTGTCTTGGCTCGGGTTTGACTTTCTTTGAGAGCTGATTCGGTTTGAGATTGAACCGCCTTCTTTGGCTCGTTGTTGGCTCGGGTTTGATTTAGGGGACTTGGCCGAGAGCCTTATGCGAGGGATTACTATGGTGGTGGCCTTTTGTTGCTGAGTTGTGAATTTTGGAGTTGGAGGCTTTACTACCCTTTTGTTTTGGCCCTGGCCGAGAGCCTTATGCTAGTAATTAATGTGTTGGCGGCCTTGTTTATCGCTATGGCTGAATTGGGAATTGATAAAGATGAACCTATAGTTGCTCCGTGCTTGTTTGAGAGGGAGATATTGAGCATTGTGCTTGGGCCACTTCTTAGGTGCCTCATTTGATGAATTGGAGTTAAATTGATGTTCTTGGGAAGCTTGTCCATTCACTTTCTTATGGGTTTGGAAATGTTCGCAACCGGTGTTTGTCTCGAGCCTTTTTCTCTTTTTACTTGATTTTAAAAGGCTTTGATCGTTTTCTCTCCACAATTTTGCTTTTAAGTTTCCTTTTGATATAATTGTGCTTGAGCGAGAAAATGACACCCTCGGGGTCGATTCTGGGAACTCGGATTTCGCTTTTAAACGCCTTGTCATTTCATGTGTTAGGGGAATTTTAAATTAACTCACCTGTCGTCCTACCCCTCCAAGTTCGGGGGTGGGTTAATTTTCCTTTCCCCCTTTTCGTTGCTTGACACGTTTTCCCCGCTTCACTCGGAGTCGGTTTTGGTTTTGTTTTGTTTTGGGGCGATGACGGCGATGATGCAAAAGGCACGCCAGTGATAGAGTAGAATGATATCCCATCCTACGACATCAGGACTCGCTCCAGGGCCCCGATGAACCGTAGGATGACGGTATCATTCGCCGCTGCGAAGTAAGCGGGGCACCCGTACCTTCTTAGGATTGTTAGTGATCCTTTACCCTACGAAATGATCGACTAGTGGACAATTATATTTTTTAAAATCTGATAAAAATACGATACTACATCTCGCAACAAAAAAAATATATATATTTTCACCACAATTAAAAATTGATAAAACTTTCTTTTGCATGTCTGAAATCCATGTGCATGCTAAAATATAAATTTCAAAACTATATTGTCCACTCGTTGATTATCAGTCTTGGGTGGGGGAACACTCTCCCGAGTCGGGTTTAGTTGGACACCTTTCTAGTTGAGTGGCGGGCTTTATACACTCGTGTGACCGAGTAGCCTTCGACGACCCTTCGAGCAGTACTACACAGTTCTGAGCCTAGCCCCGACCCGAGTGCTTGCGGTTTTCTTCGGGTTTTCATTTGATTTTTGATAGAGCACTCGTGGTCCTTTTTAGGATTTCCTCGGAGTTTTTAGCGACCTTTTTTTTTCCGAGTTTTTCTGTTGTGAGTCAGTCACTTTGTTTTCTCGAGCTTTCGACGACCTTTTCTTTTGCTTGCTTGGCTTTCATGTGGCACACTTCTGCTGGCTAGACAAAAGAAAATAACGGGCCTCCCAGGTATACAAGTTTGTTTACATTTGCAGCGTGTTACCTTCTTTGTACCTGCTACTGCATGCTATACTGTTTAGCCGTCACTTTTCATACCTGCTACTGCATGTTATCCTGTTTAGCACGTTACATTATATACTGTTGCATGCTTCTACTGTTACTCCTGTGCTATATACATATCCTGTTATAAACTGTACAACACTTAAACATATTTGCATAGGATGTTTAGAAGAACTTCGACCATAGGGCCACCTGATTGAACATTTTGACCTGCCACCTTAGAAAACTCAGCCTCTTCACAGCAAGGAGCTCGGAGCTAGTATAGTGGGCAGCACGGTCGTCTTCAACGAGTGGAGCTTGTCGTCGTCAGCAAAACCATAGGATAGCTCGGGAAGTTATTGAGGCTCGCTTTCGGACCTCCGACATCCCCTAGTTCCTCTCCTTTGGATTCGCATTCCAAATTTGAGCCAACTCATTTTGCACACCTCCACATCTTATTTCGTTGAAAAGTCCTATCCTTTTGACCTCCTTGAAGATAATATTTCCGATTTTTATCAAGAGTATTCTTAGATGATTTCGGTCATTTAAGATGTAATTAACTATAGGGACTTGCCTCTTATAGGAAGCATTTTCCGAACCCAACTTAAAATAAACCCTATTTAATTCTTCATATTAAATAGGGAATTTATCGACAAATAAATTGGTTTCGCGGACCAAACGGACGTCATATATTTCTTAGTTTATTTGATCGAGCCTCACGCCTAAGTCTTGTGTTTGTCTTTCGGGATAAGTGCATGACTTGAGGTGTAGCGCTCTTTCATTCAAACTATGAAAAATATGAGGTCGGTTGACTTCCTTTCTTTCGTTGAAGGATCCTTCCGAAGCGGGCGACGGGATTCCGATTTCGGCGACCGACAGCTTCTTACGGGCACTTCACGCACAAAACAACGCCGACACCTACAAGACAAGTTACTGGATGGCAAATTTAAATCAATTATCGAAAATTAAACAATGTCACTAGAAATAATAATTTTTCTTTGTCTTTCTTGGATCAAATGCTAGATAAATTAATTGGATACTCATATTTCTGTTTTTTGGATGGATATTTTGGTTATCATCAATTACCCGTTGCTCCTGAGGACCAAGAGAAAACAACATTTACAAGTCCTTATGAATTATTTGCCCTTAGAAGAATGTCTTTCGGTTTATATAATGCACCTGCAACTTTTCAGAGATGCATGATGTCAATATTTTTGTGATCTAATTGAAAAAGAAATTGAAGTATTTATGAACGATTTTTCAGTAATTGGAACTTCTTTCGAGTCTTGCTTGTAAAATATAACAAAAGTTCTGAAAAGATATGAAGAAACAAATTTGGTTCTAAACTGAAAAAAATATCAGTTTATAGTCATAGAAGAAATTGTACTTGGACATAAAATTTCACAAAAAAGGATGAAAGTTGATTAGGCAAAAGTGAAAATTATTGTTGAACTTCAATCACCTAGTATTGTTACTAATGTGAGAAATTTTCTGAGTCATGCTGGATTTTATAGAAGATATATAAATGGTTTTTCTAAGATTGCTAAACCTCTTTGTCATTTATTAGAAAAAAAAGCTAAGTTTGAATTTAATGAATATTGTATGAATGCTTTCAATATTCTAAAAAAGAAATTAATCACTGCACCTGTCATTGTTACACCTAATTGGAGTAAACCTTTTGAATTAATGTGTGATGTGAGTGATTATGCAATTGAGTCAGTATTGTGACAAAAATATGAGAAAATTTTAAAAGTTATATATTATGCTAACAAAACTCTTAATGAAACTCAAATAAATTACACTACTACTGAGAAAGAGCTCTTAGCAATAGTATATGCCTTTGATAAATTTAGATGTTATCTTCTTGGGACCAAATGCATCGTACATACTGATCATTCCGCTATTAAATATTTAATGTCTAAAAAGAATGCTAAACCGAGATTGATAAGATGGGTTCTACTTTTACAATAATTTGATTTTCAAATGGTGGACAGAAAAGAAGCTGACAACCAAATTGCTGATCATTTATCAAGAATTAAAAATGATAGTGAGAAGATTAATAAAGAAAACATAAATTAGAAATTGTTATTCAAGGATTATAAACGTCTTGGTATGCAGATATAAGTAACTATTTGGTTAGCAATATTTTACCGTATGGATTGAATAACAAATATATTAAGAAATTCTAGAATGATTCTAAATCATATATTTGGGAAGATCATCATTTATTTAAAATAGGCTGAAATTTTGTGATTCGAAGATGTGTACCTTATGAAAAAACTTTTGCAATTATTAAAAAAATATCACGATTCTGAATTTGGAGTTCACTTTGGAGTGGATAAAACTGCGTTTAAAATTTTAAATTCTAGATTTTATTGGTCAACATTATTCAAAGATGTTGGACATTATGTGAAAACTTGTGATCGATGTCAAAGAATGAGGATATATCCAGAAAAGATTAAATGTCTCTAAGCTATATATTAGAAATTGAGATTTATGATATATGGGGTTTAGACTTTATGGGACATTTTATACCATCATCTGGAAAGATTTATATTTTATTAGCAGTTGATTATGTTTTAAAGTAAATTGAAGTTGTAGCTTTACCTAACTGTAATTCCAAATGTGTTTCGAAATTTTTAAAGAAAATGATTTTTATAAGATTTGGAATGTCGATGGTAATTATCACAGATGGGAGAAGTCATTTCAGAAATGTAAGAATTCAATCATTACTAGAAAAATTCAGAATTAAGCATAGAATAGCAACTACTTATCACCCACAAACAAGTGAAATGACTGAAGTATTAAACGGAAAAATTAAAAGAATATTAGAGAAAACTGTTAATCCTAAAAGAACTGACTGGGTTGATAGACTTGATTCTGCATTATGGGCTTATAGATCAGCTTATAAGACACCTATCAGAATATCACCTTATCGGTTAGTTTATGGTAAACATTGTCACTTACATGTTGAATTGGAACATAAAGCTTACTGGGCGATAAAGGAGTTCAATTATGATTTAAATGCTGCAGGAGAGAAACGACTTTTACAATTGAATGAAATGGAAAAGATAAGAAATGAGTCCTGTGAAAATGCAAAGATTTATAAAGAAAAAATGAAGAAATTGCATGATAAAAAGATTTCAAGAAAAATATTTGAGCCTGACAAGAAGTATTATTATTTAATACTCGTTTAAGACTTTTTCCTGAAAAATTAAGATCTAAATGGATTGAACCATTTATAATTGAGAAAGTATACTCTTATGTTGCTGTGGATATTAAAGATCCCAAGATGAGAAAAATATTTAAAGTTAACGGATTAAGACTGAAGCCCTATATGGGAGAAATGAAACCGATTTACAAGGAGGCTTACGAGCTGAGTCTACCCAATTAAAATAACAAATTAGATCGGGCTAACGACGTTAAACTAAATGTTTTGTGGGAGGCAACCCATATATTATCATTGTGATTGTTTGTGAATTGAATTTATCTCAATCGATATGTGTGTGTTGATCACACAATTTTAATAGACCTTTTTTAAGACCGAAACTTTGTAAATTTGACGATAGACGAAACGGAGTCGAACATGGTTTGGGCGCCTAGGCGTCCAAACTTGGCGCCTAAGCGCCAGCATAACCTGTGTATCGATGGTCCGGAGCCTAGGCGCCAGATTTCGGCACCTAAGCAACCCAGTTACAGGTTCGTGCAAAAACCGAAAATCTTCAGTTTTCACACGAATTCTTCCTATAAACTACATTATCTTCGTCCCCAATCCCTAAGCAACCCTAATTTTGTCCAGCACAACTCATTTTGGAAGAGAAAAGAGAAGTTTAGAAGCAATGCAGAGAGGAGATCATGGCAATGGGTTAAGAGATAAGTCTTCTAAAGATCCTAAACCTTATTTCAATGGTTATATTGCAGTAAGTTTGAAGAAATTATTTAGTCATCTAGATAAGATTGAGGCGGAATTGCTAAGTGTTGGAAATCGTCTACATGAGATGTATCACCAAATCGAGCACTTGGAATGGCAGACGAAACTTCAATTCGATCATATGGCGGCCTTTCAAGATTCTCATGTGACGATGTATGCGAAGAACAAATAGAATGACGAGAAGACGGCTTTGGAATTTCCAAGAGCGTTTGTTTTCTACCCATGCGGGCCTAGCAATCTTCATTACGATAGGGATAGAAATTCAAAGTTTGGAGAAGAATAGATCGTTGGTGTATTCTAGGTGTGATCAAGTCATGTTTTAGTGAGTCGAATATTTAGTTTGTGTGTTTGCTTTCATTGTTCAAAGTGTGTTGTTTGATTGTGAATTTGCTTTTAAATAGTGATGTTTGTGTTGTTTATTAAGAGTTGAACATTGTTCGTGACGAATAGCCTACATTTAATTTTATTTAATTAGGGCTTACATTTGTGTGAAACGATCACACGAATAGTCTAGAAGATGTGAGGATTTAGGTCGTGACGAACGACAACCTCGGAATTCTAAAACGAGTTGGGGCTTATATTGTACAACAGAGCTATACAAAGGCCCAAAAAGAAGTTGAAGATTTATGTCGCACTAGTCGAACGACCTCGAAATCCTATGGATTGTTGTTTAATTACTAAGAAATGGTTTAGCTGTTGAAGATAGTCGTGCTACTCACCGCGCTAGCTCCAAGCTCCTTGCCGTGACGAGTTTAAGTTTTCTAGGGTGGCAAGTTATGATGTCAAATCAGGTGGCCCTATGGTTGTGGTTCTCCTAAATATCCTATAAAAGCATGTTTAAAGGTTGTACAGTGTATAGCAGGGTATATAGCACAGGAAGACAGTAAAGCATGCAGTAGAGAGTGTGGTATAACATGCTAAAAAGAAAAGTAGCAGGTACAAAGAGTGATATGCTGTAAATATAAACAAACTTGTATACCTGGAAGATTTGTTATTTTCTTAGATGTAGCAGGCTGAAATGCATCTCACAAATGAAAGCCAAGCAAAAAAAGAAATATCGTCCAAAAAACTCGAGAAAGAACAAAGAATGACTCACAGTAGGAAAACTCGGAAAAATAAATAACAATTTAAATAAAATCGTTAAAACATCGGGAAAGTTCCGGAAAAAGGACCACGAGTGTTTCACCAAAATCATGCAAAAAATTCAAAGATTGAAATGTTCCAACTTCTAACTTGATTTATAACTTGACATGTCACATTAGTGTAAAATCCTTCAATAAATCCAAGTAGAAGCTCACGGCCAAGGCAGGACAGGGCCAAATAAGCTCACGGCCAAGGCAGCAGGGGTCAAGGTAGCTCACGGCTAAGACGGCAAAAACATGAGAAACATCTCAACGTAAAGATCTCAACACATAAGAAAGTGAATGGACAAGTTTTACAAATCTCCCAACTTAGTTCCAATCCTCTCAAGTGACATATAGAAAAGGTTCATCAAAAGATAATTCTCAATCACCTCTCCCCATAAGCAAGCAAAGGGGATTCCAAAACAACACAAGGCATAAAAGCACTCACCACAAGGCCATAACTGCAGCCCAACATAAAACCAGAAGATTGAATCACCATAGGGCTGAAATCGAGCCAACACAAGGCCCAAACCCAAGCTACCATAATGCTGAAATCAAGCCCAGCACAAAGCAGAAGGAAGGGAACCACGGCAAGGCTAAAACCGAGCCAGTACAAGGCCTAAACCCGAGCCATCATAAGGCTGAAATCAAGTCCAGCACAAAGCTAAAGGAAAGGACCACAACAGTTCTAAAACCGAGCCAGCACAAGGCCTAAACCCGAGCCACCACAAGGCGGAATCAAGCCTAACACCAAGCCAAAGAGAAGGACCACAGCAAGGCTAAAACCGAGCTGGTACAAGGCCAGGACAAGCCCAGCACAAAGCTAAAGAAAGAAACCACAGCAGGGCTAAAACCGAGCCAGCACAAGGCCTAAACCTGAGCCACAATGAGGCTAAAATCAAGCCCAGCACAAAGCCAAAACAAACTCTTTAGAGCTTAATATAAGAAATTTATATAATTGAAACATAGCCTCAATATGAAACGAAGGACCAAGCCTCCACAAAACCAACATCCAAACCTCTCTAAAGTAAAAATCGAGCCTTTCAAAGGCTAAAGAAAAATCTCGGAGCTCCTTAAATGCCACAACATAGAGCCATTATGTATTTTAAACAAGAGCACATATAATTCATCAAAATAAGCTCTCGAGTAAAGGGCCAAAACAAGTAAACCGAGCCCCCCAAACAAAGCCAAAATACAATACACCAAAAAATAGGCTCTCGGGTAAGAGCTAAAACAAGCAAACCGAGCCCCCAAACAAAGCCAACATCCAACCCTCTCCAGAGTGAATTACATAAGGGCCAAACTTGAGCCCCAAAAACATTCTCATGCTTTCAATATATCAAAATATAAGACTAACACATGCTTCAAATAAGAACCAACATAGAATCTTTCTCAATCAATTCTAGCATGTATTTTTGAACCAAATAAAACTAAAAGCATTGAAACCAAACCCTCCATATGCTTGCAAGACCCAAATGAGCCTTTCAATATCTCATGCTAGGTAAAAATAAATGAAAAGTTACACAAGACATATCAATCATGCTTATAAGAAGAGTTAGCATGGTCCTAAGGCCACATTTCCAATCATTCCAACTTGCTTTGAACAAAAGAGAAGAGGAAAGCTAGCATTATTCCCAAGCAATGTTTCAACCTCTTTAATCGCAGAAAATAGGAATATGCAGCAGTTTTATAATTTTAAACAAGTAGAGAAAAGAAAAGAGCTGATATCATGTCATATTTCCACCATTTTAAGCAGGTAACTAAATCCAACCCTAGAACATGCTCATATTTATATCTTTAACATGCTTAAGTAATGAACATTCCCAAATAAAGCCACAATAGTAAGCTAGCATGCCATTAGAAAGAAAAGAGGGGAAGAACCAATCATTTAAGCAAGCATACGAGCTACTCCACGGCACATAAGTGCCCAGCCGAAAGGCTAGACAGGGAGGAGAAACAAGCCAAAACCACAAGCCACAGCCATCTCAAGCCAAACCAAGAAAAACAGATGAAATATTAAGGATTTACCAGCCAATGTAGAACACGCAAGAGGAGCAAGAAATCCAAAACTTCAAACCAGCAGCACCTCCCCCTCTCCTAAGAAAATTTGGCCAACCTCAGGGACGCCCCAAATAGGGCTTATTTATAGGCTAGAGGGAGGAGAGGGTGCTGAGAACACTTACAGGAGGTAAGCTCAAGTGGAGAAGGCCCTGGCAGCAACAACAAAAACGTCGCAGGAGCAAGTGGCCGCAGGCTCGCACGGGGAGAGCAGAAGAGAAGTCGTCTCGGCCAGGGATAAGGAATGGGAGCGAATACGTGCGGCTCTAGGAAGAGAAGACCGCGGAAGATACGCTCGAGCATGGGGAAGGGAGATATGGTAGGGGCAAACTACTCGTGCGCGGGAGAGGGAAGAAACGAAGTCCCCCAATCGTGCGCCTAGGAGAAGAGGCGAGCCGATCGAACGGGGAAGGGATTTTAGGGCTTAGGAATTAATAAAAGGGGGGAGAAATATATCAGTATATATAATAATAATAGTAATATAAGTATTATTATTATTATTAGAATAATAAAAAAATTTCACAAATTTCGTCCCCAACAGGCTATCGTCACAAAATGAATGTCCATTTTAGGTAAAATCGACGTTCCGGACGCATCGGCGCAGTCAATTTCGTCATTTGGGATCGTTTGGACAACCTCGTTGACGGTCGCGTCGAAGTGCGTCGAATCTGGCCCTTTCTGAAATTATGACTTTGATGTCGATCATCCCGACATTCTGACTTCAGCTCCAGTCCACTGCAGAGAAATTGAAGGCGTCGAGGCCGCAAACTGAGAATTTGTGCGTCCAGGTGTGTAAGACGTGCACAAGGTTGTCCTAATGTACATGGATTCTATAGTGACTCAATTTGAATTCCTGAAGTCAACTCCGACCGGCTACAAACTAGCGATAAGGAATCTCGTGCAGGATCTCAAAGAGTAACGAAGTGGCTCTAAACTCTCTAAAACGAGGTGAGTCTCATAGCTAAAGAATCTATGATCGTCGGGGAAGCTCCTGAGGCTAGAATCCTAAATCTAGGAGGAGAACTAAACCTCGACAAAAACGAGGTCAACAGTGTGCTTGTGTGTTTGATATGCATGGTAGTGTATTACAGCGTTCTTCTGCAATGAATTGTGTCAATATATATGCGCACACACATATATCATAAAGGGGAGGACGCATGTAATGATTTACATGTTAAATTTTGCTTTCATGCGTTGCTTAGGTCCCACCAAGCACGGCTCACTATACATTGCATATTTGTTGGCTTTCATGCTAACATTATCTTCGTGCAGGTTGAGTCTTTTTCTTTTATTTTCCTGTATATTTTTAGAGTTCTTAGAAGAATCCTATAGAGGAAACAAGATATGGTCACAGGTTCAAATGCGTTTTAGTGCGTATGAGTAGGGATTATGAGTAGCAGCTCATGTCCCGTATTTTAATTTATATTTGATATTGACGTATGGAATTAGGACTGAACATGTATATGTGGAGTTCGGCAGCCACTTTTCTTTTTCGGGATATGTTGTCAACCCAGCGGCACCGACCACTTATTATTTTGACTTGACTTACTTTTCTTGTCTTATTGCATGGTTAGATGCTTAAAAAAACTTTAATTTATTTCTTTATATAGTTTGTCTGGGAATCATGAATATAACATAGGCTCTTTAGGATTTATAATTCTAATTTTTCTATAAAATCCTAATAAAACATTCAAGATAACGAAAATTTTAGAATTAAAATATTCAGAACTTTAAAATCTACACAATTATTTTCCTGCATGAACTTCGAACCAGATTTTAAATGGACTGCATGTGTGAATATGGTCTCCATGCTTACGAGTATGGTAGAGAATTGCATTTATATTTGCATGTTCTGAGGAGAAGCCCCTGAGCTTCTTCAACCCGACTGACCCAACATATATTTCTACTTAGATGGTAGCCTAGTACGCTTTGTGGAGATTGTTTACAACTTTGTAGTTAGACTTCTTCTTTCCTTACTTTCCAGAGGTAACTCCGTTATCTGACTGGAGAATGTGAGTCACGCCTCTAGAGCTCCACCTCGTAAGTTAAAGTACAAGAGTTTACTTCTTTTGGCCTTAGGGCTGTCGAGATTCTTCATGGATAACGCAATTCACAAATTGCTGACAGTAGATCTCTAAATATGTTGTGTCGACCACCTTCACGATCTGGTGGACTTAGGGTCCTAGTAGCTTAGGATGATGGGTTCGTGGTACCCCAAACTGGCTACCTCTACTTTTAAAATTAATATACTATTCTTCTTGTTGAGCCCCTTTGACCTGTCATCATTTGGCTTTGTTGATATCATTTTGACGATTCAATTATTGATGACCTATCGTCTGTTTGAGAGATGGTGATTCATTCTCTGCTCTTATGACCTATAAAGCTTAGACGTATAGTGATATTTCTATCGAGATTATTATGGTTAATTCGTAGGTTCTAATGTCGATGAGTTGCTACCCATTTGGAATGTGAGAGAATCACTCTCTGCACTATAGCTTAGCGAGAGCTTTGAAAACATCGGGGCATTCTCATATGAAATAACCATTTTTTGATGACATATTCTCAGATAAATGATAATATAAGCGAAACTACTTTTATCAAGAATATTCATGGGTAACTCTCAAGATGTAATTAATCAGAGGGATACGTTTATCTGGGAGAATCTTAACCCAAGAACAAAAATGTTATTTTTCGTTATATTGTTATTGCTGATGGAGTGATTCTCTTCGTGGATACTATGTTTCGAGGTACTTTAATCCGATCTTGTTTGGGCGTACACCCATCACACGAGGATTACTCATTTATAAGTTTTTCATTTGTTTTTTATTTGTTTGTCTATTTGTTATTGTATATTCTTCTTTTTTATTCCTCTTATCTTTGAATCATTGATATGATTCGAGAGAAAGCTTTATTCAAATAAAGAAATTATACGACAATATATAAATAAACAAGCGGGAGACTCCAAGTCATTAAAAAAATTGAAAAATAATAAATTATTTATATAATAATACATTATCTATATACATATCTAGGTTTAAATCACCACAGCTTGTGCATTCATGTGGTTTTGCGTCTTTCATTGCATAGCAATGGTGAATGTTCGAATTCAATGCCCTACATCTATTTTCATAATTAATATAAATGAGTCAATTTCGAGCCGAAAACAAACAAGAATGTGTAACTTAATTTGAATACGAACACATTTTTCCAGAGTAATTTTGAATATAAGTCAATTTCAAACATAATTAATTTTGAACGAGCCGAACACCAAGAAGAATATGTAAAGGAGTCTGAATACGAACACACTATTCAAGAACAATTTCAAACATGAAACAATTTAAAACATAATTAATTTTGAATGTGTGAAACACGAGTCAAGTCTGAGCTCGCTCAAGCTTGGCTCGTTTACAGCCCTATGTCGAACCCTAAGCTTTCCACTTTATAATTTTCTCTTTTTTTTTTTCCGCACAAGATTGCCCAGAAAGATTTGTGGTATTCCCTTGCTTCTTTTTTTGTTAATCATATTAATTATCTAATAGGACAATTGGACAATCCTTCTTTGATGAGAGGTCAAGCATTCAAAACCTTACATTGTTCACGCTTGTGTTGAATATTGTGGATATTATTCTTTTGGAAAAGGCAGCCATGCCAAAAGCTTGGTAACAACAAGATGAAGAACATCAAAGCAAGATAAAAAATGCTCCCGGAATTTAGTCAAGAAAAAAGAAAAGTTTTGTGCATATCAAAGACTTGAAAATATAATAAGCTTCATTTATCTCAAAATTTAAAATTCAAGATCTAATATGTAGGGCCATTACATGCTCAAATCATAATCATTATTGACTCAAAGATAGAGTAGAAAAAGCAAAACGAAAGTTTCTGATTTATTTAAGAATCTACTAGGAACTTATAAAGCATAGAACAATTCAAATAGATCAAGCTCTTTAAAATTGAAAAATTGCAAACAAAGTCTATAATCACCTTGGGACCATGAGCATTAGTTACCCAAAGTATAAAGCACTAGAATTTAATCGTAGGTTTGTAAAGAAGTTTATCCACAAGCATAAGAAATTTGTGACTATGTTGAATTCAGAGCGTAAGAAATGAAAGAGAGAAAGAGAGAGTAATGATCAATAATAAATAGTATAATATTTGTTGATTAGTTATTTTTCACAAAATGAACAAAATGAACTCCTTATTCATTTTGTGATATTAGATTTTTGTCATTGCTTTAATGTGAGTTTTACTTGTTATTCTAGATATTTTTCATGTATGAGTCTATTGCTCAGTTGTCTTATGGTCGCCAGGGTTAGCATGAATTCCGCTTGGTAAGGCCAGCTCAATTGGTTAGGTGGAGTCGATGCAGCCAGTCGACTGGACTTAATTAGTTTCGGGTCGCCAGGACTAACTCAATCACCTAGGCTTTGTCGAACAGTTGATCTAGTCTGGCTATTTGATCCATGGGTGAGGAGCTGTTGTTGGCAAAACTAAACTAAGCTGCGGAGAGTGAATCACTATAACCCAATAGATAGTTAGTCCTTTGATGAGGGAGTCTAACGGGGTGATTGTGAGGCTTATTGTGTTATCAATTTTTGGTCCCTTATTAGGAACCTCAGGGGAGTCCTTGGGGCGGTTGGTGATGCTGAGGGACTACATTGTTTCCTCTGATCGGAATTACCGAGAGTTAGGTCGATACCTTCACTCAGCATTCTGGTGGTGTTTAGCTCGAGTGCTTACATATCATGCACTAGTTTGACCAGTTCAAACTTGGAACATTGTTATTATCATTTTCTTGGCTCGGTTAGCCTTGGTCCTTAGCTCAGATGGCTACATCCAATTTGATAAGCGAGCCTCTTAGTCTCCCGTCGATAGGTCCTCTTTGTTGTACTTCCTTCTATATTGTTCGATCTCTTCAAGATCAATGCTAGTGCATTCTTGATTTACAATATATTATTAGTTTATTTATTTATTTATATTTATATATATGCTTCTATAAGAACGTACAAGAAACATAGAAAGCAATTGAGGAATTCATAAATAGATTAACCTCATCAAAACTTGAAAATTATAAACAAAATCTAATTTCCCCTGGGGTCAAGTACGAGCTCGGATCATGAGCATTGTTTACTCAAAGTAAAGAACAAAAATAGCTAATCATAAATTATCCACAACTTACCGATTGATAAATATAAATTCCTTTATGAATCCACTAGGAAGAAATGGAGCAATTTACAAATATGTCAAGCATATAGAACTTCAAAATCACTAAAAGATTGTTTGGTTTATTTAAAAGTAATGTCATACAAAATAAATGCAATGTAGAGGCAATGCATTGTATTTGTAATATTTTTGAGTAATTTAATATGTTGTAAAATAAATGAGTGATTTCTTTCTTTTTTTTTTTTTGGTTTGAAATATAATGGAAATAATATAATTTAAATTATGTGAGGTGTTACGTAAATTATTCGCGGTCAAAGATGCAACAAGTAGGTGGTGGTGGGTGGCATCGGTAGCCAAAAGTGGTGGTGTTGGTTGTTGGTGAAGATGATCGCGGATAGTGTTGGCGGCCGGAAGCTAGGACTTTGGCGGCTGTTGACCACAGAAAAATGTATTGAGAACTTTATACCAATTTTATATGAAATTGCACTTTAAAGAAATATATTTTCTTTATTTTATTGCATGAATGAAGATTTATAAGTACTGAAAGCAAAAAGCACAAAAGAAGCGGATTTGGAGCAAAAAGAACTCAATTAGATGAAAATTGAACTATCCCGCCGACAGCGAGTTTTTCCCGAAAGTTTTGAATGTATTATAAGGAGCCCGCTGACGGCGAGATCGAGCCTGCCGACAGCGAGATCGGCGCGGTTAGCCCATCTTATAGAATCCCGCCGACGGCGAGATCAAGCTGCCGACGGCGAGACAGTTGAAAAGAGCCAAAATACCTTGAACCTGGAGGCTTTTTGAAGAGATGTTTAAGCAACCTTTGGAGATTTGACCCCTTCTATAAATAGAGATGAATTCTAGTCAGTGGTGTGTCAGTTTTGTGTCATTTGTGTGGAAGTTAAGTGTAATTTAAGAGTCTTTTTAGTGAGTAGATAAAGTGTTTAGCGTTTTGGTGTGTTGTCTGTCGAAAGGAAGAGTCGAAAGGAACTTGAGAGTGCAGCTTAGGGAGAAGAATTGAGATAAGTATATTTGTTATTTGTTTGTTAACTTTAATGAAATTCATGCTTGGTGTTACTTTTCTCATGCATTCGAGTAGTTTCCTTAGTTTTCTCCTCGTTATTGAGATTTTGTGAAATGATGAATTAAAGTAGTTGTGCCCTAAAAATATAGAAATTGTCTTAATATTTTACTTAAATCTTAATTTACTTTCAATCCGAGTCGATTGATTTGTTAACATATGTTGAATTATCAACTATAGTAAAGATTACATCCAAGATTCAGGGAAGTCAAAAGCCTTGGAATGAGGGTGCAAATAAATAGGGAAATATTAACTATCGGGCGTAGAATTAGGCATTTTAGTGTGACAGACTAAAATATTCAATTTGGTCTTAATGTTTGGGAGCTGAAGTGTCGATGTTAGTCCTCTGGCGAGGGAAACGTGGGAGCTGCGAAGTGGCGATCGGTATCCTCCTGTACTAGCCGCGATTCGATAATCAAACATAAGACTAGTCGATGTTCTTTGCACCTGGACTAAAGGGTAAATAATAGGAATGCTCCTATTTGCACAATACGATTAAAAACTCAATTAATTCTTCATTCACTTAATTCTCTAAAACAAGGAGAAAGATACTTTTTCCGAAATCTTATATTCAACCTTTAAAGCATTAGTTTATTTTAGTACGAGTGTTCTTAATTTCGTATACTTATATTAGTAAGTAAGTTTACTTTAATTTGTCTTTGAAATTCTCTAACTTCCATGTGGATCGATATCTGTGAACTTCATTAGAGCCCTATATTACTTGATAACGATACGTATACTTGCGTAGTATCCACAATATAAATCACAAATCCATAACAGAATCATCAGTATAAATATATATTCAGTGCAGGATCAAGTTTTTGGTGTCGTTGCTAACTTTTAATATCATAGTTGTAAGTATAAATATCGAAAAGTGGATCAGCTGCTGACGGCTATTGGCGGACGACAAATGGAGGAGGACAGGGATGGCGGCGACAACTCTTTTCATAGAGCTGTGTATTTAGTATTTTCCCAAATCCATCAAATTTCAAATACATAGAAAATGAACTAAGAGGTGAATTCTAAATACGTTCTTATTTTACATTACATTTGGAATTCATCCGACTAAAAGTCTGGATTTACAAAATCCATGCAAAAGGAATGCAGTCTCCTTTTGCAATCAACCAAAAAACCCCTAATAAAGTATACTTTCCCACTGACACCATTTATTCAAACCAATTTTTAAAATGCATTGAACACTCTTTAGGTCACACCCTATGTGATGTCGTAGGAAGCAGAAACTTTCACAAGCAAGAAAATCAGTAAATTACAATTAACGCATGGGCCGCTAGAGAGGCGAAGCCACTCAAAATTGAGGAATCTACAACTAAGATCCAAAGCAGATTTTAGCAGACTTAATAAAGAAGGTGACAAGCATGAAGTAACAAAGCAGCTTTTAGCAAACTTTCTATATCATAACTATTGTTGTTCTATCCTACCATCAAATTTTACTAATCACAACCTAAGAAATAGCATCCAATCTTCTAATGATCGTGGCATCTGCTAATGATTTAATGGAAGGAGACATTGTAGGATATTGGATCTAAACCTGCCCATGGGTTATATTAGAATTTTACTAATTCAAAAAATGTGAAAGGCTGAATAGAGATGAGGCAATAAGGGGAAAATACACTATAAATGCTCAAAGGGTATAGTGGTTGAACCTGAAATTTGGAACCTAGATTCTCTCCAAGAACACCTACTTTTAAGGAAGAATCTAGGGGCTCAAGTGCTAAAATAAGAGTAATAAAATAAGATATACAAATAATAAATATAAAATAATACAATAAATTGTAGCCAAAATGTAGAAATGAACTTAAATGAAGATAAGTTATTGAATCATCCGGAGGTACGTATTGAGTGGCTTCTTCAATAATTAATGACTAGTGAGCTGAATTAATCCGAAGAATCCAGTGATGGCCTTAACCGAGTTCTTCTTGAGCTAGGGGTATTCTCTCTCTATATGTCTTTGCTTTGTTTTTGGCTGGAAAATGACTTAAACCCGATTGGGTGATGTTCTCTTGGAACTCAGCTGGTCAGTCCTTTTGGGTCGAGGTTCTCGAGTCCTCTACGGACCTGCTAGCAAGTACGCCCTAAGCACTGCTAGAAAACAACTTCATGGATCCGAATAGCAAATCCAGCTCAAACCCTGCATGACAAATTCATCATGCGCTCTGCTCTGGTCTCGGCTAGCAATTGCATCACATCTACCCTCTACTTTGTCAAGTCCATCTTTGGAGTATACAAGTATAACATGAGGCCATATTCTTCTGGAATTTCTATCATTGCTAGCAAGTAGGCATGACCTGGGATTTTTGCCATGCTGCACCTAATAGAGAAAATGGGACAGGAGGCAACTGTTACTGAGGGCTCAACGAAGGCATTCACATGCACAAAAGCCATTGTGCTACTGAAGGGCCTAGAGCCCCCTTTAATACCCCATGCAACGTTGTCCAGTGAATCCTAGCTACCATTAACGAGAGTTGCGACAAAAAATCTAAATACAAGGAATCACTACTAAGACGCTGAGAAAGCAAAGGATTCGTCCCCCTCCCGTTGTTATTGTTTTCTCCCTTTGTCACCCTTCCCGTACTTCTCTCACCCAAAAGCTCTTATCACCATCTACACTGTTCAGACTATCTCCTCAGCCTAAAATGTTTCATAACTCAAACGACAATAAAACCACCGGCGTCTAGTAAAGTCATAGTAAGAAGAAGAACATCTATCAAAATATATATAATACCTGAAAACAGCATGTTCTTCATCATGCTGCAGAATGCATACAATCGAACGAATGAAATTTTCCACAGGAATTATGTCGGCATCTACAACTGACATTGTAATACGTACAAACTCAAAACAAGCCTGTTTTTCAGAAGAAGAGATCAGAAGCCGGGAAAATGCAAAAATACATATGAAGTATAAGAAAACCGCGAGGAGAATAGGAATGTAAAATCGCACCCACCGTATGCAAAGTCCCATCGCCGTGGCACAAAAGATAGCAGGCAGCAGAAACCAATGATGCATTCACTAACCCTTCCACATAAAGGGTCCCATCGGTAAGGCATTTGCTCAGAAGCCTAATAATCCATGCGGCAAATGACTGCCACCGAGGCTTCTCGCCAAGATCAACTGCAATACCCACACCATCCTCCAGCTGACAACAAGCAGGAACCTCGCTGAACAGCGATGTGGAAGTAGAAATTAAAGCAAAAGTCTCACAGAAGCACTTCAACGTAACTCTCCTTGATAGCACCATGCCCCGGTGCAGGTATGCCACATAAGCAATATCTGCATCAAGAGAGTTAGAGAAGAAGGCAGCATTACAATTCGTGAATTAAGAATGATAAATTAAAAATAAATCAAACCTTCGACCGCCTGCATAGCGTCCTGGAAGAACTGGCGGTAAGCATCTCGCTCTCCCGTGCGGAGTAACGAAAGCAGGGTCGATACAGTCTCGAAGATCAGCTCGTGGAGGGACCTGCAAGTAAAGTTAGATCAGTCAGACTTTGATCGAAATGGGGTTTCCGATTAGGATTGGAGATTAGGAATTAAATAAACCGGAATGTGGGCTCAGCGAGGAATGGGAGAACACGTCCGATAACAGGGAGGACTGCTGCTGCCTTGCCGTTGAAGAAAACTCCGGGGAAGTTCCGAGCGGTATGGGAGAGGAGTTTCAGCACGGCCGTGACCTCTCGTTCCTTTGCTACAAGAGAACGAGAAAATGCGATCCGTTTAGAAACTAAATAGTTTCAGCAGGAGAATGCGAGACGGCATAGAAGAGTACCAGAGGATGAGGGGACGACATATGCGTGGAGGAGGTTAGGAAGGACGACGCGGAAGCGCGACTCGAGAGGATCCTCATCCCCGTCGCCGCATCCACCGAGGGAGGAGGAAGAAGAGGCTGCGGCGATTCGCTCCCGGAGTTCGTGAATGAGGATAGAGAGGTTCGCCATTAGGGCTAAGAACGCAGACCTTCGGGTTTCATCCGCTTACAGCAGAAGAAGAGTGAGAATGATCTCGCGCGCTGCTGGAATTTGAACGCGCTGCGAAGAACAGGACGCTGTGGGGAAAGGTTGTGTACTGTGCCGAGGAACACGCGTGTATATATATATATATATATATGTCGGCAGTTCAAGAGAATTACATTGGACTTGTTTTATGAATAAAAATGTTTGAAGTGTTGTTTATGTAATTATCTCAAAAAAATAGATAATTAAATATATAAAAATTAAATTTTACATATTTATTAAACTGATTATTCATTAGGATCTTTTACAGTAATATCATATTGTATATTTAAATATCGGGTCATAGACTCAAGCTTCTTACCTGAAAAATCAGAAGGCCGATCACTCGAAGAGATCAAGCTAGTTCTTCCTTTTTTTTATTATTCCTGAATTGATCTGCTTATCGAAAAGACTACTTCGTCTTCAGTTTTCTGAATTACATAAATTCAATAAAGTAGTGTCCGATCAATAATAAATATATTCGACAGTTTTCGAGATAAAACTGGTTGATCGAGAGAAATGACACTCATCTCATCACCAACAAAAGTTGATAATCGAGGGAAAAGAGATTTTCTTTTTGTCTTTCCTGTCTTACACAATGGGATTTCATAATCTTATACGAAATTATGTGGTATCACGGATAATACGGGATTCTACGTCCCAAAAGAATTCAACGCATATATATCTCGATAAGCATAATCTAATTTTAACTTTTTTTTTTCTTTTTTAATGAATTTTCAAATAATTAATCATTGCTTATTGGAAATCATTATAATGTTTTTTTTTTCATATTTCCTATTATTTTTTAGTGGAATTATTTTATAAAAAATAATTCAAGACTATCTTAATCAGATTTTAATAAGAATATTATGTATTGCTTTTTCAAAAAAAAAAAGTTATTAATGTTTATAATATATTTAACAAATAATTAGTTTGATCAATTAAGGGTAAGTTTGGGCTGCAATTTTTTAAAAATGTGATTGTGAAATTGCAGTGGAGAAAAATTTCTTGGAAAGTTGTTGTGAGAACTATAAATATATATTTGTTTCATTAAAAATATGAAACTATTGGGATATTGTACTGCATCAAATTTCTCTAGATAGAGTCTACGTTTTAGAATCAGTGCTCCTCCTTTTGACAGTGTCGAGGCTTCTTTTCACCTCATGTTGTAGCATTTATTTTATATTTTTTTATGATATTAGACTTTGAATAGAATATATCTTTGCTTAATAGATAATGTTGAAAAAATAGTTTTCAAAAAATTTTTAGAAAACAACAATAAAATAGTTCAACAAACAGAATTGTGGCGGCAATTTGAAATGTATTTTAAATTAAATCAATACATTTTAAATTAAGAAAAGCTATCGAAAAAAAATAACTTAAAAAACTATTTGCAGCTATAATTAAATCAATAATTTTAACTTTACCATTTCTTATGTTAAGAATGGTTTAAATCAAGTTCAGGCCATTAATTTGAGCTTTTTATGAATAAGATAAAATGTATTTTAAAATTTAATCATTTATGTTAATTAACAATGAATGTGACAAACGATAATAAAGATTGCATGATTGTGTAAAAATTTTCACTTTGTGTGATATTTAATTATGGTATTTTTCATTATTTTAAATATTATAAAAGATTAGAAAAAAACAATATAGTGTGTACACTTGCTTTTATGTATGCATGTTTATTGAGCGTTTGTTTGGGGTGACGGTGTGGTGGTAGTGTGACAACGCACCACTGTTTTATTTGTTAAGTAAAATGTGTTTTTCACAATTTTTTTAAAAATTTATAACTGAAATCTGTGTTTTTCCATCAATCATGGCTAGGTGTGTTGACAGCTTTCAAGTTGTGGTATGACTGAAAAAAAAAAATTTGTAATTGCTGCTGCAGCTTTTTGAACATTAGATTATATTTTTATCAGTTTCACAACTACTTTTTAATAAGTCAAACTAATCCTAAATCTATTGGGTGAATGTGATTTCTTATTGTTATGATATTTAAAAATAAAATAGTTTATATTATGTATGAAATATACAATATTTTATGTAACAAATAATTATTTATTAAAAATTTGTTGGAATTCTCTCTCTATTTTGTGAAACCACAAAAAAATTGAATGTATTCATCCTTTCATTTTAACTGATAAGCTTAAAGAGTAGTCCCATATTTTTAGGGTAATTGTGAAAACCCGACCCAACATCAAATAGAAATAAGAAAATATTTTGAGATTTAATAATTAAGTGCGAATTAAATTGAAAGTTGAACTGGATTAAAGTAATTCCGGACTATTATGAAATGCAGTGTCTCGTGTTCGATTCGTTCTCTAAGTTAACGAGTTTAACGTGAAAATATTTTTGTGCTCGATCTATGAAACAGCCGAACACGAGCAAAAGTTTGTTCGTTCGGGTTCAGCTTATTTTGACTCAAAATACTTATCAATTACATATATATATTGATGAGCACTATTTTAAACAAATTTAATTGACTACAATACTGCAAAGATTTATAGTTAATTAAAATTATTAATTAAAAAATAGAATACAAATAGATTAAATTATATTTAAATAATATTTTTAATATAAACAAAAAATTTTAAAGTTTGCCCTCCGAACAGCTCGTGTTCGGCTCTCGAGCCGAACACAAACACATATTTAGTGTTCGAAATATAAACGGCTTGAACACAAACAGTGATATTTTTTAAACAGGTGAACACGAGCATAATCTGGGTTCGCTCTAGTTCGACTCGTTCACACCCCTACCTGGAGGGTGGAGCTCAACCTCAAATCTTATTTACTTACATATATAACAGCTAACCATTAATATTTTGTATATATTTTTAGGAATATTTACATGCACGCCACTCAAATGTTATTTATTTACTTATCTAACGCTTAAACATTTGTATTTGTTATAGTTTTAGGAATATTTACATGCTCACCATTCATATTTTTTTATTTACCATCTGATACCTTAACTTATATTTTCTATAAATATATCACTTAAATAATTTTTTTAAAATAAACAATTTTAGCATTTACATGCATCCCAATGAAATCTTATTTATTTACATATCTAGCACCTAAACCTAGATTTTTTTTATATTTTTAGGTATCTTTACATGCATACCACTCAAATCTTATTTATCTACATATCTAACACCTAAATTTCTATTTTTTATAAATATACCACTTAAATAATTTTTAAAAATAAAAAATTTTAGCATTTGTTTAATATTTTAGCATTTGTTTAATACATATAAAAAATTATTATGAAAAGATATAAATAAATATTATTATTTAATTATTTAATTATTTCAAGTCAAGCAAGCAGAATACGAACGACAAAAAAAAATTTATGCTCGGCTCTTTTAAAAATAGAGCCCAAAAATAATTATATTATTATAATATTGTTTATGTCATATTTGATTAATTAATATATTTACTATGTGATCTGGTTCAACATCCAGTTCAACCCCGCTCGAACCAATGAATTTTGAACATTTCCTTCTTGTCCGTCTGATTTTCACTACCGTGCTCATAACTATATGATTTTCAATAATTTGGAAACATGATATATTTAATTAAAATTAGGGGAATTTGCGCACATACCTCCCAACTCTTATGTATTTACGTATCTAACACTTTAATTTTCATATTAATACACCAAAAAATTTCATATCACATTAAAATATCACTATTTTAACTTCTAAAAAATTAAATTCATCATTTTTGTATATAGTTAAGATGATATTGATTTAAAAATAAAATTTAATAAATGGTAGATTTATAAATATAGAATAAATGAGTGGTATGCATGCAAGACTTTCTTAAAGTGCATCGTTATTATTATTATTATTATTATTATTTATTTTTATTATTATTATTTCCCTCACAAAAAAGAAGGTTCTATATATAATATATATCATTATTAAAAATATTTAATAGTTAGAATTTTAAAATATACATAAATATAAACAATATTTTGAAATTTTTTATATCAAATATTTAGGTTTCTAAGGCACATGACCTTCCCAATCTCCATTTGGAAGTAGTTGGATTCCCTTCCCTTCACTTCATTGACTTCAATGCATGTAAATTTAAAATTTTCCAAAAAATAACATTTTCTTAAAAAATTATTTCATCAATTCCAATTTCCCTAAATAATGTGTATATATATATATATATATATAGATATATAGATATATATATATATTATTTAATCCTTTTATAATGTAGGCTTCTATAATATTCGTGAGTTGTGCTCAAATTTTACTAGTGTTGAGAAGATGGAGAATGTAAGAGAGATGAATAACAGACCATGGGAAGTGGAAAAAAATCTTATATATTGAGTCCGAACGTAGCTCTGCATCCATAATCCAATAAAATATTGTCACGTGTATATGACTGGACCCACATAAAAAATAAAAAAAATATGCCAGTAACACCATGATGTTATTTGCATGGTCCTCCAGATAACATTATTGGAATTATTCACGGTGTTATGGCGGTGTCATTCTGGTGTTATTGGAGTTATTTTAGTGGAATTATTGCAGCGTTACCGTGACGCTATTTGTGTGGTCCTCCGAGCGGTATTATTGCCGGTGATCACCGATGTTAATCGAGTTGTTTTACGAGGTCATTGAAGTGGAACCACAATGTTATTTGCGTGGTCCTCCGGGCCGTGTTGTTGGCGTTGTTCAACAGTGGTATTGCAATGTTATTATGGTGTTATTGGAGTTGTATTATAATAACACCACAATAAGCGTGTTGTGTCTTTTTTAGTTGGGTCCAGTCATATACACGTGATAATATTTTATTGAAGTCCATACACAGAATTACACCCAGACTCCGTATGTCAATTTTTTACGTGAATAGAGAGTCATTCCATCTCCTCTTTTTATTTTTACATTTTACCCCTATTAATAACTCTGGCGTCTTTTCCTTTCATAATACAAAATAAAATTATAAAATAGTTAAAGTAATATTATGAAATTTAGACTAGAGAGAGAGAGAGAGAGAGAGATCAGTCTAGCTAGAGAGAGGAGAAGAGTAATTATAATCAATTAAATCGTGAAAATTCAAACACTTTGTATTTTATGTTATCAAAATCTATACCTCATGCTATATCTCATTAATAAACAACAAGAGAGGATAAATACACTTCATATGGCTTCATACATTAGAGAAGAGATAGAGAGAGAGAGAGAGAGAGAGAGAGAGAGAGAGAGAGAGAGAGAGAATATTGTTGGAGGAAGAGGTCCCTGCTGATGATATTAATGCAATGCACTGTGCTTCTGGTTTGGTAGCAGAGCGTTATAAATGCCCAACTCACACTCCTCCATTGCCATAAATCCTACCAAGACATTCTCCATAGCTTCCCCCATCTTATGCTCTCCATTCTTCTTCTTCCTCCTCCTCCTCATCATTTTCTTCTTCTTCTTCTTCCTTCTGGTGCCCTAATGTTGAAGGAGCTACTGTGATGTTGGCCCGGTTCACTCAAAAAAGGCGTAGCTAGCCATCGAACCGACCAATCCGGTCTATTTTTTGATTGAGCCGTGCCAATATCTCAGCACTCTTTCATGTCCTTCGCCGCCTTCACAAGTAGCTCATGATAGGGTAAGTCATTTTTTTTTATCGAGAAAATATTACATGCGGATGATTGTATGGGTGCGCTCATGATGTACTCAGAGTTTACTCGCGATGTACTCAGAGTATACTTAGGTTATACACGAGATGTACTCAAAGTATACACCCTTAATAAGGCTATGTATAATACAAAAATAAAAGTATATTCAATATTTTTTACTAAATAATTATGTTAATTAGTGCATGTTTTCTGTTTTTGCTTACTGGTTAATTTATATCCTTAAGGTTATTTGAGATATTATATGTTTTAGGCAATAATATTTGGGCTATATTAAGATTAAAATTCCCTCTGATAATTTTTTTGAGGATTTAAATTAATTTTATTATTTTGATAAGTTTAATTTAACTCTGTTATTTTAATTATTGTTCTCCCGCAAATTATTTTAAATTATAAAATAACGGGCAAAAAGGTTGTCATGCCAAAATTTGAATGGCCTTTGGGACATGTGCATATATATCACATTATTCTTATGAATTTCATATTTAAGATCTAGATTTTGATTTTTTTACATTTCTTATGTATAATAGCACTTTCACATCATTAATATCATGGAGAGAAATATTTAATTTTAAATAGTAACACTGATTGAAAGAGAGTATCTTATAATATTTTTATAGGTGCATTTAATTATATGCATACTGCACATTTCTTATTTATTTACATATTTAATAGTTACATACATATGATGCTCTAATATGTAATATCACATCAAAAATATCACTATTATTATATTTTCTATGATCGATCAAATTAAAATTATGTAAGTAAATATTAAACTTTAAGTTTTAGATATATATGTAAATACAAAGAAATTTTGTGGTATGTCTGCAAATTGTCATCATCCTGCACAATATTCTCGAATAGTTTTTTGAGTAAAAAATGTTCAAATTTCGATTAAAAATCTTCCAGAACTCTGATTTTTAACAAACCTAGTGCCAAAATGACCGACTTGATGAGATGGACCCAATAATATCAAAATTTGTTCAATATGAGTCAAATCGAACCCAGATCAAGCCGTCAAATTATATTTTGAATTTTATTGGTGCATAATTGGACGAATCATAAATCTTACAAGCGTATGGTAGAATCGAGTGTCTAAACAAGATGAATTTAACACATCTAATATCACTCAGTTCTAACATCATTAAGACACTTAAATATTAACAAAAGGTCATCCAATCGAGAAAACTTTCGCACACCGTCCGATCAAAGCGTTTCTTTCCTTTTCTAAGTTTTAAGAGTGACAACTTTTGGTTTTTGCACTGATTATTTTGTTTTTTTTTCCAGTGTGTTTTGAATTTTCGTATAACGCTAAGACAATAATCCATTACTCTATCACTGTAAAATCTGTAACAAATAAGTCCGTGTGGGCTGACTTAAATTCATGTTTTTTCAAATTTACCAACATTTCATGATATATCTCAAATCATTTATAAATGATTTATTATTGTTACTATTTTTTACCATTTGCTGATTTACCAAACTTTTAAATTTTTGAAAATTTTAATTAATTGTGTTGGTTGGCGCCTACATGAACTCCATTAAATCGCATTGCTTGAAGTGTGATGTCATGAACAGTCAAAAAAGGCTGACAAGCTTTGAATGTTCCCAAGCATTTATGTGTGTGGAATCTTTAATTTCTATATCATGGGATTAAAACTTTGTTTTATTTGGGGGTGATTTTGGGAAATTGGTTAATATTTATTCTTAGATTTACCACAAGTGACAATAATTATAAGTTAAAATAAAAAAAAAAAAATCATAAATAAATAGTTATTGATAGTATGTTTTGTAATAATTTAGCTAATTTAAATATATATTTAATAATTATAGTAATAATTTTTTTATCGAGCACAAATAACGATGCATGTTTTCATAAAAGATTTTAAAATTTTGAAATCAAGATATTTTGAAGCCTCAATTTTAGTAAGTTTATAATCAAATTAATTTTCTGACGAGACGAATCCAATGATTTCAAAATTGGATCAATCTGAGTGTGATCAAAGCTAGCTCAAGCCATTAAAGTACTTATTAAAGTTTTGGATTATAAATTTAATAGTTAAGGAAGCTACAAATTTGATATATTTATAGTCAAATTGAGTGACGCGACGAGAGGAATAAAATGAGCCAGAGTTTGCTTAATTATGAGGTCATTAAAGTTTTAAAGCAGTAGAAAAAGATTATAATTAAGGGAGATCGATGTAAGTCATCTAGTCAAATTGTAGAAGAAGTTGTTTACCAAATGTCCAAAATGCTTATACCCCATAGGCTATGAATACACAAATTGTTGACCGCTTCCGTAGTCGTTGACCGCCATCAACCACCACTTGTTGGCCACCGTTGAACATCGATGGCAAACACCGATCACCATTTTTTACGAAAAGAAAGACAAGCATTTAGTACAACTGTTGTATTTTGATTGTGACAGTAATAAGCAGTGTTCACTGGTGGTCGATGACAACATATGGAGACAGTTAGTGGCGGTCAAGCGACTATGAAGCCCATAATTTATCATTGAGTATTCAATACAACTTTATACATTATGGTCGTGTTTGGCACGTGATGTTGGCAAGCAGCGCGTCTCCGATGGTGGCAAGGGTGGTCGAAAGCATTTGACAGCAATCGACGAGCGGTGATTGATGGTGACCGACAACTGCTGAGGTTGAATTCTATCACCGTGTTTCCAATAAAACATTATACATTATTGATGGCGACGATCAAGGGCGCTCGACGGGTTTTGGTTGATCGGTGGTTACGGAGATCAAAGTGATTAAGGGGTTTCCAACATGGTGTTATACATTATGATAGTATTTGAGAAACAACATAAACAAGCTGTAGGGGTCGTCAACAATGGTGGTCGGTGTTTGCCATCGATGTTCAACGATGACTAATAAATGGTGGTTGATGACAGTCAACAAATAGTGATTGCTTTAAAGCTTAAAATAAGTAGAGAGAAAAAGAAGTTAATAAGGGGCATTTATTTGAAGAGATGGCAGAGTTATATCAGCGAGACAGCCGCAGACAAAGATTCCCTCATTAAATTATGTTTATCTTTCCTTTGTCTCTTCTTCATTTGACTAATTAATTATCACACCCTTTCCCGTGCATTTGCATATTAATCTGACTTAAATATTTAATATTACATCAAAATTGTTATTATTATTATTATTATTTTAATAAAATATAAAATTTCAATGTAAATAAATAAAATCGAATGTCTCAACAAGTGAGATCCAATGAGTTCGGGATTGTTTAAATCCTACATCATTATGATACTAAAATGTCCATTGAATGCTGTCCGATGAAGATGATCTCTCCGTACCATCCGATCAATAGTGGTTCAAATTCTTTAATTATTTGCGACGTGGATTCTATAGAAGGGGACTAGACCCTTGATAAGAGGAAAACTACAGCCTTTGTAAGAGAGGAGTTGCAGCCTAGCATCCTACACCGTAAATACGACCAACTGTGATGGTGGACACCTCAGGCCAACTCCAGTCTCCGCTGCTTGTAGCCACCGTCGCCTATGGCCAACTCTAACGGCCACCGTTGTTGGCCAAATATGGTTGTCGCCATCTCTAACGAACTCTAGTTGCTACTGCCTCTAATAGACACTTGCCCTCGCCTCCTCAAACTGTTGTCGTCATCAACCAACTTCGGCTACCACCTGCTGGCCACCATTGGCCGCTATCGATTACCGTCCACTCCCTACAGTGGGATGACAAGCTCTTCTGTCCACAAACATTATAATACAATAAACTGTACAACTCTTTCTCGTATGTGAGACAAGAGAGTATACTTGTAATCACCAACTCATACTGTAATATTTTAGCTGGGCAAGACCTGCATTTTTTCCCTTTTCGATGATTTCCACATAAAAACTTATGATATTCCTACTGATTATCTTTTTTACATCAGAATGTGTGATGGACTCTCGTACATTGCTGAGACGATTATCCATTACTCCACTGTAAATTTTTTGGAACTTCTCAATTACATTCAAGTAATTTTTCAAATTCTGAAAGAGTATAAAACGACTATATTTTAAATATTTAAACCTACAATCAATATTCAAGGTTGTATTAAGTCAGAACTAATTTAGTTAAGAAATTATGAATTTATAGAACAATGCTTGATCTCAGCGGAAGATCATTTATTAAATAAGGTATTTACACCCGATTTATATGTATTTACTAGGGGTGTAAACGAATCAAACAGGAACGAACATAGCTAGTGTTCGTGTTTGAAATGTTCGAACACATCACTGTTCGTGTTTGGTTCGTTTAACAAACCGAACGAAAAAAAATTGTTCGTGTTCGTCTCATTTGCTTATTGAACGAATCAAACACGAACTTCCTGACAAACCGAACACCAACTGTTCGCGAACAACGAGCTTTTTTGACGGCCCTAGTAATTACTAACACTTTAATCTGACTTTTTTTTTTACATTTATGCCATTTGAATCTTTCATATCATATAAAATATGGGGGTAGATAAGGGCAGTGAAATTCACTCCAACAACTTTAATCACTCGAACTTTGATTCAAATTTAGCTTGGATTAAGATCATATTGAAATAAACGAGCCGAGCGATGAGCCAAAACTGAATTTATTTTTGAGCGGATATCAGATCATACACGAATCTATTGTAATTATTTTTTATTCATTAAAAATATATATCATGCTAAATAGAATAAAATATAATGAGCTAGAAGTGGATGCGAAGCTAAAACAGATCCACATAACTAAATTTGAGTCATGTTGGTTTATTTTGAGTGGATTTCGAGCTAGAATAGATCTGAATAACTCAAATTGGAGCCATCTCGTTTCAATTTCGAGCTAAACCGACTAGAAATCAAACATCACGAGCCACGAGCAGGTTTCAATTCAAATTCAATCTATTCGAACTGATTTCGAGTCAGGCCCAGTTGGAGCTGGGCCTGATAGCCGACTTGTTAACTTATTCTCATGAATCACTACAAGAATATTTGCATATTTGTCCCTCAATTCTTGGATTCCAATTCTTGTGGTTTTTATATCAAACACTAAATTTTAATTTTTTACATATAAGCCATTATAAAAAAAATCATTTTTTAAAGTTGTAATTATGTTATTTTGTCTGTGCTCCAAAAGATTTGAGTGGTGCAAATGTAAAAATAAAATTTAGGTGGTTGATATATAAATACATAAAAAATTGGTGGTATGTATGAAAATGACCCATCTAACTTCAAAATTTGCAGAGGAGCCAAAGCGACCTCCATTTTCATTTCTTCGTCGCGCCTCCCCGCTATCAATTCTCCCTCCTATTGCGCTCCACGCTGTCGCATTTTGCTTCGCTTGCAGGTTCAATTCGCTCTATCGGCGGAAGCCTCCGATTATCTTTAAGTTTTTCTCCTTCGTCGTTCTGTTGGAAACCCTAACTACAGCTGAACCGTCACTATACTCAGTGCCACTGCTACCACCACTCCAATTACTTCCGCTAAAGCTGCGAGCCACCGATCTCCAGTCATATTTTCCCAATCTGCATGAGGATCTTACTGATGGAGGTAAAACTTTGTCAGCATTTTATTGGTTTTAACTATTACGTTAGAAGGTCATCAATTTGCATTCATTTCATTTTGTTTGAAGCTTTTGAACCAATTTGATAGATATATTTTGGTGTTAATGACTTGAATTGGGCTGCTTAGCAAAAGGTGGATATATTTTCTATACGTTTTTTAAAGATTGTATTATTTGAATTATTCTTGTTTATGTTGTTACTTAAACTAATGTTCTTATATATGTATTTGTGTGGCTGATTTTAATTATTGAACGTGGATATTAAAGTTCGTTGTAGTTGGATGTGTGGTAGGTTAATTTCTTACCAGAAGATTGTGATAAATGAATTTCCAGAAGGAGTTGAGATATTTGTAATAGACTCTAAGAAGTGGAATGTTTTGGTTGATAGCCTATGGGTGACAAGAGCAGAACCAAGTTATGTGGAGGCCGGGAAATTGTGCCCCTGATTTGAGATTGATTTGATTTGTTTACACCCTTTATATGGATTCTTCTATTCTCGAAGTTTCTCATATTCCTCTTATTTCTGACAACATCGATGATCACTATTCACATCAGCCTTATGATTCTAATAGGTGCATTATGAGAGATGACATTGTAATGGATATGAGATTTCACTTACTGCATATAAAATATTGATGGAATAAGAAATTTTTATTTTTCTCATTCCCTTAATTTTAGTAGGTTTAGACAATATATTCCAACTGAGTCATTTTTTTTCCACTGAATAATTATTGGGCATCATGCTATCTTTATTTTTTTTTCGTATTTTTTCTCTGATAATTCTTGATAATTGCCCATGTCTTTTGCACATGACCTTTTTGTTGTTATAAAATTATACATTAAAAGAAAAACCACCCCACAAAAAGTTTTAAACATTAGATACATTCTTTTATGCTGGCTTCTTTGTCGTTGCTTTCATTTTATGAGGACCAATATCTTCTCACCACTAATAACATGACTCATGAAAACTATACTTTTCTGTCAAAATGCAGGCTTGAAGAATGCATCATGCAATTCATTTCTCCTTAAGATATCCAACAACAGCCTTGAATGAGTAAAATTATCTCATCACCATTAAATTAGATCTCTAAATTATAAATAAATACCATCAGAAGGTATGCCAAACATAAATTGGAAACTCTATTCATAAGATTTATAAATATTGCCGATGCATTTATGAATCTTAAATCAATATTAGAAAAAATAAATGCTCCTTTCAATTAATCTAATAAACCATCTATTCCAAGGAAAGGATATTTCTCATAATAATAACTTTATTCAATTCTTCATAGCTATAAGCTTATACTCATTATTTCATCATTTTTTTCATAGGAGCTCCCCAAGGTTATGCACTTGGGTCTATGATAAAACTTTGATCAACTGTGTTTTCGGCTTCTCCTTCAATCATTATAATTTTTGGTGTTTATTATATCATTATAATTTTTTGTGTTTATTATATCTGGAGTTTATATTATGGTCATTGCTTCAGCTACTAGTTCAATAATATTCTTTTACCACAGACTTATCTTTCAACTTCAAGATTAGTTTACTCGTATTTTTTATTAGTCCTAAAAATGCCTAATTACATTTCTTCCACATATTAGTAAATTGGACTTATGTGATGAAATGTAGCAAGTCTCCTTTGTTCCCTTGAGAATAATTATTTTTCTTCCATCTTACAAATTCAATCTCCATTTTATTTCAACATTCAATGACAACACAATACTTTGTAAATCTATCCTAAAAAAATATCAAATAAAATTAGTTGCAAACTAATTAACTCAAATTAACAAAAAAATTATATCAATAATTTCAATCTCGCAAGCAAAATGACAACCAATAAGCATGTTATTACTAATAAGAAAATTGATATTATGGTTTTCAATGCATCAGATTGCAAGTATGATAACTCATATAATTTCTCAGAAAATAAGGTAATACTATGCAACAAAGTCAATTATTAGTTTTATTATATGATCTATAATTAAAATGATATCTACTACAATGTCTAAAGAATTATTGATTTCTTATAGTTCATAATATATTTTATAGATGACATGGCTAGATTGGTTGGGCTCGACTCTTAATTGACTCTTTCTTTAACTTATATTTGGTTTAACAGTAGCGGAAGTCCCTCTTATGATTGATGATCTTTCATTGAAAGTAATCTTCTCCTTAAACTTTATATTGGCTCTCTAAATATAAATTATAACCTCCCTTCTTATGATAAAATTGGACACTTCTAGACTTCATGTGCCACTTGCCTACATCTAAAATACTATCCTATTTCTATAAAATTTCCCTCAAAATGTCTCCTCTCACAAGTACCACAATTACAACTACCCCTTTGGTAATATTTCTCTGCTCCATTGGCTCATTTATAATCTTCCTTTTTATTAAACTACTTCCATTATGGGACTCTTCTCCCATTCTTTTCATCTCACTTCTCACATTTGATTAACATTTGACTAGGCATGGTCTATTAGTCTTGCTCTTTCAACTGATACTAAAAATCATCAAACCCCTAAGGAATCCATAAATTTTTATGAGGACCCTTCATTTATTCAAAGAAATTTTAACATTTCTCTTCTAGCGTGCTGAAGAATTATGAGACAAGCTTTGTCAAAACGGTAAATGTCATCTCATACTACATCATTGTTCTACCTCTTTTTATAAACATATTCTCATATTCTTATTATCATGTTGAAAAGGCATAGACCAACCCATGTTCACCCTCATAGACACAACCTATGAAATCATAAAAGTTAATTTTATTGAACATTTTCTTTCATGTCATCATAACAACCTTACCTCTATAAATTTACGAAAGGTTTTTTTATTTATATAACCTTTGTAACTCCATTCAAAACATAACGAACAATCTTCGTACCATATACAAAATCTTTCGGTAGATTGTATTCATTTGACATGACTTTGAAAGTCTATTAAGATATTTTAAGTTTTTGGGCTCGATTGAGATAATCAATCCAAGAAAACTACTAGTGGCTATTGTGGCATTTGTAAGGATTATATTATGCCAATTTCAGTCCAGCTTAAAGCTCTTTTCGTTTAAATCCCATATTATCCAAATTTAGGGATTTCATACTTCATTGTATGCTCTTGTCACTTTTTAGTTCCTCAATCTAACTGATCTTACATGATTATGGATTTTGAGATCGACATTATTTATAAATACTGCTAAAATCAAAAACCTTCCGTCAAAAGACTTGGCGTGTTTCACTCAACTCAAAGGTATTTTTTTAGTATTTTAATGCCTTGATGATATTTAAATGAAGTGATATTGGGTTTGTTGGATTTATCTCGCCAAGAAAGTTGATATGACTGTAAGCTTGTTTGGTTTGAAAACCTTTGACATTCCCGTTAGTGTCACAACATTTCTCATTGTGTTTCATGTGCTTGATTTGAGTTTTTTTAGACTTGAATTGGATCATCTTTTACACGTTTTGCCTCTCTTGTCGAGTTATTCAATTCAATTTTAAGTTCATTGAAATAGTAGTTTGGATGGTTTTTAATCTTTTTCAAAAAAAAATTCAAAAATTTGTTCCAAATCAGGATGATTTTTTTTTGGTGTTTTAAATATCATGAATATAATTTTTAAGAAAAATCACATCATATATACTTTTTAAACATTATGTGCTATCAATTGCTTGACAAATAATGATAGTGGCGGATAAATGGTGATGATCTTACGGTATTTGTCCGATGACGGTTGAATACTGATGAATGAGCGGCAATTATCTATTGGTGATAGCGGTTCGTCGGCAATGATTTTCTAACCATAGTTAATTGCAGCGCCTATCTTCCAACAATGATCAGGTAGAGGTCAAGCATCTTCTAGATCTTTGAACTATCCAATTTTCAGTCTAGATTTAAGACTACAATTCTAGGCATCTTTAAGTTTCCCTGGTTTATTTATAGATTTTTGAATAAACATCCGTTATAAATACCACCATAGTCAAGAACACTCCATCAAACGACTTGGATGAATTCTTTTAATTGGAAGGTATTGTTGGGGTATTTGAATGCTTTAATGATATTGTTGTTGTTGTTGTATATTAACCAGTATATAAAAATTTTTAGAATAATTACTTTAGACATACCTATTAAAAATTATGTGGTACATGTTGCTTGACAAATAATGATTTTACTTTTTTTTTGTCCAACTAGGGTCATTCTCAGTACATATTTTTCACTATTGTTGGGTGAGAGTATGCAAGTTGTGGATTGTTTTAAGCCACTTATCTTTGGGATTGCCCTTTGAGCCTCATATTTTCTATCAAGAATCCATTTTGCATTTTTTTTTTCCCTGCTTCATGTGGGCCATCATTAATTACAGCTTGTTGTTCTTGTCTTCTGCTCAACAGAGCTATTTCCTGTTAGAGCATGCCAGCCATCATCTGATTAGTTCTTTTTACCATTGATAACTAAATATTTTTGCCAAGACACCTCTAGTTATCTTATAATTTAATATTGTGGCATTTACATACATAACACCCAATTCTTATTTATTTGCATCTAACATCTAAACTTAGATTTTTTACATTTATACCACCCTAATCTTTCACATCACATCGAAAATACCACTTTGTAACTTTTACAAAATGAAATACACCTCTTCATGCATAGGTAGGGGGTATATATGTAAAATCAAAATTTAAGTTTTAGAAATATAAATACATAAGAATTGAATGATATCAATCTTCATTTATTTTTATTCAACACAAAAATTGTTCACAATTTTGATTTTTATTTGACCGCCTTTGTTCCAATGAGCAAAAGAGCCTCCTTTTTACGAGTCGTAAGTCCATAATCTTCACCCATATCTATATCCTCTGCTTTCCCCTTCGTTGGCTTCCAGTCAAAAACATGCACCAGATTCGCCACAGCGAGCTCAATCAAACTCACAGAGAACTGAATTCCAGGACAAGATCTCCTTCCCGCACCAAATGCCAGCAGTTGAAATCCATGATGAATAAACCCTAAATCTCTCGCTTCACCATTAATGAATCTCTCTGGCCGAAACTCCTCCGGCGAGTCCCATGCCTTAGGGTCCCTTCCTATGGCCCAAGCATTAATGAGCAACATTGTTCCTTTAGGAATTTTGTAGCCTTTGATAGTTGCATCTTCTATAAGTTGGCGAGGGATTATTATGGGATTTGAAGGATGAAGCCTTAGAACCTCTTTTACCACTGCTTTGAGGTAGCTCATCTCTGCTAGTTGTTCCTCTTTTATGAAGGTTTCATTGGTGCCGACAACGTTTGCTATTTCTTCTTTGAGCCTTTTCATGGCGGTTGGGTGGCGGAGGAGCTCAGTCATAGCCCATTCCATGGGGATGGAGGTTGAGTCTGTTCCGGCGCCGAACATGTCCTGTGGAATGATTAGTGGAAATGAAGTTTACGATGGTTAAAATAAAAGAAGATCTCCGTACGTACCGTTCTATTTCTATGTATTTATTTATCTAACATCTAAAGTTCAATTTTTACCTACATACAACCTTGTGTTTAAAAATATTTATTTCACTTATTTTAAATCTAAAATGGCGGTATTTTTCTTGCGATACGAAAGATTTGGGTATTATAAATGTAGAAAGTAAAATTTAGGTGTTGGATGTGTAAATACATAGGAGTTGGGTGGTATGAATGTAAATTCCCCTAAATTAAATGAGGAAATTTAGATCAACATATTATGACATTTAATTAGGATGGTTTCTCTCAAAACTTTTTCTTGAAAATAGAAAAAACAATTACCGTATAAATTAAGTTTAAATGCGATCCAATGTAATGTATTATGTATTAATTATACCACAAATGAAAAAAATGGCAATCTAATTACCTTAATGATGGCCTTAATACTCTCATCATCTAAAAGAACACCCCTACATTTCATCTCTTCTTTCAGAGTCAACAAAACGTCGAGGAAGCACTCATTAGTGGCATCACCATCTCCTTCCTCCTTTCTCCTCTCTATTCCCATCCTACGCTCCCTCACTACTTCTTCAAGGAACTTATCTGACCGCTCAAACACTTTTCTCACTCTTCTTTCAAATCCGCTCACAACCCCAACTACCTTTCCCAACCATGGTATATAATCACCAACGTAAAATTCTCCTATCAACTTGGAGCTCTCATTTATAAGACTCCTTAACTCATCCCCCCACCACTTCCTTCTCGTTGCCTCGCCAATTACCGTTCGACTTATTACATCTTTTGAGAGTGCATTAAACCTCTCAGCCATGTCCGCCACCGTTGTTCGTTCGATCTCCTTCATCATAAAGGCCACCTCCTCCTCTCTCACCTGCTTATAGGATCCCACCTTCTTATTGCTAAGAAGGTGGAGAATAGTCACCTTCTTCATCTCTCCCCAATATTCATCATAGGGGGCAAAGGCAATATCCCGGCTATGGTAGAAGAGAATGTTGGGGACCTTAAAAAATGGGCGGTTGGAAAACAAGTGATCATGAGTTTGGATGATTTCACGGACGACACAAGGGGAGGAGACAACGAGGGTTAGACGACGACCGAGGTGGAGGAGCATGAGTGGCCCATGGTGATCAGAGAGAGAACGAAGAGAGCGGTGGGGGAGGGAACCAAGCTGATGGAGGTTGCCAATGATGGGGAACTTTGGAGGAGAAGGTGGAAGAGGTTGAACATTACTATTATTGATGATAGTTGAGATAGTAGTAGTACCAGGTGTAGTAATATCAGCACTTCTCTTCTTCTTCCCCAGGAAGTAGAGATATGCTAAAGCAATCGCTAGTACTGTAAGAGTAAGAGCCAGCATTCTCGGCATGGCTGGGTGATAGAGAAGGGGGATTGTGGGAGAGGGGAGGGAGGGAGACATGTTCTCCACAACCATTTCTTTTTCTTTTGATGGTTCTGTGCTGTACTGCAGAAGTAGTTGTTGGAGTTTAAATAGATATAAATGGCAAAATTAGTCGAAAAAATATATATGTACACATTATATTTGCTGGCAATCATGTAAAGAAGGTGAAACTGTGAAAGACACGTGGATATGTATGTATGATATATTAAGCATTTTATAGCATTAATTTATATGATTCCTTAGGTCACTGAATAATTGCTCTAGTAATGTTAATAAATATCAACTGTTTTTACAGTGGAAAAATCCATGAAGTAATAACGATAACACAAAGTTCTTCCTTGCCCTATACGTTTAGAATTATATTGTACTATGCATACCCAAATACTTGTGAGAAAAAGTGGTTGTATGTGAAAATAACCCAAGTAAATATCTTTTTTTGTCCAATTTAGCTGCCATCAGCAGAATTAATTTCATGATTGCTGCACAAATTTTTTGTGTTATGTTTTCTTAAAGGGGTTTATACAGGCCTAGCACACAAAAAATTGTTATTTACTTGTCTCATATCTCAAACTTTAATTTTAAGAAACTCGCATACGAAATCGGCTTCTGTTAATGCTTCCATCTCCAAGCTCATCAAACTGTCCCCATTCATGTTTGCGCACGTCTGTCAGAGTTTCAAAATAGCTTAGAAGGTAGCCATGTCATTGCGACAAACAAAGACCTCTAAAACTCTCATGTTTCTCGTCCTGCCACCCGCTGGGAAGTCAAAAATGGGGTGACGGGGCCACAATGAACAATGACTTTCAAAACTCCCATTTTTCTTCTCATGCTGCCCCTCTCCCTACTTGAAACCATTGAGAAAGATAACCCTCATTTCCTTCCGATTCCCCCATCGCTGCCTTCGCCAAGCTTGAACTTTTCTAATTTTGGAAAGATGGATTTAAGATAAAATTGAGAAAAGACGGATTTAACGATGAGACCTATATGATTTGAAAGCATTTACGTGCGAACAAGCTAGATGCGGTGATATTGAGTGGTATTGTGTTAAAATACCACCATAATACTACTAAATACCACCACAAACCACCAATTCATATGTGCGGATTCCGCACGTAATATTCACTTCTATGTTTCAGAGATTAGCAGTAGAAGCGGGAATTATGATACTGCAAAATTTAAACTTCATTTTTTTTTTATTAGTCAGGTATGTTCTAATGCACCATGTACTAAGAAGCAGAAGGTGGAGGGCACTACCATGGTAACTACCTAGATGTAATTAAGTCTTACGCTAAATATAGCTACTAGAATATTCCATACTTAAACATATACTCTCCCTCTATTTCTGATATGAGGTGTTAATGAAATTACTCTGTGCGAATCCCTCTTCACCCTTCCGCTTCAATTAGCATAAGGAGAAGAAAGATATGAGTTTCAGAGGTCTTTGAATGCCACGATCCCTTCGCGTTCGATTGGAGGAGCAGAAGTAGAAGAAAGATAGGAGTTTTAAATGTCTTTGTATGCCGCGATCCCATCACTGTCCATCCGTTTTGTAGGTGCTGACTAATGAGGACGTAAATACTAAAATTTAAAAATAAGATATATAAATAATAACATTTCGGGTGTCTTTTTGAAAATATGAGACATGGCAGGATTGTTCTAAGCCTCTTATTTTTGCTTGGACGTGGCTCCTTTGACTTGTCTTTTCTGCCACTTATTTCTTTGCATGTTTTTCTTCTGCTTTGTGGACCCGGTTATTTTACACATTTGGTACACTAGTTCAGGGTGCCTAAGTTATCCGATGAGGCTAACAAGGCACAATTTTACTAAAATAGACTTTAGTCATTGATTCACTTAGAGAGGTTATGATGCATAAACTCCTATGCTACGCATGCTACTAATCCCATCAATATGTTGTTCTAATAGGTTTATTAACAGGTTAGTGGAGTTCTATGTATGTAAATTCCCTTAAAATTTTTATTTTCGCCCTCAAATAAAAATAAAATTTTAATTAATTTCAATTTAATTCTTTTTTTTTTTCACTTAAAAGGTTGAAAACCTTCAATAATTGAAAGTACTTTCAATTGGAAAAAAAAAAAAAAGAAAAAAGCATCTCTCAAACGCAAGGCACATAGCACATGGCACATGCCTCGCCAACATTTTGGGACATTTACGTAAATACCGCCAAATTCTTATGTATTTATATATCAAGCACCTAAATATTACATTTTTTTTACATTCATATCCATTCAATGAAGTTCTGCTAATCTACAAACAATATATTGTTTACCATAATTTTCAATAAATAAATATATCACATTCTTACCAATCACAATAAATAAATAAAATCTAAAAAAAAGTTAATTATTCCCTAATTGATTCTTAATAGCCTAACTATGACAAATAATTATAAAATTTTAAAAAATATACAGCATTTAAACATATATACACTCCACCAATCTCCTCCTCCTCAAACATCTCAGAACACTAAAAAAAAAAGGTAGAGAGTATGTCTTCTTCCCTCTCCTCTCCCATGATCTCTCTGCTTCTTTATCCCCCAATCATGCTACTGATCCTATCTCTTACAATACTAGCAATTATTTTACCTTCTCTTTTCTTCTCCAGAAGAAACAATGATAGTGTTCAACCCCTCCCCCCCTCGCCTCCTAAACTACCCATCATCGGCAACCTCCACCAACTCACTCAACTCCCCCACCGTTCCCTCCGTTCCCTCTCCGACCGCCACGGACCCCTCATGCTCCTCCACCTCGGCCGCCTCCCAGTTCTCGTCGTCTCCTCCCCTTCCGCCGTTCGTGAAATCACCCAAACCCATGACCACCTTTTCGCCAACCGCCCTTTCTTTAAGGCCACCCACAAACTCTTTTACCAAAGCCGCGACATCGCCTTCGCCCCTTATGGCGAATACTGGAGGGAGATGAAGAAGATGACTATCCTCCACCTTCTTAGCACCAAGAAGGTGGAGTCTTATAAGCAGGTGAGGAAGGAGGAGGTGGCCTTCATGATAAAGCAGATTGAGAGGACGAAAGAGACAGATATGGCGGAGTTGTTTAATGCGCTCTCAAGGGATGTTATAAGTCGAGCTGTAATCGGCGCAACAACAAGGAGTATGTGGTGGGGGGACAGTCTGAGGAGTCTCATAACTGATAGCTCGAGGCTGATAGGGGAATTCCATGTTGATGATTACATACCATGGTTGGGGAAAGCAGTAGGGTTTGTGGGCGGTTTTGAGAGGAGACTGAAAAAGACGTTTGAGAGTACAGATAAGCTGCTTGAAGACATAGTGAGGGAGCGTAGGAGGGGAATTGAGAAGAGGAAGGAGGAAGGAGATGGTGATGGCACTAATGAGTGTTTTCTCCATGCTTTGTTGACTTTGCAGGAGGAGATGAAATGTAAAGGTGTTGATTTTGAGGATACCAGTATTAAGGCTATCATTAAGGTAATTATATTTTCTCCTTATTTTTAATTTTTATCATATTTCATTTAACTAACAATTTGAAAAAAAAGGAGCGATTTTAAGCTTACTTTATATGAGATGAGAAATTTGATTGTGATAATCCTAACATAAATTCTGACATAGTATTTTAATATGCTAGTTAAGTTCCTCTAGGGGCATTTACATAGAAACCGCCCAATTCCTATGTATTTATATAGCTAACACCAAAAATTTACTTTATATATTTATAACATCACTATTTCAATTCAAAAACATTATTATTTACAAAATCTAGCACTCAGGTGATATTTTTGAACTACCGAAGCGATGTATCTAGGCGCGCCACAAACTGTCCATCAAGAATTTGATAAAAATGAAAGTTATGGGTTAGAGTTTTGTCTTGAAGTTTGATATTTGAGTGCAAGTTTGAGAAATAGATGAAAGAGATTGCTAGATTTGTAAATAGCAATGTTTTGGGGGCTATGGACGCAAAAATTGAAGTTTATGTATTAAATATGTAATATGGTAAAAATATAAAAGTTGAAAGGTATACATGTGAATCTTTCACTAATCCTTCCTTCCACAGGACATGTTCGGTGCGGGAACAGACTCAACCTCCATCCCCATGGAATGGGCGATGACCGAGCTTCTCCGCCACCCAACCGCCATGAACAAACTCAAAGAAGAAATAACCAATGTCGTCGGCTGCAACGAAACCGTCGTTGAAGAAGAGCAATTAGCAGAGATGAGCTATCTGAAAGCAATAGTAAAAGAGGTTTTCAGGCTTCATCCACCAGGCGCCATAATAGTACCTCGCGAGCTCACAGAAGACACGACTATCAAAGGCTACAGAATCCCTAAAGGAACAATGGTGCTCATCAATGCTTGGGCTATAGGAAGGGACCCCAAGATATGGGACTCGCCGGAAGAGTTTCGGCCGGAGAGGTTCATTAATGGTGAAGGGAGGGATTTAGGGTTCATTCATCATGGATTTCAGTTGCTGGCGTTTGGTGCGGGAAGGAGATCTTGTCCTGGAATTCAGTTCTCTGTGAGTTTGATTGAGCTCGCCATAGCCAATCTGGTGCATGTCTTTGACTGGAAGCCGGCGAAGGGGGAGGGGAAAGATATAGATATGGGTGAAGTATATGGACTTACGACGCGTAAAAGGGAAGCTCTTCTGCTAATTGCAACAAGGGCAGATAAGTAAAAACTAAGGAGAAAAATTTTATGAATTTTTACATATATACCAGTATTTTTTCTTTTTGTAATTTTTTATTTCTAACACAAAAACCTTATATTTTGCATTATGCCGCCTGAATCTCTCATATCTTATTTTCAAAATAATAATAATAAAAGATCCCTAATGACCCTATTTGATCACAATAATTTAATACTCATTAAACTTATTTTAAGATTAATATAATCAAATTTACTCCAACTAATTTTTATTGTTATTATTTTCCTATTTTATATAGGAAAATATTTTTAATCATATTTAATATCACATATCTATAAGGTTGTGATTATCATGAAAACTGTGGGGACCATTAAAACTAGTCGCTCCTAATAGAGAGTGTATGCAATTCAATTTCTGCATAATGCACTTGCTTTTGGCTCGTTGGAACATAAATAGTAACAATCATCAAAGAAAGATCTTGTTGGTCTCAACAAGTAGATACAAATTTATAGAGTTTGTCAATATCTCATGGTTGAAGTCTGTCTAAATTTAATTCATATTTTGTCAATATCTTAAGCTTCATCTAATTATAGATCCACGATTTCCCATATTATTTTCAAGAATATAATTAGATGAAGCTTAAGAAAAGGACTGTTAGCAAAGAGGTGGCCCTTCGTGGCGTCCGGTGGTCCTTTGTATGTTTGGCCTAAGTGGCCGGTCCTGCAGGTCCATAGTTGTTGACGCATCTCTGGGAGCAATAGTCATTCTTGTTGGGCGAGGTCATATTATTTTGGGCTGTTCATCTTTGATTTCTTAAAAGGATCTATCTACAATTCTCTTATGAAGTTGAAATCAAATTTTATTGTGTTTTTAACTTACTTTTGCTTAATATCTTTTTTTATTTTATGATCTGTTCTAATTTCAACTTTATTAGAGGACTAAATAATGGCACACTTCAAACTTTTATTAGGGAGTGCATGGAGTGTTCTTTTATTATGTCTTCTCTTTTTAGGATATCAAATATTGGTACCGGTCAAGTATTTAGATTGTAATTTTCTGATAGCTAGCTAAGAGCCCGTTTGGGGCAGCTTTTTTGGTGCGGTGGAGTTTTGAAGACGCACCAGACTTGTTTGGGTAAACTGCGTTTTGACAGTTTATATGTTTTCAAAACGCTGAAAACATCCTTTTCAAAAGACACCTATCTAGGTGTGGTGGCAGCTTTCTAGCTGCGATTTAGATTTTCCAAAAAAAATAAAAATTTGTAGTAGCTACCGCACCTAGCTTATCAGCAGATTATTTTTAATCAACTTATGAGCTGATTATTCAATAAGCTACATCTGTCCCAATACAGTTTATTGAATAATCTGCTGATAAGCTGATTAAAAATAATCTATGAATATGTCAATACTGTGAACTATTACAAATTTTTATTTTTTTGGAAAAGTCGAATCGCGGACGGAAAGTCTATGAAAACGAATAAGTCTGCTAGAAATGCGGTTTACGCAAACAGTGCAGTGCGTCTTCAATACTCTACCATACCAAATAAACTGTCCAAATGGAGCCTAAATCACTCGAGTTAGATTGTATAACGTAACTTTTGCACTACATATCATTGAAAAAGCAGACAAAATATTGTTTTCCCAGACTGTCAAGTGCTGTGGTCCCGCACCGCCCTAAAAAAAAAGAACCTAAACTATGATTTTTCAAAAAAAAATATTTTTATACAAAATTTTATAAAAGATATATCTTTTCAAAGTTGTCAAATAATATATCTTCTCAAAATATATATATATATATAATCACACATAACTGACTAAAGTCGTTATGTCCCAACCATACCAAATTCAACATTAAGAAAAGAAGAAAAATTTAAATTTTTATTATGATATGAAAGATTCAGGTGGTCTAAAATGTTATTAAAAAAAAAAAAAAAGCAAAATTTAGGTATTAGAATTGTAAACAACCCCATCAATCTCCCTTCCCTGAGTTGTCCTTAACTGCCTTAGTTGCAGTAAGTAGAAGACCCCCTCTCTTACGAGTAATAAGCCCATAAACTTCACCCATGTCTATATCCTCCACCTTCCCCTCCGCCGGCTTCCAGTCGAAAACATGCACCAGATTCGCCACAGCGAGCTCAATCAAGCTCAATGAGAACTGAGTTCCGGGACAAGATCTCCTTCCCACCCCAAATGCCAGCAGCTGAAATCCATGATTAATAAACCCTAAATCCCTCGCCCCGCCATTAATGAATCTCTCCGGCCGAAACTCCTCCGGCGACTCCCATATCGCCGGATCTCTTCCTATAGCCCAAGCGTTGATGAGCACCATTGTTCCTTTGGGGATTCTGTATCCTTTGATGGTTGTTTCTTCTGTGAGCTGGCTGCGGACTATTATGGAACCGGGAGGGTGGAGTCTGAGAACCTCTTTTATTACTGCTTTGAGATAGCTCATCTTTGATAAGTGTTCTTCTTTGATGATGGTCTCGCTGGGGCCGACGGTGCTGATTATTTCTTCTTTGAGCTTTTTCATGGCGGTCGGATGGCGGAGAAGCTCGGCCATGGCCCATTCCATGGGGATGGAGGTCGCCTCCGTTCCAGCGCCGAACATGTCCTGTTTGATGAGGAGTGTAAATATCAAATTTTTTGGGGGCTAGAAATGTAAATACATAAAAATTGTGTGGTATGTATACAATCTGTGCATGAAAAAAATTATATTTCTCTTTTTTGAAAGTTAAAATGATAATACTTTTTCATTTTTTCATGCACAGATTGTATACATACCACACCTCAACACACCTCAACACTACGACCTACGTGCTTAACTACAGACTACGTGGTTCATAGCTCTTGTAGCTCACGAAATTGACCCCTGCGACTTACGACGTCATCACAGTTCACTACCACGACTTACGTGACAAACTATGCCCTATATGGTCCATAGCTCATGCAACTCTTAACCCCGACCTCTACGTCTTACGAACTTTATCACGCCTCACCACTATTACTTACGCGACCAACTATGTCTTATGTTGTCCACGACTCATGCAACTCCTTACTCTGGTCCCTGTGACCTACAAACATCATCACAACCCACTATTACGACTTACATGACCAACTATGGCCTATGTGGTCCACATCTCGTGCACCTCCATACTCTGGCCTCTACGACATCACATCTCACCACTAAAACGTATATGATTAACTACGGCCTACGTGGCTCATAGCTTCTACAGCTTCCTACGATGATCATTATAGCCAACCAACGCTCCTAAAACAACCATCTGCAGTCCAAACGACCAACTACTACGATGGCATTTAACTACAACCCTATTACAAGTTGCCGCTACGCTTGTAGCTCGTGCTTACTTCTCTCTTGAATTATCAGAGTGTATATTGGATTTTCATGCAACGTGAAGATGATATTTCATACCCCACAACCACAGACGTACAGGTAGCTCGTGCTTACTTACCTTTTCATGAAAATATATATTTCACCTTTTAATACTTATTGTGGTGATATTTTTCTACGTGATATGAAAAATTTAGAAATATAAAAATCAAAATAAATAAATAAGCATGAAGATGGCGCTAAACAAGAATAATATAACAAATAAAAAAAAATTACAATGTAATTACCTTAACAATAGCCTTAATACTTGCATCATCAAAAGCAACCCCCTCACATTTCATCTTATCCTGCAGAGTCAACAAAAAGTCAAGAAAAGAGTGGTTAGCAACATGATTACCATCATCTTCCTCCTTCCTCCTCTCCCTCATTATTTGTTCAAGCAGCTTATCCGATCTCTGAAACACCTTCCTTAATCTCCTCTCAAATCCCCCCACAACCCCAATTATGTTCCCCAACAATGGAATATAATCACCAACATAAAATTCTCCGGTAAGCTCCGAGCTCTCATCTATAAGGCTCCTTATGCCATGCTCCCACCACGTCCCCCTCGCCGCCTGGCCGATCACCACTCGACTCACAACATCCCTCGAGAGAGCATTGAACATCTCCGTCATGTCCGTCGTCGTCGTCCTCTCGATCTCCTCCAACATGAAGCCCACCTCCTCCTCCCTCACATTCTTATAGGACTCCACCTTCTTACTGCTAAGAAGGTGGAGGATAGCCGTCTTCTTCATCACTCTCCAGTATTCGCCATAGGGGGCAAAGGCGATATCGCGGCCATGGTAGAAGAGTTCGTGGGTGGCCTTGAAGAGAGGGCGGTTGACGAAGAGGTGGTCTTGGTTTTGGGTGATTTCTTGAACGGCGGAAGGGGAGGAGACGACGAGAGTTGGATGGCGGCCGAGGTGGAGGAGGATGAGGGGACCGTGGAGGTCGGAGAGGGAGCGGAGGGAACGGTGGGGAAGTGGGGACAGTTGGTGGAGGTTGCCGATGATGGGGAGCTTAGGAGGGGAAGGTGGGAGAGGACGAACACCGGCGGCTATTTTATTAGACAAATGAGAAGAGGAGAAAATAATCAGTAGTATTATAAGAGCTAGCATGAGCAGTAACAGGGTTGGAGGGTGGAGAAGAAGAGAGACTATGGGAGAGCAGAGGGAGGAAGCCATGTTCTATGCAAAACAATTTTTTTTCTTTTACAATGGGGAGGGGATTGGTGTAATTTATAAACATTTAAATGATAAATATTATATATATATATAAGAATAAAATTACATCATTTAAAGTTGTTCATTCATCTGAATGTTTAGAATTTTATACTGTACTGTGTTTTACAAATAATTTTATAACCTCTTATTTTTATAAGATTTTAATTTTATTTTATTTATGAGGTTGTTGAATTTTGACACTTGATAGAGATAAAAGAGATCGGAGATAAATGAAGAGTAGAATATCTTGTCGATCAGCTATTTCTCATAAAATATTCTCCTCGTTTATAGAAGATGATACAAGATGTGATATTTCATTTTTGCCCCTTCTTTAATGGAGCCAGTACGAGATATTTAGATATTTTACATACATAAGTCTATTGCTAGATTGCTCTATGACTTGGTCGGTCGGGCTAGCATAGCTCTGGTTCGGTGGGCTTGACTGATTTATTTTTAGGTAGACAAGAGCCCGTCTTTCACGATCAATTCATTTAGTCTGACTGTCGTCTCTCTTTCCTTAAGTAAATAGTTCGTGTCAATAGAAAGAGACTACAATACTAAGCATATGTTAAATCACCAGAAATCGATAAATAGCTCATTCTTTGACTAAGGGGTTTTTCCTTACAGAATCAATCATTGTTCTCCCACAAGTGAAGCCGATGAATCGAATTCTTTTCATTACGTTGTTTTCATTTAGATATTTACATACATAATTCTATTGCTAGATTGCTCTATGACTTGGTCGGTCGGGCTAGCATAGCTCTGGTTCGGTGGGCTTCACTGATTTATTTTTAGGTAGACAAGAGCCCGTCTTTCACGATCAATTCATTTAGTCTGACTGTCGTCTCTCGTTCCTTAAGTAAAGAGTTCGTGTCAATAGAAAGAGACTACAATACTAAGCATAAGTTAAATCACCATAAATCGATAGACAGCTCATTCTTTGACTAAGGGGTTTTTCCTTACAGAATCAATCATTGTTCTCCCACAAGTGAAGCCGATGAACCAAATTCTTTTCCTCACGATGTTTTCATTTAAACTTTTTTTTTAGTGGTTGGCTTAAATGTCTCTCATTTTAGCCCGACAAATTCGAGTTTCGGTCGATAATTTTTATGACTTGATCAGTTTTAATTTTTTTTTTGATTCGAACGGTTGCATCCAATTAGAAAAGTGAGTCTTATGATCTTATATTAATAGACTGTCGTTCAGTGCACGGGCATATTTTTTAACGGTGAAGGTATATTTTTGTATAGATTAGAGCCATAAAATGGTGGGCGCGTGAATCACGCGACTGGAGGCCAGATGCCTTGGATTTGGGAGCCCGCTTAATATTATTATTATTCTTGTTCTTATTCTTATTGGGACTCGGGAGTACTTACAATTGTGAAAAAATTCTTGCTCTACGTGCGGAGTCCAGTAGGATCGCGTCACCTGGCAGACGCTAGTAAAAAAAATAAAATAAAATAACACGGGAAATATTTCACTCGTGTTATTCATGTGTTATTCATGTGTTATTGTGTGTTATTCATGTGTTATTACGTTCGAGAATATTCCGATATTATAATAACACGTGCATACGTAATAATACATGAATAACATCTGATATAGCGTGAATAACACGGGAATAACACGTGAATAACAGGGGAAATGAATAACACGGGGAAGTATTCCCCGTGTTATTCTGAATTTTTTCTTTTTTTTTCTTCCCCGTGTTATTCTGAATTTTTTCTTTTTTTTTCTCGCGCGCGCTAAATGGCGCGATCCTACTGGACTCCGCACGTAGAGCTACATGCGGAGTCCTAATGTAATATTTTTTCTACAATTGTTTGACCTATTTATCTAAAGGAAAAAAGGATATCTAATGGAATTAATTATTTATTTTTATTCGAGTGTCAAAACTATAAATTTAAGCGCATTTCTCAGAACAATTAATTGTTTATTTTCCATAGATGATTGAGGCGTATTCTGACTTTTTAAAATTGGGTTTGAATTTATTCTTTTTTTCGGAACTACCTTTTGCCACAGATCCACTGAATGGGAGATGCCAACAACTCTTAGCCACCGAGTTGAAATTCAATTTTAATATTTATAAATTTAGGGGTATTTACGTACGTAACACCCAATTATTATGTAATTTACATATCTAACACTTTAATTTTAATTTTTTACATTCATGCCACTCAAATCTTTCATATCACATTTTCATGCATGAATATAAAAAAATCTATTAAAAAAGAAATAATTGAAATTCATATGATTAGCTTTAATTACATAAATTATTTTATTTAAAATCATGAACGAACTTGCCACGTTTTAAGCAATTAAGTGCAAGGAATACACCATCATATAGTCAAAATGTTATTAACATCAAGAGTCTGGATAAAATGTTACATCCAGACTCAAATTAAGGTCTGTCACATGTGCAACCAACCTCCCATATAAGCCCCCAAATATTAAATTAATTATTTTTTTAATAAAAAGTATGCATGACAGACACTAATTGGAGTTCTGTTACAAAATTACATCATGACTCCTGATGCAATATTTTGCACAGATTATATAAGGTACATTTATTCGAATGTCATACAATTCTTATGTATTTACATATCTAAAACCCAAGCTTTAATGCTCATTTTTAGCATCAAAACAAAAATCATTAAATTAATTTCCAATAGTAAAACAACAATTTTCATGATTTGTTGTGATCAGTTTGAGACTAAAAGAGTTGTATAAAGAAATATCAAACTCTAGATGTAAATAATGCAAAAAACTTAAGAATTGTGTCATGTATGTAAATAAACATCAAGATGGTCATCACCTACTCTTCATAATGACTTAGCCAACTTCAAAATAACAGATCTGAAAATAAATAAAAACTAAATCATTACAACCTAAACCAGCAAAAAATTACATTGTTAACCTTATCTCAATCACATAAATAAATAATAAAATAGTTTGTGTACAAGCAATATAATTATAGAAAATAGCATAATGGGTCGAGAAAATCACATAACTGGCACCTTATACAAGCAGACCCTGAAATAGAAACCCTTGAGAGGTTGTCTGTCAGCAACATCTGCAGGTGAGGGTATCAGTGCAGGTGTATGGCCTTGCTCTTTCTTCCAGTTCCTCCAATGTGGGAACTGCTTCCAAGTTGTAGATGCTATCAAAGGAGCAGCAGAAATTATAAAGATTTCTGCAAATTCCTCTGCTAAATGGCCGAACCCTCTCAGGAATTCCCCTGAAATTTTAGATTTTTACAGATAATATATATGAATGAATTTCAGAAATTTGGCCAAATATATTGCAAACAAAAAAAAAAAGGGAAAAAAAGGGAAGATTTACATACATTCCTGGCTATTTGAAGGGGACAAATGCTCAGACTATGCAAAAGAGCAATTTAATCCCCAAACTATGTAAATATGGAATAAATGCCCACCAACCTCTTTAAATAAAAACTAAAAGTCATGTCGGGGAAAAATTATTGCGTCCGGACTCCAATTACAGGACGACACGTGTTCGTGTCGGTCCCATTCTTCAAAACACTAAAATACAACCTGCGGGTTGTATTAGAATATTCAAAATACTACCATAATACAACCGACAAATTTAATCACGCGGCCGAGCCCGACCCAATTTTTCGACGGAAATAAAGCCGTGGTTGTATTCAAATATTTCGCGGTTGTATTGGAATATTCGGCTTTATTGTGGTAGTATTCCGGTAATACTGATACTAATCGCGGAATATTCGAATCTGGCCGCGATTGTATTCGAATATTCCGCGGTTGTATTGGAATATTCGGTTGTATTATGGTTTTATTGTGGTAGTATTCCGTATCTGATACAACGAGTGGAATATTCGAATACAACCGCGGTTGTATTCGAATATTCCGCGGTTGTATTATGGTAGTATACGAAATATCTGCAATACTGACCCATGGGTTGTATTTTTGTGTTTTGAAGGATGAGGCCGACACGAACACGTGTCGTCGTATAATTGGAGTCCGGATACAACTTTGCGTACGCTGTCCGGACGCAATAATTTTTCCATGTCGGGGGACCATTTTGGTTCTTATGTAAATAGTACGAGGACTAAATTGACATTTTATAAAAATTTGATACCATTTTGGTCTACTGCAATTGATCGGGGGATCATTTTAGAAATAATACAAATACCTTAAATAGAATATCCGCCGTCTTCTCACCAATTCGTATGTGGTCTGATTTGTTAGCACAAGAAAGCTGCAAAAAAGAGATCAAACTTGAGAACTGCATTCTTTCAACAAGATTCTGAGAAAAAGGTTAAAAACGGCAAATACTAGCCACAAGAACAAAGGCTTATAATGAGTTGAGTTCGAGTGAGTTTCACTTGACTCGACTCAAAATTATTAATTTTAGCTTTACTTAAAATATTAACAAAGCTCAACTTGAGATGGCTTTGTGACAGGCCGGCTCAAATTTGATTTCAAGTTGACTCAAATTTTGTAAAAATGTAAGGTTGGAGGGAGGACTGAGTATAGGACCCACTTGAATGGGCAACAAAACACTAGCCAATTAAGTCAACAAGTACTACATTAGAGATGAAGTACTCCTTACATTTCCAACAAAAATAATCAATAAATAATTTTTCTCGAGTATAGAGTGTTACATGTAGTGTTACACTTAGGTTTACCACAATTTTTCTTGAACCTGTATCCATTTTATCATAAATCTAATATATTTCTTCTTAATCATTAACATTAGTTTGTCTACCCATCAAACGAGTGTATTTTCTACCCTTTATTGTATTTGTCAAAAGCACCAATAGTATAACTTCAACAAATATTAGCTTTAATGGATGCTAATTCCAAAGAGTCTCATTACTTGTATATAAATAGAAATATTGGTTTTGTTTATTTTGCATCCTATACTAACATAATCAGTACAATCACTACAGTCAGCATAAGAATAAACTTGACAAATATACCACGTGTCCAAAAGCCAAGGATATTAGTTTAATGTAAGAAAAAAACTTACGTATGAAAAAGCAGCAGCAGAAGAAGAAAGATGAAGCATAGTGATAATCCTGTTAACAAGGTGACTACAATCATAATCTTCCACCTACAAACATGTATAAAAACATTAATCAGCATAGCATATTATTTTCAAAATCCATGCCAACTTTACTCCAAAATCTGAAATAAAGCCTGCGATTTCATATCATCAGAAAAAAGAGCGCACTGAAACCAATAAAAACATCTGAAAAAAAAAAGTAATATGGACTTATCCCTAAGATTAGAGAGATAGCTAAGCAGAATTCCATACCAAACATTCATCAAATCCGATCTTAGAAGGGTGATGTACAGTACTCCAGACCAGATGCATACAACTGTTTCTGCAAAAATATACCACCTAAAAAAAGAATTTGTTAGGAATATCATCTAAACGTTGTGAGAGAGAATCTATAGAGATCTATAAATAAGTAGAAGGAATGCAAACAAATACTTGAATTTCTGTCTTGGCAGAAAAACATAAAATAGATGCAGAAACCTTGGCCAAGAAGAAGCCAATTTATGGTTTGATCAATTGTGGGCTCTAAGAAGGCTTCACTGCATGATTTTAGAGTGATTTGCGTGGACAGATGAAGTTTACCAAGTTTAGTTCAAAAGGTCAAAGAGATTGTTGTAATATTTGGATTTTTTACATGGGAGTCTAGAATTTGCTTTGAATTTTCCAACGAGCCATTATTTTCCTTGTCCAAGGAATTCTTCAACGAATTGGGTTGGAAAATATGCCGAGGGGCCAAATTTGAAGGCAGGCTCCACTCATAATGGTGGGGTGCACTATAATATGTAAAAAGTAAGGCGGTTGACTGAATTATGAAACTGGAGTTGCTTCTCATTTCCTTCACTTCTTTTCCTTTCTTGCAAAAAATTTAAGTGTTGCATGAAGTGGAACAAAATTTTGTTATTTCTGATTCCTACCTCATACTTTCCTTGTATTCAATATGAGTTGCTTCTTTTCCTAAGCTTCTTTACCTTCCATCCAATAGTGTTAATAGTTTTAGTGAGAAAATATAGATCTTGTTTCTCATTCCTACCCCTCGCTTTTCAGTCTCATACAACAGAGAAGTGTTGAACGAACTAAAAAAATGTCATAAAAAATTTAGAAATATTCATTAACTCTAATTCAGCAATCAAAGATTGTCATGAAAAATCATAGTTTCTACCAAAGAAGCAAAAAAGCTCACCAAAATCGACAGTGATTCCCTTTGCCAATGCACGTTCCTAGCCAAACACAATGATGATCAAACTGAAGGACACATCTGTCGCAATCATGGCAGTGCTTTGAACGAGGAGGCTGCAAAAAAGAGTCAAGAACATTCAGCCTTAAATCTAATTGGTTTACAAAAAACAATACAAATGACAAAAATGTCCTGCCGATGGCTGTATGTTATAAGAATGTAATGCAAAGCATCTGGAACTACTTTCATTAAAATATTTCAATCTCAAAAAGCACAGCATGCGTGAAAAATCATCATTTCAATCATGATCATAAGCATTATCCCAAAAACTTCTAGTTTATCACTAGCGCGGCAATACATGTAACAATGGTAATAACTAACAATCATGGTACCGTCCGGGGATAAATATATGATGGAGATCATATAAGGAATAGTATCATGAAATTAGGCTGAATTATGAAACACAACAGCCGCAATAAATTGATGGAGCAATAAAAAAGGAAAGGATTAATAAATTTTAGATCACTTGCGATTAAAATATCTTATAAAGCCAAAAACAGTGTGTCAACCAAATATCCCCAAAGCAATATATAGACATAATAATTATCCTTGTCTCAATTTTTCAGGGTCGATGTTATGAATTCTTATTTTCCATTCATTCATGTTATCTGTTAGTGCAGAGCTAGAAAAGTTTCGGGAGGGCAAAAAGTAATATCTCAAATTCCCTAAACCTCTTTCATTCGGGCTTGGGATCGGTATTGACGGTTTAATTTTTTCTTGTTAGATTCCTTCTATATATTAAGATAAAATATATAATAATAAAAAACTTAAGCTTGTAAAGTTTTATCATCTTATTAATTGTAATATTTTTCATATTTTTCTTCTCACATTTATATGTTTGTAGATTACTTTGTATATTTGGCATCTCAAATTCAAAATACCTTTCAAAGGAAATGTTTTTGTGTGAAAATTAGATAAGGTTTATATTATCTGGGTTCTTAAAGTTCCCTATAGAGGCAAGCCTCTATAGTCAATTACCCCTCAAAGAATCGAAGTCACCTGAGAAAACTCTCGATGATTATCAGAGGCATCTATCTTCATGAATCCAAATGTTAGAGTTTTCAAGGTAGTGTGTAGGAAAGTCAAGTGGGAGAGGACCAAATATGAACATTTATTTTCAGAATCAAAGGAGTAAAGACTAGGGAGTGTCACAGAATAGAGACGAACCTCAATGACTTCCCAAACTATCATATTGTTGGGTTTTAAATTTTGGAAGATAATTTATTTAGATTTCAGTGCTGTCAATTAATGCAATAAGGTGTTGTAAATATAGTGTAAATTTTAGGTACCTGGATTTCATGTTATTTACAATTGTTCCTGTAAATGGAGTTAGTGCCATAAAAAAAAGCAGGTATGATAAGAAAATTTAGCTAGTAGGACAAGTTTGTGGTTATATATAAAAGGGTAAAAGACAAAGCATCGTATGAAAAACTCAAAGAAAAGAAAGTGAAAACAACCTACGAAAAACTCGAAGAAAACCATAGGGAACACACGGAAAGCCCGAAGAGGACCGTAAGCATGATGGTGAGGGGGACTCAGAATCAGGACCCTGGGTGTCAAATCAAGACCCTGGGGCCCTAACGAATCACCATGCATGTGTGATCCGACACCAAGTAAAATGTTCACGATCTCAACATTACAAAAGAGAAACTCACGACTCGGATTCATACGAGTAGACTCGTGAATTTTTCTTTTTATAAAAATGTTTAGAAAAGATTTCATTTTTTGAAAGAAATTTTGATTTATCATTCATTTAAAAGACTTTTATGATATGTATTATTTTTATTTAAAGAAATTTTTATATTTTAAAAGTGAAAGGATCAGTCATATTAGCAAGCGGGAATTTCCGACTATCTGTAGAAGCGAGGGGTGGCCCTTTACTAAGTGTTGGAGATGTGATACTACCGAATCTCTTATTCTCGTAAGGTCACTGAGTCAGGACCGTGCTAGGACCTCTCACACATACTTAGGTAGTTTTTCATCAACACCTAAACCCCGAACCATCCTACTTACAGCATTGCTTGATGGTTCACATATGGTAAAAGGCTATATGTGCGCAATTATGCTTTGTAAATAAGTGCATAAATCCAACCAAGAAGCAAGAAAAGAAAAGAAACAAAAAGGGGAGAGAGAGAAGAGAAAATGACCCACCTAAAAGGACGAAGAAGAAAAGGTGGATCGATCCTCAAAACTGAGTAAAACAAACAATCCCGAACACCGGACAACTCGAACTCGACAGACTCAACTAAAACCCTCCAACAACAATGTCCTGACGATCCTCACAAAGCCTAGGGCCTAAGGACCTCACACCTCTCAGAAAGACAGACATGTTGAACCTCCTGGGAAGACATACTCCCCCATCTGAGATAACAAACCCGGACTCCCCAGGATACCCTGAAAACATGACTCAAGAGACTACACATGACTCAAGAGGAGGCTCCAAAGTGTAATATGTCAAACAGTATCAGAAACTTCCAAAAAGGTGCAATAAGGAACTCCCCAAATCCAACATCCCGAGGTTGCCCAAATTCCAATGCCATCCTTGCACCGGACCAAGACATGTAAACTCAAAGCTAAAAGCACTAACATGCCCATGACCGAGCCCCATGACATGCGAAAAAATACTAAAATGCCCATGACATGCCTTGAGTTTTAAGTTTAAGGTTTAAGGTGCCCATAATTTTGCGTGTGATGTATTATTTCCTGCTTTTTGCTTTCCGTATGGATGTGGTGATTCTACCTCCAGCTCTTGATCTTATTTTGTCTTTTTCCTTGGGTTTTGGTTGCTTATTGGCTGGGGACTTTTATTATGTTTTGTGCCTATTTTCTTGACATGGGATGTTTTTCTCTTGCATTGTTGGGAGAGTCGTTTCCTATGTTTATGTTGGCTGGTAGTTGTTGTGGGGCTGCATATCCCCTTTTGTTGATGTTTGCCCTTTGGGTAGCAAAGAAATATCTGGGTGTACCAAATGAATTGTCTTATCTGGCTTTCTTTGGCTACTGAATATTTTCATTATGGTAGCTCTTCTTATTAGTTTATTTAGTTGTTTATGTTGTGGTCAACTCTTTCTTCTTTACAGGTTTGCCTTCAGGTTTGGTTGTTGCTTTATTTTTGTATCTATAACCCTTATTTTTCTCTTATTTGCTGTTCTCTTTCTTTGGCTACTCATAGTTTGCGGCTACTCATAGTTTGCTTACGCAAGATTGTTTTCTTTCGATCTACTGTTTTGTAGATCTTTGTTTTTTGGTTGCTTGGTCTGGCGGGGGACCTTTTGCCCGTATGGTACTCTCCTATCTTCATAGGTGCTTCTCTGTCTTTGTGTTGGCGTGAGTTGTATTTTTTCGTAGAGGGTTTTCTAGATTTTCTTTTGCGTGTGTTGTATTTTAAGTTTAGTAGGATACCTGTTGTCGTTTTCGGTATCCTTATTTTGTATTAATAAAATTACCTTTGGGGTTTATTAAAAAAAATCTAGTAATCTTGTAAAATAAATAAATTAAAGCCACCTTGAAACGGGAATCAAATGTAGTCCTATGCATGCATAATATAGTAATGCACCGATCATAATGGTTAACTCTACAATTTAGCATCTAAGCAATCTGGACTTATTAGGGGGTTCAACTTGACTAACATTTTAAGCAATTTGCTGCTGTGTGATTTAAGAGCTGGAATGTGCAAAAAGAAGAATTGCAACAGTAACCTACACCTTATTCATGAAATAAATAAATAAATACCAGACAGCTTCACAGATCTAAAAGCTTCATAAGTATTCCAGAGGCAAGATCACTATCCAGAACGAAATTGATCAAATTATGAAATTATCCTAAAAAAGAAACAAAGTGAAAGATTCTATGAAATCTAAAGAGAAAGTATACACCTATCAAATTTGGAACCCAAATGTCAATGTCAATAAAATGGGTATTCATTATCCTTCTTAATCATATGGGAAAAAAATAAAAATGAAAGAAAAATGAAAAAAAGTTGAAAGTTAACAACAAAGGTGGATAGAGCTATAATTGAGTAGTGATTATGTTGCCCCCATTGAGACATCAAGGTCACCAGTTTAAGGGGGGGGGGGGGGGGGGAAATTCCACCTTGGCAGAAGGCTTATGCCGCAAGTAAACCTCTCAAGTTTGCTTTGCTTTGCTAAAACTATGTGAGTAGAAAGGATAAAAGTGGTACTACATGAAACAAAAATAAACTTAGCTAAATAATGGACAAAAGCAGAGCTCCATATCAAAAAGTGGCGAAAAGGGGTTTACAAAGCAATAGCACATAATTGAATAAGTCGAGCAGTAATTCATACTCAAATGATAAACAAAAAAATGATTCAAAAAAACAATAACATAAAGTAAAATGATGAGGCCATGATTATGTTATGTGGCACAATTATAGGGATTAATCAGTGATGCGCAAAAGGTAAGGCAAGAATGACCTTTCAGGGAAAGCATTAGACAATATTGATTCCGAAAAGAAACAACAAATGTGAGGCATGAATAAGAACAAAGCAAGATCAAAATCACAACATGATAGGCTAAAAATAACATGCCGAAGGATTCGATTGGCCAAACTAAAAAAGCTGGTGCAGTGCAAAGTTACTGCAGATGATAAATTACATAGTGGCGCCTTCATCAAGATGCGCCGTTACTGCATAAAATAAGATTTTTTTTTTATTTGATACAACAACAACAACAAATGTTTATCCCACTAAGTGTTGTCAGTTACTTGAATCCTTTTTCTCCATTGCATCCTATTGAGTGTCATATTTTCATTGAATTCTAATAAATTAAGATCATTTTTTATACAATATGCCCAAGTCTTTCTAGGTCTACCTTTACCTTTCTTAGCAAAAATCGAGTCTAAAACATCTACTCTCCTAATCAAATCATCTGAAGGTCAACATTTAATGTGACCAAACCATCCAAGACGACTCTTTCTAATTTTGTCCACAACTAGAGCTACACCAATCTCATCATGGATAATTTCATTTCGCATTTTGTCTCTAAGTGTCACGCCACTCATCCACCTAAGCATTCTCATCTCGGCAACACTTAACTTTGTTTTATGATTCTCTTTTAAAGGCCAACATTCTTTGCCATAGAGCATTGCAAGTCTCACCCCAATCTAAGTGGTACTTTTCTATCACACAATAGGCCCAAAGCATTCCTCCACTTTCACCAACCAACTTGAATTCTACTAATAACATTCCCATCACCATCAATTTGAACAATAAACCTGAGATATCTTAAGCGTTCACACATTTTAATGATTTGATCAATCATAGTTACAACTCTGCCACTAGAGCTACTACTACTAAAATTACATTCCATGTATTCAGTTTTAGTTCTACTCAAATGAAGGCCTTTAGACTCCAATATAGACCTCCATAATTCAAGCTTTTCTTGAACTCTCTCTCTCTCTGGTCTTATCCACAAGAACGATATCATCAGCGAAAAGCATACACCAAGGTGCATCCTCCTATAAATGTCCAGTAAGAGCATCCATAGCTAAAGCAAAAAGATATGGGTTTAAAGTCGAGCCCTGATGTAATCCAACCGAAATGGGAAAATATTTTGATCAATCTTCCTTTTGTTTGAACACAAGTAACAGCTCTAATATACATATCTTTAATGACTTGCATATAAGTCATATCAACTCCATCTCTAGAACTCTCAAAAGAATTTCTCTTTGAACCTTATCACAAGTTTTTCTAAATCAATAAAAATCATTCGTAGATCCTTCTTATCCTCTCTGTATTTCTCCATCAAACCTCTCAACAAATGTATAGCTTTCATAGTAGACCTGCTCGTCATAAATTCAAACTGATTATGAGAAATCTTTGGAACACGCCTTAACCTATATTCAATTATCCTCTCCCATAATTTTAAAGTACGACACATCAACCTAATTCTTCTATAATTTGCACACTCTTGTGCATCTCCTTTATTCTTGAAAATGGGGACCAAAATACTCTTCCTCCACTCCTCGGACATTTTTTTAGTTTTTAAAACAATATTAAAGAGTTTAGTAAGCCAAGAAACTCTCAAATCTCCTAAATATTGCCACACTTAAATTGGGATATCATCAGGTCCCACTGATTATATAATACTTAAAGAAAATCCAATTAAAAAAATTACTTCAAAAGCAAAAATATAAAATTTAACTCATACCATCCCGGCGTCAACATAAAACAACTTCTCTTGTGTTCATATATCGCAAAATTCATAGCTTACATAACAAAGAACAAGCCATATAAAAAAAAAAAAAGTTTGATACTAAAGTAAAAAGGTTTATATGACTTTGATTGCAAAACAAGTAATTAACTATTATTTCTCCCATAAGTAAATGAAATTTTTATCCTGCAAAGCAATACTAATAAAAAAGTTGCCCTTCTCATTTCTCTTTCCAATATATTATAAACAAAAATCTAAATGATCATTTCCAACATTTTTCTTTTTTTATTTTAAACTTGCCAATTATTTTCTTTATTACATTGTGCATGAATTTCTTTCAAACAAATATCCCCACCAACAAAAACAGAATGAATGTAAAACTTAAAATTTTACAAATCAAACTTTTGAACTTGTTAAGGCATGCCCGTACCTGGATAACATTACAATACAAGCAAGTCCAGTTCCTGTGAAAGATGGAATGATAGCAATAAGGTAAGCAAAGGCCATGTTTGTAAAATAACAAATTAACAATGCACAAAAGCCCTTAATATTTAATCAAGAGAAACATTAAATGTCCAGTGTATTTAACCATCAAAAAACACGTCACATGCTTCATATTTTAGCCAAATATGAAGAAATGGCACAAGTCTTGAGACCGTCTAGTTAAATTGTGCAAGCATTTTGGTTTCCAAGATACAAAAACCATTGGATTTATTATTATTAGTAGTATTTTGGCTTCATTGCACTTCTATAACAACGAACACCAATTCTAATAAATTCCATTCCATCCACAGTCAATATAAGCCCTTAGTACGTTTGAATAAAAAGAATTAATTTTCACATCAAAGTGGCTCCAAATAACTTATGAATAGAAATTTTAAATGGCAAAACAAAAGCTCCAACAACATATCAAAGATTAGATTTTAGGCAGTAAGTTGTGGCAGCTGGCATGTTTGGGGAGCGTCATATATTACTGGGCTCCCTTCAAGGCAGCTCAACAAAAATCAAAATGGCCAGTTTTATAGTTTTAATGTCTACCATTAATTTCAGCGCAAACTTTTATGCACAAATCATTATTGATGCCATTGAAGAGAGTGTGGGCTTGTGAAAACCAAGTTAGTTTAGACATGCTACTTGCCGAATACATGTTCAACCCAACAGCTGAAACGATGCCAATCACTAGGTTACAACACCATATTCATAATATAACAGACTACAACACCTGAACTGATTGCCTATGTTAAAGGGCAGACAATTAATTCCTATGTATTTACATATCTAACACCTGAACTTCAATTCTTACATATATGATACATACCACCTTAACTATGCTGGAAAAGGTGTCTTTTACTTTTAAAAACAAAAATGGTGGTGTTTTTTATGCTAAGTAAGAGATTTGGATGGTATAAATGTAAAAAAGTAAAGTTTAGTCAGTAGGTATGTGAATAAATAGGAATTGAGTGGTATATGTAAATGCCAATGTGTGCTAGGCATGCAAATATCTATCAGCGTGAAGCTATGCATAGTCGGATGCATAATAATATTTAAATATCTTGTACACTACGGATAATAGCAATATACAATATTAAATGGATCAAACGCATGTAAATGTACATGTTTGGCTAAAAAAATTCTATCGAGTTAAAAGTTCAGCAAAATCAACCAACTCACGGCCTAGAACCTAAACATTCCAACTCAATCAAGTTTCGTCCCCCAAATAGTATCAAAGAGCTCGCATACTGTAGGGACTAACATGATAGTCATTCGAACTTGCTCGTCAACAATGTAGCTTGAAAGATTTTTTGTGGCTTGTTCAAAGTCAACTCTAATCATTCAGTCAATAATACCGCTTCACAGGGAGTGCAGACTACTCAGCCACAATGTGCATGTTATTCCACTTTCCATAGACTTATCAGACCAGGTATTAAGCCTGCAGGTGAGACCAGAAACTACTACACCAAATCCAAAAAAAATTTTAAGGTACATTTACATACATACTACACAATTCTTACATATTTACATATCTCACACCAACATCTTCATATTTACACACATAGCACTTTGGCGCAAATATGATATTTCTGGTTAACAACTTATGCTAAAACCCTAGAACGTAGTGATAACTGTGTTTGCTTTTTTAATACAAGAATATCAAATAAATTAAATCAATTAAATTATATTAAAACAAGTAAACCTAGATTCAAACTTTACAATCTCAAATTTAATGAAGCATATGATATAAATGACATCTGGTAAGTTTGCAACAAGTCATTTCAAGCAGCCAATTTCACATATTATAAAAAAAATAAATCAAAATATATCAAAATAGACACATAAAAAATCCATATTTCTATGAAGCATGGGCTGGGACATGCAATCAAATTGCAATAATATGAAAGAACACCAATATAATATTCTCAAATACTAATTCCAATTTGTAGAACTGGACAAATATGTAAAAGAAGTTTTCAACCTGCTCGATGATCCAGGAGGATACAGTTCCATGACCAGCTTCAGCCAATACGAAGAATTCATGCGAGGGTTACTTCTGTTATTCGATGAAGAAATCAAGGTACCATTTCTTGAAGCATGTTGCCTTTGCTTGATCACCAAAATCATACATAAGTTTAGTGCGCACTTAAAAATGAAACCAACATTTTTAGTAAAAAGTTAGATAAATTCAGACAAAAACTCAAGCTACGCTTACATCGAATTTCGATGAGTTGCATGCATCTCATTTTCATAAGCCATTGCATCAATAACATACCTGAAATAAAAAATGGTAGTCAAATATAAAGGCAAGAGTAAAAAAGGCATGCTCCTTTTAAAACTATCAGGAAATTTTTATTAAAAAAATATATCAATTAAAGTATTCTTTTACCCCGGAGAGGAAAATGCAGTGATGAAATATTGAACAAGGGTGGCTAAAACTAGTAACAAGTATGTCGCCGTATACCTGAAAGTGAGGGAGGAAATCATATAAGAGTAATTCAGGTGGGAAAAAAATGAATTCAATCTAAACAGCTCAAATGCAATTCTGAATTTACAAGAAAAAAAAGCACTTAGCAGAAGAAAATAAACAGCAAAAAAAATTAAAACATGTAATTTTAAACAATGTTATAATACATTAGAATAAAACATATCACATATGGAAGATTATTATATTCTGCTTAAAACACAGAGTATGTGAATTGATCTGAAACATATTTCAAAAAAAAAGTAAAGTACAAAGATGTTCTTATTTATCTTAAAGAGGCAAAGCACAAAGCATAGTTGGGTTCAATTACATCAAGTGTGCAATCTAACAATGTATAGAATACATAATTATATGCTTGTTTCATAGCAATGAAGATTTTTCAATGATATGAATATTACTCAAAAAATTTGATGGTATGTTTACAAATCCAAATAAGGCACACATTAATAGAGCGCAATCATTATGCCAAAGCAAGCAAAGTGAATGAAAGTTTTGAAGTATGAACATGAGATAAGAGTGCACATCAAACCCAAAATATTAAAGAAAGCTTTGTGGGTTGAGGGGGTGGAGAAGATGTATTTCAAAATAGCAAATCTATCATTAAAGCTAAAACATGGAAGTAAAGATTAACTCAAAACATGGTGAATTTCAGAATAACAAGCCACTGATTCCAAGATAAAGTAAGCTATACAACTAAATTAAACAACTAAAACAACAAAAACACGTTGTTTAATGGGAAGAGAACAAGTAAAAGTATTCAATATCAGCAACATGGCAATTTCAAATTAAGGGTTTAATTGGCACATGGAGAAGCATTAATAGAAAAAATTGAATGGTTCAACGCAAATAGGCTAGATATTTGATCAGATAATCCTCCAATTAAAACTGAGAAAATTTGCTTCAAGAGCACAACTTTGTGCACTAGCACGATTAGCATTAAATTTTAAAATGTCTATTACCTTCCTACAAACATTTATAATCCTACAAACCAACCTTAGTTTGAAGAAGATCATTGGATTGTACAACAAGGATATACCACGGACCCGCCTAAGGTCCAACAAGTGCTTGCTCCGAAGATAGGGAACTATGCTTTCTATTTGGGGACCATAAAATATTTAATGGCGACCTGAACTCACCCTTGACTACGAAGAATTTACTAGGACTCACCTACAGAAACCCACCCAAGGCACTAAAGAACTCGCTAGTCTCCTCCGCTCAACGGGCAGCCTAATGTAACTAATCACAGTGAACTCGCATAGAGAAATTGCTCTTTGACCCTACAGCATATACCTGACATCGTATGGCAGTATAGATAAGAGCTATTTTATTATTTTTCTTTGTATAACTTCTATTGCAGTATTACAATCCTATAAATCAATAGATAAATGTGCATAACGGAAGAATGGTTTTTTGTATTTGCGACAGTGCTTGAAAGAAAACCAAGAGCTTCTTCTCTATGCTTAAAATTCTCCCTCCCTCCCTCTCTCTCTCCATTTTTTTGCAAGCCTTTAACTCCTAAGGCTTTGTTAGTAGGGCACAGGCATCACTCTGGGACTGATTTTGATTTAACAATGATGATTACGTGCTCTTTCAAATCACACTAGATACAAAAGAATATCCACCACACAAATTTATACTCCTGAACTTAGAACTCAGTTTCTCTCCAGTTAGACAGTAATTATGCAATATGAAATTACAAATCCTGGACACAATTTCAATTGACATGATCGATTCTAAGAAACCACTCTGGTTTTAAGTTTTACAATATTCAATCATGGCATTTTGCAGTTGGTTTAATAATTTGAGAGGATCAGAATCCCTAAAACTCCCTCAAAAATATCTTAAATCTATACAACTTTTGAATGATAAAACGGCTACATGCTACTGCTATCATTTCATTGGACAAAACGTAAAATATTCTAAGAAAAGCTCTAAATTCTATATTTGGGACATAAAAGAGCTCAATCGCATGATAATAAACTTAACGACAATAATGCTTCAGATATTGTAAAATGCAGCTACAATAACTCTACCAAGAGGCCTGCAAAAGTTTCAATCGTATCTAACATTCATTCTTAACTACTGGAAAGACTATCAATTCCCAAGCTGTGAAAATGCAAGCACCGAGTAAATCTTTACAACAATTTGTGAACAGTAAAATCAATAAATTGAAGATAAGAATTCTGTCATAGAAAATAAATAAATCAGAGCCTCCACCTCGGGCAACAAGAAAAGAAGACATAAAACACACAAGGAAAACATAGTACCAGGGAATCTCAAGACCCTTCCGTATCAACTCGGTATCCAATACGAAAAGGAAGCCTACAAACACCGCGTGAAGCAGCACAAGCGCTACCTTCAACCCAATCGACGATCTCCTCGCTGGAATCCCAACCCCTAGTTAGATAGACACCCGATAAAACTAAATATACAGAAACAGATATCTGACTAACCTCGATCGGCGAGACAAGGGTAGTGCCGGAGACATCGGCCCAATAACCGATCGCAGAAACCTCGCACGGTATCGCACGTCGCCATCATCACAGTGTAGGCATCAGCAGCGGATATAGAGAGAGCGAGAGAGAATGAAAGTGGAGGAGAGAAGAGGAGGAGGCTCGGGTGATTGATCCTTCGCCGTCCACAAGCGGTGAATTGCTAAGGAATTCCGGTGAGGGTTTTGAGGATGAGCCGCGTGGTGCTGGTCGCTATAATATAGCGCTCATTTTTTCTGAAACTAAATTTTGTTTTTTCTAATTTTATAAACGGATAATTACATACAAATAACGACAAATATTATTATTTATAAATCAAGTGTTCATGTGATTTTTTAAATTATGAAAGCGGGCCATGAACAAATTATTATGAATTTAATAAAAATAGAAAATATGAGTTGGGGTTTTATATTTGGGTGATGATTTGAAAAATGAATGAAAGAGAGGGTTTGATTTGTAAATAGCAATGTTTGGGATGTTCTGAATGTAAATATTTTTACCCAAAATATATATATATTACCCAAAACATTAATAGTGTGGTGGAAAAAATATTGGGTCTGTAGACCGAACACAAAGCTGTGTCCCGATATCATTCAAATCCCGCCACATGTGTCCACTTGTAAATCTTGGACTCGTAGAGAAAATTTTGAAAAAGTATTTTTTTAAATGAACAAACCGGCCCGAGCCCTCGATTTTCCTTAAAAATACTTTATTTTATCATGTGTCCCAACACAACCTAGCCCATTGCTTCGAAAAGCAAACGCTCTGCGGCGAATCACGATGCTTCGAAAACAAAACCGTCTCTTCAATATCAATTTTTTTCATTCGCTATTGGTTAGGGTTCATCATTGCGTGACTCTGAAAGCTATAGATTTATTAGTTTGAAATCATTCGCACTGTCTTTCGCTCGTCAAGATACATTTTAAGTCTTGTTTTGTTGCCGTGTAAGTATGTGTTGCTTAGGTTTTTAAGAAACAAGATTTCCACGAGGATCTAGGATTTTTTGGGTGCAACAAAATAAAGGTTGAACACTATAAAATAAAGCATTTTATTTAAAAAGGGCTGGGTTTGAGCCAGGTCGCGGGTTAAGAAAAATCGTTTTTTTTTTTATATTGGTGGGAATGAGTTGTAAGTTTTTGATTGGTGCCCGAACAGTCTCAAGACCCAATATATTTTTCGTGTGTCATGGGGGTGCGGGTGCGGATGCAATTCTAAACAGTCTGTTTGAAGTAGCTGTAACTTATTGAATTCAACCTATTATAACCTGCAAACTGTCCGCTTTCAAGACACAAGATCTCGCTCAGAGCTTAAGGAAACTTCATGAAAATCATTCTAAAAGCTTCGTCGTGTCATAGCGAACATATCCATACGGATATGTGGGTGTTTTGAATTAGTCTTCTTCACAAAGGTTCAGACCCGAATATATTTTAGGTTAAAAGAATCATACCTTGTCTTGAAATTGGGTGGAGGTAAGACTTCACTGAAATGGGCTTACGGCTTGATCTTGAACCGGGTTAGGTCTTACGGGAAGACACAATTTTGATTTAAATATATTTGTGAATCAATTTGTGAATAACATCATACACGGTCATCAGGTCCTTGAATCTTGGTCCCATAGAGAAAAATATGAAAAAGTGTTTTTTTAAATGCGCAAACCGGACTGAACCCTCAATTTTCCTAAAAAATAATTTATTTTATCATGTGTCCCAGCCCGACCTAGCCCGCTGCTTCGAAAAGCAAATGCTCCGCACCGAATCATGACGCTTCGAAAACAAAATCGTCTCTTCAATATCAATTTTTTTCATTCGCCATTGGTTAGAGTTCATCATTACGTGCCCCTGAAAGCTATGGATTTATTTGTTTGAAATCATTCGTACTTTCGTTCGCCCGTCAAGATACATTTGAAGTCCTGTTTTATTGCCATGTAAGTATGCGTTGTTTCAATTTTTAAGAAACAAGCTTTCCGCAAGGATTTAGGGTTTTTTGGGTGTGACAAAATAAAGATTGAACACGATAAAATAAAAGCATTTTATTTAAAAAGGGTTAGGTTCGAGCCAGGTCGTGCGTTAAAAAAAACCGTTTTCTTTTTTATCGGTGAGACCGAGTTGCAAGTTTTTAATTGGTGTCCGGACGATCTCAAGACCCAATATATTTTTCGTGTGTCATGGGGGTGTGGGTGCGGATGCAATTCTTAACAGTCTATTTTAGACAGCTGCAACTTATTGAATAATCTGCTTATAAACTGATTAAAAATAATATGCTGATAAGGTATGTGCGGTGACTATTACAAATTTTTATTTTATTTGAAAAGTCAGACCGCAACCAGAAAGCTATCACCGCACCTAGATTTGAAAATACTATTTTCAACGTTTTGAAAAAGGATAAACTGCCAAAACACAGTTTATCCAACCAGGCATGGTGTTTTTAACGCCACAAGACCAAAGCTGCCCGAAACGGGTGAGGACCAATTTTTACGTTTTCGACATGGATTTGTGGCCTGTATGTAAAAAAATTAAAGTTTTGATGCTTACTATGTTAATTCATGGAAATTCTATAACCTTGAAGTTCCACCACAAAAAAAAAAAAAAAAAAAAAAATAATAAATAAAAAACGCATTTTTATACAAACGTGTATGATCACCTTTCCGAGCACCACCCACTCACTGCCCTAGAAGAGCAGAACGCGGCGGCGGTCTCGGCATCGGAATCAGAGACTGAAGCGGCGAAAGCAGAGGTTACAGTCGTGTATTCTCTCTCAATCCCTCTCTTTCTATACATTTGTATCCATTTACAGATCGATCTTCGACGTATTGCTGAAACAGTAGGTTGATCGGAGAACAGGATTTTCAAATTGGAATCTTGGAGAAAGAGGGGCATCCGGAGAGAAGATGAACAAGGATAAGATATTTAAATTAGCGAAGGGTTTCCGTGGTAGGGCGAAGAACTGCATCAGGATAGCAAGGGAGAGGGTGGAGAAGGCCTTGCAATACTCGTATAGGGATCGGCGGAACAAGAAGAGGGACATGCGATCGCTGTGGATTGAGCGTATCAATGCCGGCACTCGCCTACATGGGGTGAGATAAATTTTTGTAGTTTTCTTCTGCCTGGAGTTTTAAATTTCAGTTCGATATCGTGGGATGAATTGGATGGAAATTTTGCTTATTTAATGGCTCGTGGAGCTTAGTTGATGCACGGCAGTAAAAATTTTCAGAACTCTGGCGATTTAATCACCTAAATGATTGATAGTTAGTCAAATTATTATATTTGTGGGGTTACTTTTTTGGATTTCAGGAAATTCTTACTCTTTCACTCACATGTTAGTCTTCTTCTCTGATTCCGCACATACATAAGCTCTTCTTCTCTGATTTCCTACATACAGAAGCCCTTATAACACAAAGAATGAAGTTGATGGGTAGTTTGTACTGAATAATAAATATAGTTATTGGTGGCAGTATAGACAATGTTTGGCAATTAAACTTAAAAGTTAAAATTTAAAAGGTATGACCTATTAGTTAACTGTTCATTTTCCTCCTTTCATCGAAGAAGCGTGGCCTTAAGTTTAAGCTTCTTGGAATTTTGAGCCGACATTTTAATTCAAGTTTTTTTTTAGGAAAACTTATTCACAGAAGATTTATCCAATTTCTTTAAACTTGAGCTTGTTCGCTGATGCGATCTCGGGCAAGTGGTGGAATCCATGGTGTTAGCTTTGATGGGGCAAGCGTCGACGGAGATGATGAATTAAATCTATTGTATCCCTGAAATTTAGAAAAATATGTAGGATTCAATGTACAATGAGGGGAGAAATAAGACTTACATTATGCAAGATTTAAGTTTGTTATTTTAATCATTCTGCTATCCTTTTATCTATAATCATGGTTAAAAATATGCAATTAGGCATTGAGACATTTTTTAGCAGGCCTTGAGGCAGCAGCTTCACTCAAAAAGTTGCATGAAGAAAAAGTGTTGTTCAAACTTAAAGTGTGAAATAAGAAGTAACGTCATAATATCCTATCTCATTTAAAAGTAATACATGAACATGTTACCAAAGCAAGAAGTGCTAAATTGAGCAAATTAAGAGGAGATATGCTAGCATTTTAACTTCAAATTATGAAATTAAAGAGTCGTACAATGATTAAATTACCAAAATAGGTCAAAATACTAAAGCAAGGTACTAAAACTAATAAAATAATAATTAAATAACCTGCCATAAAAGAATTAAAAGTAAATAACCTGCCAGGAATGTAACGATGAGTGCAGAGAAGGCATATAGTGGCAACTACAATAAAGATAACATTATTAGAAAAGACGGACGATGGTGGTAATAGTGAATGTTGACGCAATGGTGTCAAATCATGTTCGCAGGTCGAGTTCGGGGTTGATCCAAAATTGGCTCAACCCAAAATTGCATGACTCGAATCTAGATCCAAATACTTAATTTGGTAGGAAAATCCAACCTGAACCAGACCCGCCGACCCAAAACCAATCCGTATAACCCTTTTATCATAAGGAATAATAGCTATTTGGGTTTATTTTGAGTCAAATTTCTGTCGATTTTGGGTTAATGTAAGATTGATAGGTCTGTTTCAAATCGATTTTGGGTTGGTGGATCAACCTAAAACCGACCCCCAAAAAAAATAAATGGCTTAGAATTCCTAACCTGAATCCAATCGAAAATTTATGCAGCCCAAAGCTGGAATTTTTTAGTCAAGTTCAAGTTGGCTTAGCATGCCTATTCAATTTTTTATATCCCTAGTTGACAGTAGAAAATGACAATAACAGTGTCGTAAGAGAAGACTAATCGGTGAGAGGATGTGTGTGTTGCTAGGAGGTGCGTGAAGGTAATGAGAGTTAAGTGAGATAATTATTCTTTGATTATTTGCAAAAAAATTCTAACCTGAATTGCTCTTATCTCACATTCAATGAAGCTATATGTGCTTTGAGGCGCACCAGAACCTGTACACCTCAAATTGGTGCAATGAGGCGTAAGCTTGATTTTGTTTATAAAGGAAAAAAGCATTGACGCATACCTCGTATTGCGCAATTTTAAACATAATCTAGAATTTCTTTCTATCTTGACTTACAAATGAGTAAATAAGGCGAGGAAACTTTTTGGTAGGAAGGAGAAACCACGAAGAGCTAAAAGTAAGATCAAAATTCTTGGGAAAAGGAATTCCTTAGTAGGGAGGAAGCCATCATCACCAAGCTCTTAAGTAATCTAGTTAATTAATTAGTTTCATGCTTATTAGCTTAAACCAAAGATATCAATGCCATATTTGATGGTCCAATTTTTATATGCCCCTTTAACATTGTAAACCCTAAGTTATTACCTAATCTTAGAAAGAGATCATTTCCTTTGTCAATCATTTTATCAGCGAACTGTCTTGGACAAATTAGGTTGTAATACTCTGCTAATTACAGTACGGACTTGCTTTGTTCATCTTTTACAACTTAACAACTTCCTCTTTCAATTTCATCAAAATATTCATCATAAATTGGTCTCATAATACTAGCCCTTAATTAGTATGGAAACTAGAGAAAACTGTCATTTATAATGGTTCAAATTAGAACGTCTATCCAAAATCTTAATGAGACTAATGATCCAACAATGCCAAAAGAAAAGTATATTGAACTAGAAAGTTTGGCAAGTAAATATGCTAATTTGCGGTTTTTGGATATTTCTACAACACAATTGCATTTTCTAGACTGCATTAACTTCAAAATATGTTGGATTGAAATAAATAAGAGGCATGGCTTGAACAGCCTCTACTCTGGTTTCATATGACTAAGGTTAGTTAGGTGTATATTTGGCTCACTTTCACTTCCAATATGACGCACCATCAGGAAAGTTTGATAGTTGGCTCTTATTTGATTAGAGTATCTAATGCATTCAAATTTGATTAAGTATATTCATCACTTGAAAACGATGAGAAGTAAGTAAATTTCTCTTTTAGTGATTCATTTCAAGTGAGGGTTAATGAGGGTGATAGTCTTCTCTCTAGGATCTTTCACATTATTTTTTATTGAATTAATTTTTTATACAGATGCAAACTTCATATTTGATTAAACTAGTGTTGGGGGAATGATAGCTACCATCTATAAGGTGGAACAGAGCCATTTTCTTACTCTACTTTACCTTTGCCGGCCCTCCCACAACTTAGGGAATTTGAATTGCCTACTTTATCATTTTTCTAACTTCTAAGCTAGGATAAGATGTCATTCATCTTCAAAGCTAGGATAATCAATCAATAGAAAATTATAATTTATCATCTAGATATGTCTTCTCAAACGTGTTTTTGAAGATAGTGGTTTTTAATCATATGCCTTGGAAAACGATGACTTGGCTAATAGGATGGATGGCTGATGTGGTGTGCTTCTCCAACTTCCTTATTTCAAGAGGTCGAAGTGTTTTTCTTGTTTATAAGGTCACCGAAGATTTTGCTATCATAATTTTTCTTGCAAAATTATTCCTCATATAAAAGAACGTTCTCCATCAATTTACTTGTTAAAGCTCACATTATTTTATTTTTTCTTTGGTTGGTTGTTTGAAAAGTACGAAGAGAAATATAGAGAGATTAAGGATGATCTACATATGATTGATGTTGATTTAGAAAAAGCTTGTGATAAAGTTTCAAGAGAAGTACTTTCGAAGTTCTAGAAAAGTGTTGATATTTTTTATATTCAAGTCATTAAAGATATGTATACTAGAGTTATTATTTGTGTTCGAACACAGTAAGGATTGACCAAGTATTTTTCTAGTTCAGTTGGAAAGTGATCGACTTTAAGCCCATATCCTTTTGCTTTAGATATGGATTCTCTTACTGGACATTTACAGGTAGGGTTGTCAAAATGGCTCGTTGTTCGCGAACAACTCATGTTTATCTCGTAAAGTAGCTTGTGTTAGGCTCTTTCGTTAAGCCTAATGAGTCAAATATTGACAAACTTTCAAGCTCAAAATGTAAACGAGCCGAACACGAACAAATATTTGTTCACTCATGTTTTGACTCGAAAACAAAAATATATAAACAAATGCTAATTTTTATTCGAAATATTTAAATAATTAAAAAGATATATTAATTTATATCTTTTTATATTAATTTTTTATATATATTAAATAAATGCTATTTTAAAAAATATATATTTGGGTGGTATATTTAAAAAAATATAAATTTAGGTGTTAGATATGTAAATGAATAGGACTTGGGTGCTATGCATGTAAATAACCCTAAAATTCATAGCCACACATTAAGAAAATTTCTTTAACAGCTCGATTAACAGCGTTGTTGTTTATTTATTGGGACATTTACATATATACCACTCAATTTATACGTATTTACACTCGCAACACAAGTTATTTTCATGCATAAATTCGATGCAACGTGTGTGTAGAAATTGAAATTTTGAATTTTAGAAATGTAAATGCATAGAAGTTGGGTAGTACGAATGTGAATCTTCCTTCAATTAAAACGTTGCCAATGCTCTTTTTCTCTGGTTACATCTATTGTTAGAGGTGTTAAATGATGTTTGGGGGAGGTTTCCGTACAATCTTTGGGCCGATTTGCTCATGGCTTCGAAGCTTTCATATGTTGTTTTTTTTTGTTTATTTGGCTTATTCAAATGCACGGTTTTGGGAGTGTTTGGAGTTCCTAGGCGTTGTTTAGCGTTAGAGGTGTTGTCTAGTGTTTGGGTGGTTGTTAGGAGTTGCAGAAAGCTGCTGGGAGTGTTGTATAAGCAGCTGTTGGAGGTTTAAAAGTGCTGTGAAAGCTGCTAATTGCTGGAGTAAGCTGCTTTTGGCTGCTTAATTGCTGCAGAAAGCTGTTGTTGGCTGTTTAGGTGCTTGGGAGTGCTGTTTGGAAGAGTATAAGTGCTATTTGGAGCTGCTTTATGTGCTGTCCAAAACTATTAGGTACTGTCCAGCTGCTGTGAGTGCTGTTTGGGCCAATTATGTGCTGTCTAGTGGCTTGGAAGTGTTGTAGGAGCCTTAGAACTGCTGTAGTTTGTTGTTTATGGCTTGTGAATGCTGTGTAGATCATTTGAGAGCTTTAGGCGAGTTGGGGGAAGCTTAGAGTTGCTGTTTGGATCATTTAGAAGCTGTAGGAGAGTTGGGGGAAGCTTGGAATTGCTGTTTGGATCATTTGAAAGCTGTAGTAGGTTTAAAAGTGTCATGGGAAGTATCACAACTGTTGTTTGGAGTTGCAAATCACTGTAGGATCTTTATAGGAAGCATCGGAGCCGCTGCTCGAAGTCGTTGGAGGCATTAGGATTGTGATTTAGGCCCGGTTCACTTGCATTTTGCCCACCTTTTGGTTTTGCTAGTTTTGGAAGTGGGCCGGCCTCTTCCATTCTCGTCTTAACTTTATTATTATTTCATTTTATTATTGTTTAACACGGTTAAGTCAAAAAAAGAAAAGGGAAATTTCTGATTTAACTTGAGGAAGAGTAAAACACTCTAAGTCACTTCAAGTACAAGTTAGAGTATAAGTTCACTAGACACAGAGTGCACACACAGGTGAGAGAACTATCCGCTGTCCTCAGTATAGGCTCCGTAGACTTTAGGTGCACACCCTAAGCAAGAATTCATTCACCTAGTCCTCTGTTTATTCTTCCTAAACTTTAGGTGCACACCTTAGGTGAAGCCCCCTTTAGTACACACCTTAGGAGAAGCCCCCTCTACCTAATCCACAGCGTAGGCTCCCTGGATTTTAGATGTACACCTTAGGTGAGAGTTCACCCACCTAATCTTCGTTATAGACTTCCAGACGCCTGGGTACGCACAGGTGAGAGCCGTTCACCCGATCTTCGAATGCACGGTGAAGCCAGGCGTCGATCCTGATTCACAAGCGATCGAGACACTGCAGACACGGGGATCTGCCGAGACGTAGTCACACTTCCTTAATTAAATCAATTGTGGAATTCTCCAAAATGACTTAACTAATAATGAAACCCAATACACCGGGATTTGAGCTTGAACATTACACTCAAATCCTTCTAGTAATTGGAGATATTTTTATGCAACATATGGATCATCAGACCGGTGTGAGTCTGAGGTCTAGGTGGCGAGGGCGATGATAATAATATACAAGAGATAATTAGAATAGTATCTCTTACCTCAATGACCTTTAATAAGGGAGAGGAAATGATCGATGATGCTATTCGCCGACTCTTGGTTAGATTGTTTCCCCCGACGATCTTAGGTCGTCGATAATCTACTACGATTAGAGTGACTAGGTTGTGGACTCTACTATTTTACAAAATGTTTACAAAAATTAAAAAAAAATCCCTTTTGCTTGTTAACAAAAATTCTGCATAAAAACTTAAAACAATTTTTGCATGAAAATCAAAGAATTCTTCTTATAAAAAATTATAAAGGTCCACGATTAGTCACTTGGATTGAGGTTAAGGACTGCCCTCTGTAGATCGTTGGGTTGGTAACTCTTGTCCAAGGTCGGGTAGCATACATGCCATTCCGAGCCCACTTTTGCGATGTGTTACTGCAGATTCAGGTTTTAAATACGTGACTATAAGTTTTACTTGTGATTTATATAACTTGTTTTTTTTTACTTTCGTGCTGTGTTTTCTCGTTTTACTGAATTTTTTTCCGGCAAGTTTATTTAAATCCACTGCAAATTATACTATGTTGACAAAAGTAATCATGCAATGGTAGTAGATGCCCATGTACGCATTTACATTTTAGTACTTGTGATTTCTCTTATTCTTTCTCGCACTTGTTTTCAAAGTAACTTTTATTTACTAAATGATTCTTTACTCTGCGCATCAAGCTGAAAACAATAACATAACTCGAGACATTAAACACATTTCGATAAGCCATTTGAAGCAGCCAGAACATTAGAATCGCTACTCAATGAGAAGCTTGGAAGTAGACTCACGTGAGCAATGACAATGAGGAGCTTGGATCGAGCCACAAAAGGATCTTCTTCAGCAAAACATTCCTAGTTTAAATGACAACATATAAGACTTTGAGATAGCTCGCCGTCGCGGCGTAAACCCTCACTCTCTTCTTTAAGACTTATGTCTGCAGTAGTGTTGCGTGACGTAAGTCTAACTCAGCTTTGGGATTCGAGGTTGTCGTACGGTACGACGTAAACCCTCATATCTCTGCGGGTTACTTGCATAATCAGTTATTATGCAAGTGTAAGTCCCAAATAATAAAATCGGCAGGATTGAAATACTTAATAACATTTTCTCCAAAACGTAGCCGCACAGTATAATAATTGAGAAGTCACTGGGGCTTGCCTCAGATCTGTGACATCCCCTATCTTTTTTTTCTTTGGACTCATGGAAATAACTGTTCGCATTTGAGCCACTCTCACTTGTTTTTCCACGTCTTACCGTGAAAACCTAGACCCTTGAATTCTTGAAGACAAAACCACCGATCATTATCGAGAGTTTTCTCATGTGACATCAATCATTTGGGATGTAATTAACTATGGGGCATTGGCTATAAGGAACTTGAAATCAAGGTAAAATAAGCACTCACCTAATCTTTCTCATTAGGTAGAGTAAGCTTTATCGATCACACATAAAGACTCGCCGAGATCAAACGTATGTCGAGAGTCTTTTAGTTCGTATGATTGAGTGCCTACAGTCGCAGGGATACGATTAATCTTTCGAGAAGGTGTATCATTTGTGACATAGAGCACGATTATGCAAACTATTGGGCAAATGAGATCCAGGCGGTCTCATTTTTCAAAATAAAAAACACTACTTTCAAAACTACTTTAAAAAATCTTATACCTTTTATATTAAACTAAATCACTAAATTTTATATTCTTTCGAAAACGAAAAAGCAGGCCGACGGATCACAGAATGATGTTTATGAATAAAGATGGTTCGAGATAGGAGTTTAAACGATTAAACAACTCGAGTCGAGCTTGAGCTTGATTAATTAATCAAGTTCGGGCTGGAGCTTGAGCTTAATTCTAAGAGTTCAATTCGGCTCATGAGCCAGCTTGTCTATTATGAAAAAGAAAACATAATGTTAATTTAAGCTAGTATTATAATCAAATGACAAATAGAAAGAACAAGTAGGAGATAATAATAAAATTTACTTTATCAATGTAACATATCAATTTTAAAATATCTTTATAAATTTAAAGATTTCTCAAATTTTAATATGTTTTAAGTATTATTTATTTTTTAAACAAGTTGGCTCATGAGCCAATAGTCAAGTTTGGCTTGCTTGAGCTTGACTTGTTATCTCACTAAGCTCAACTCACGAGCCACTTATTGAGCAATGCCAAAACCGGCTCACGAGTCGGCTTGGTTCAATTACACCCTAAATTTGAGAGAAATTTATGAAGATCTTTTTCCACTCATGACAAAAACGTAGAAGACTTGTGCAGAGGCATTATTGGATCGCAATCGCTCTGCCAAACAATTAATCTTTTTCCATTTATGATGCTCTCGATGTCTACATTGACTTTTTAAGGAGTAGAGAAGCCAAAGAGCCATAAGGAAGTAAGGAGACTACTAGGAAGGAAGAAGGAAGAACCAATAGAAAGAAGGGAGATTCAAGGGAGAGGACTACCATAGAGGGATAAAAACACTATCAAGAACTTAGAGTGTTCTGTAATTATAACCTCTCTATCTTAGCAATCTACTTAATGCCTTTAGTATACTGTATGGCTGATTTCTGAAGTCCATTTGTGAATTTCATCTCATAGCGTAGATCTTGTTGATTTGAGCTAGTATAACATAAGCTAGAGGTTGCACTATTGCCTTGATTTTTACATAAATAACACTTGAAACTTCACCAATTACAAAACTAATTTCTTCTCACATTTGCTTTTCAAATTCTTATGCAAATATTAAAATTCACAATAGAATTCCAACATTCACTTTTATCACAATTCTTAATGGTATGGTCATGGCACATGTAAACACACGAGATTGATAGTCATTAAAAAAAAAAAGGAGCATTTGCATACTTACCACAAAATTCTTATAGATTCATATATCTAACACAAAAACATTCATATTTACATGCATACCACTCCGATCTTTAACATCACATAAAAATATCAACAACATCACTATCTTTCTAAGAGTGAAATGTACGTTTTTATGTATAGGTTTATGACACCAAGGTGTTATATGATTGTAAATATCAAACTTCGGATGCATGCTTGTTTCGTAGAAAGATAACTTTTGGGTGACATGTAACCACACAAGTTTGATAGTTATAAAAAAGTAGCATTTACATACATACCACACAATTCTTCTATATTTATACACCTAACACCTAAACATTCATATTTACATGGACACGACTCCAATCTTTAATATCACATAAAAATATCACCATCACTATCTTTTAAAGAGTGAAATACATATTTTCATGCATAGGTTTATGACACCAAGGTGTTATATAAGTGTAAATATCATACCTTGGGTTTTACATATGTCCCCCCAAAAAAATGACGTGTTTGTTTCGTAAAAAGATAAGTTTTGGATGGCATGGATCTATATGTTTCGACATTGTCCGGCCGCAATTATGCTAAATTAGGATTCAAAAGTTTATTACACTCATTGCTTGTTTATGATTCTCTCAGGTGAATTATGGTAACTTCATGCATGGACTGATGAGGGAGAATATTCAGCTCAATAGGAAAGTGCTGTCTGAACTCTCCATGCATGAGCCTTACAGCTTCAAAGCTCTGGTAGACCTCTCTCGCCAATCTTTTCCTGGTAATAAGGTTCCACCCAAGAAAGAAGGCCTATCTATTCTTCTGTAAACGTTCTTTCTTAAATTTTTCAGTAATTTTTTTTTTTTTTAGGGTAATAAGCTTTTCATAGTTAGCTTGACATTATATTAATGGGAATTGTTTGATTATATTTTTGAGCACTTCTAAGGCTATCATGTGTGCACTTTTGTTTAGGGCTGTAAAAAAAATAAAAATAAAAATAAAAATAAAAATAAAAACTCGTTCATGAATAGTTTGTGTTCACTCGTTAAGTACATGAGCCGAACGCGAACAACGCTTTATTTGATCCTATTTGATTCGTTTTAGCTCGAAATAAAAAAATTATATATATTATTTATATAATAATGTTATATATATTATTTAAGTTTAAATGATAACAGTTCATATGGTCATGTGGTTCTATGCATTTCATTGCACAAAATTTGTGCATATCTGAATCCAATATTTTATATCTATTTTTTTTCAATTAATTTTAACGAGCCGAACATTAACAAATCAAGAAGAAGAGTATGAAAATCAATCCGAAGATAAGCTGATTTCGAACTCAACTCAATTTTAAACTTGCCAAACACGAGCTAAGCCTGAGCTCGCTCGAGCTCGACTCCTTATTGCCCTAATAATGTTTGTGGTAAAATGTAAATGTAAAAAGAGGAGACTTCATTCTAACACTATCTGAGTGGAGGCGCCTTTGTTACATGTTTGCTTTATAATTGCATTTTAAAGATTGTTATCATATTTTTTGTTTGGCTCTAATTTTTTATTTTGCAGAAATTTGTGTTAGAGGCTTTTTTCAGAAATAAATTATGCTGATGTAGTATTTATATAAAAGTCGTCCATCAATTTTTTTGTGGGTACATATCATAATTTTTATGTATCTATATATATCTAGAAAGTAAGCATTTTGGTGTCATGGAATTTGTGCATTTTGGTTTTAAATGTTAATAATAATAATATTGTCAATGTGGTAATATATATAATTACATTCTTATGTAATTATATATTATCTTCACCGCCTCCACTACCAGTACATAAATAACACATCCAGAGTTGGTATTATTTATTTTCCTAATCTTTTCCAAATACTATTAATATATTTTTTACTTATTTTTCACCCAAGTAAAGTCGTCCTAAAGAAAATTTAAGAATATCCTAAGCCAAATTTCTCATCTTAATTGGTTTTGATAAAAATTATGGGTTTGTTTAAGGAGTTGTTTTTTTTTTCCTCCACAATTATATATGTTTTTTATTTTTTATTTTTTGAAGAAGTCGTAAGGCAGCTAGAAAACTGTAACTGCACCTAATCAGAATCGGTGAGATAATACAAATTTCAATGGCTACTTTCTAAAAAAACTGACAAAACATAATTTATCTAAACAAATAAAATTACGTTGCAGTGTCACACCGCCACCACCCAACGGAAAAAATTTTTGTGAGCAACCGTGCGCAGAGCTGCGTACGTAATAGATTACACGGGAGTTACAAGGGGGTTACAGGCGTGTTGTAACCTCATTGTACCTCCCGTATAACTCACTTATAACCCGCGCTTCTATTTCATCCGTTGGTAGGTTATATGGATTACAAAGTTACAAAAGGGTTATACAGGAGGTATAAAGAGGTTATAATCTTCTTGTAACTCCAGTATAATCACTATATACATTTTTATATACGCAACTCCTACATACGATTTATTTACGTAAATTTTTACCCCACCCCACAGCCCCAAACACTCAAAAATTATTTTAAGATGGAAAAAATAGTCATGTTAAATACTCTTTATAATAAACTATTAATTACATCAATCTTATGCATACGTTTAGGATCCACCTTAAAAAAGCTTTCACCATTCATTCATTATTTTTTATTTATTTTATTTCAACAATTATTATGATTTTAGTTTAATACTCATGCAGAGATCTCCAGATGCAGTACACAGTAATCCATGCACTCATGTTCATGAATGCTATAATATTTCCACACATTAAAACCAATAAAAACTAAAATAAAATTAAACCAAGCAAAAAAAAAATCCAAAACTGTTGAATATTAATCCATCAGATTGTGCAATAATAATGAAAGATCAAAGAATTTATCAAACTCAAATTTATTTAAGAAAAAAGGGAAATATTTGTGTTATAATCCAAAACAACAATTTGATTAATTCATAAAACTAAATCTTCATTATCAGTTCAGCATAATATTGATAATAGCAGCAGAATATTGCACCAATGATAATATGTCATCCAATAAACCTCTATGCAGAGAGGGAGAGAGAGAGAGGGGGAGAGAGAGAGAGCGGGGTTAGTTTTCAATGCCTAATCTGCATCCATCTCTTCCAGTGCAGCAATGGCGGCTGCCTTGGCTTCCTCCAGGAGATCCTCTGGCACCTGCGAGTGCAATACTATTACTTACAGATGCCTACATTCAAACTAAAATAATACACAAATGCTTATGAAAAACGATTTTAATTTAAGTATCTAATTATTTGAGATTTTTATGATATTTACATCTCCAATAGGTGCATTATATTTAAAGCACATGTTAGAGGAAGATTGATATGAATATGTAACAATTAAAATTGTCATGAAATGAGCATTTTATAGAGTTCTTCACAAGATATTTGTTAAACAACAAACAAGCTAATAAGGTCTTGTTCATGTTTGCTCAATTAATTAAATAAACAAGGGGCATTTTACAAACAACCCACCTAATTCCTATGTATTTACATATCCAACAACTAAATTATATATATTCTACATTTAAACTACCCAAATCTTTCATATGACAACAAAAATACCACTAGTTTAACTTTTAAAAAGCAAAATACACCTTTTTCATGAATAGGTATGGTGGTGTATATGTAAAAATTGAGTGCAATTTATGTAAATGTTCCATAATAAAATTACCTTTTGGTGCTGCCTGTTTGATTCTTCACAGACCCAGCTCAATTCCAATTCAAAGGCTTTATCCTTGGCCTCATCATGAACACCATAAATTCTGTAAAATTGGAATAAGGTAGATAAGTAAAAATAAGTTTAACAAGAAGTTAGATTTGAAATGATTCACAAGTCCTGCATTAATTAAAAAAAAAAACTTAATAATGAAATATAAAAATTTCGTCCGAGAAAACAAACACAGACGACACTATAACCTGATATCTTTATATTTTCTTCCTCTTTAAAACTGCAAAAAACTTCTGGCTTATTGTTATACTTTCCATATAACTATCCTCAAATTTTTATTCCACTATAAAACATTTAGCCAAAGGGTAATTTTGTCTTTTATATGCCTAAGAGCAAGTTAGGCTTTTATTATTATTATTATTAGATATAAATAGGCTAATTATATTTAGGGTTAAGTTTATGCACGAGATTGGGTTGTAAGTCTTAGGTTTAGGGTTTGGGAGAGATTTCCTACCTCTCAAATTGTAGGTGCTTATCTTTTGTATTCCTGTTGAGTTGTTTCAATTACTAAAGAAAATATTATTTGCCCTGATTTCTGTGGAATAATTCCCTTCAAGCTTCTTCCTAATTTTGATTCCCTCATTCCATCTCTAATTAGGAGCAAATTGTTCCCAGAAGCATTTGTGATTTCATAATACACTCAAATTAACAACTCATGAAAATAATATGAAAACAATATGAATTGCACATGAGATCATATACTGCTGTTCTGATATTATTGATAAGATTGTGGTTGATAGGGGCACAAAATTTCAGGAGATGAAGATCGATTAAGATGGCCACTGGATGTGAGGCAGAAATATACTTAAAAGATAGAATTAGGAAAAGTATATACAAATGTTTTTCATAAAGCAAAATTTATTCTATGGATGGATTCCATGTGATAAAGAAAATCAATAGAACAAACAATTTCAGCATATTGTCACTATTTACATGTTCTATGTGAAGGAAAATTTTTGTTCTATTTCTAAACTGCTGACTTCCTAATCAACTTCCGACTGAGATGCTCTGTTTTATGAAAGCATCACTGTGAATTATAGTACTTCATCAATGTTCTAATTAAAAAGACAAAAATAATATGAAAATTATAACAAAAAAATTCTTTATAGAAAAAATTTACAAACAATAGTAGCACTAAAGATGTGGATAAATAAAGAGACTACGGGTCTGTTTGGCGCAGCTGCAGATTATCCAGATTATCAGGATAAGTAGATTATCTTGATAACTCTGTTGATAATTTGTCTGTCTGTTTGGTTTGAACGTTTGGAAAACAGCTGATTCGGAACTGTTTGTGGATAAATGACCATTATAGCCTTGTACATCAACAATTAAATATTTATAGAACTGATTGGCCATTAATAACAATTTTATGAAACTGATTATATTAACTTATAGTTTAATATTAATTAATTAGCAATTGATTATATATTAATTATATTAATTAATAATCACTAAAATTTTATTAAATTAATTAAAATTAATATATAATTTAAATTTTCTAATTAGTTAATCATTGTGCAGCTATATATTGATTTATGTAATTATAATTAATTTTGATAACAATATTTATTTAATTAATTAGTACTAATCAATTAAATTAATTAAAAAAAAAATTAAAACAAAGTTAAACACATCTCCCGTCCTTCAGAAACCCTCGCCTCGCCTGCGCCTTCCCTTCCGCTTCGCCCCTCGCATTTCGCATAAAACAATCGCCTTCGTGACCGAACCTGTCGGAGGAGGCAGACGAGGGGATGAGGTAGAGGAGATGCGGGAAATGCGAGGGGATGCGAGAATGCAGGAAATGCGGGAAATGCAGAGGAGATGCGACAATGCGGGAAATACGAGGGGATCAGGCAGAGGAGATGCGAGAGGTCGGGAGGAGGCAGACGAGAAGTGAACCTCTGGTTGCGCTCAGGGCAGAGAAGCGACGGGGTCGGGAGGAGGCGAGGCGAACGAGAGGGCCAATTTGTCTTTCGCTCGAACAATAAGCGGATCGCGGGGTTCTGCCTGCGATCCGCGTTTAATAGAAAATTGTAAAATGAGTTTTTAGAAACGCTCACTAAATGTATTTTCCAAACAGTAAAAACGCCACCACTGCGAAAACGCTCTCCCAAACGCACCCTACGTTATAAGATAGAAACATATAAACAAATGTGCAATGATGTATTCTCCACTTCTTGTCTAGCTTCATAACTTTAACATTGATGAATGCATTAAACATTGTTCTTTAATATAAAAAAAGAGGGCAGTGCCAAAACAAAAAAGAGTCTTCTAATTCTTTGTAGAGGGAGATTTTAATTCCAGAGTCTATAAAATCGTAATATAATCTCCAGACTATTTTCATCTAGTAAAAGTATGCATCTTTCAATAGCAAGCCGGTATTTCTGCATTAATTGCTTTCGAAAGAATTTTGATATCAGGTCTGATAGGCAATAAAATAAGCAAAAGGAGCATTTACAAACATACCACACAATTCTTATGTATTTACATATATAACATCCAAACTTTCAGATTTACATGCATAGCACCTAAATATTTAATATCACATAAAAAATACCACTATTACCTAATTTTTAAAAGTGAAATACACCTTTTCATGTATAGGTTTATCACACCAAAGTGTTATGCATGTAAAATATGAAAGTCTAGGTGTTAGATATGTTAATACATAAGAATTGTGTGCTATGTACGCAAATTTCTCTAAGTAGAGGCTCCATGCATACCAACAAATTCCTATAAATTTACATATCTAACACCAAAATTTTATTTTTTTTTACATTCATGCAAGAAAAATCTTTCATATCACATCAAAAATAACTTTTGAGAAGTGAAATACACCTTTCGTGCATAGGTAAGGTAGAAATCAAAGTTTAGCTGTTAGATGTGTAAAGCCATGGGAATTGAGTGGTATGTAAAACTTATAATACACTTTTATCCAGAAGTACCAAAATCACTTACATCTTGGCAACTTCAATGACGCCTTGCCGGCATGTTAGTTCAGAAAGCTTCAACTTTTCAATTTCCCTGTCAAAAATCAAATAGATGAGATGAGCAGAAACATCAAGGTAAAACTATCTTTCTTCAAGTGCTGGTCTGAACCCGAAACAAGCAGTCAAGTATACATTGAAAAACTGACATATGGCATAAATTGGAAACTAAGGGATTGTTTTGGACCGTTTTTTCATTTTTTTATTTTTATTTTATTTGGTTTATATTTTTACTTCAAATTAACATGCTTGTTGTGTTATAACAAATTTTGTTGATTTTGAGTGATATTTAAAAACAAGCTAATTTCTTTTTTAATAGAAAAAAATAACATGCTAAAAAAGTACTAAATAAATATTTTTCTAAAATAAAAACAAAAATAGAAAACAAGAAAACAAATGTGATCCCAAACAAATCCTATGAATGTGAAACATAATGTCCAAATTCTGAATGAATACTGAGTTATACAAGAATTTGTCAGACAAAAATTTGGTTGATAAATCTATTTAATATGCATGAATTAGTCTGAGAGATTAAACCTTCCAATGGATTCATGAAATCGGATTTATAATTATCAGATTTGCATTCTGAACTAGGATTGTCAAAAAGCTCGTTATTCGCGAACAGCTCGCATTCAGCTCTTTAAGTAGCTCGTGTTCGGCTTGCTTACGGACGAGCCGAACACAAACAACTCTTTGTGCGCTCGTCTTCGGCTCGTTTTAACTTGAAATAAAAAAAATCATATAACTATTTATATAATAATATATTATATATATTATTTATATAATAATATAATATATATATTTCTATCTAACTTTAAATCATAACAGCTCATGTGGTAATGTGGTTATGTGTCTTCTTTCACATAGATTTAGTCCACGTTTAAATCCAAAACACTCTACATTCATTTTTTTCCAATTAATTTTAACGAGCCAATTTCGAGTCGAACATGAGCCGAACACGAACAAGAAAATTTAAATCGAACCAAATATGAAGACACTGTTCACGAGTCAATTTCGAACACGAGCCAATTTCGAACTCGAGCAATTTGAACAAGTCAAACATGAGTTGGCTCGAGCCAAGCCTGAGCTCGCTCAAGTTTGGCTCGTTTACAGCCCTACTTTGAACTAAAGTCCAGTTGCTAGTATTTCTGATACCGGTCATTAGCTTCAATTACAATAACATTTTTATTTATATACTTATTTTTAATAAAAGTTTCATAATGAATTTAATTAATTTTAAAATATATTGAAATATAAATTTATAAATAAAGCACAAACAATTATGATATCTTCAAAACATTAAATATGTCCCTAGCTGCAAAGCCTTTGTAATTATATCTATTTCAAATAGTTTGTCAAGTTTTTAATTACTTTTGGTTAAGAATATACTTAAAAATTGAATACTTACTAGATTGGATGGAATTAGTTCTAATTCAAATGCTTTACCTTTTTCTTGTAACCTTATTTCTATAGATAGGGAACCATGACGTGCATTAATAACAAATGATTTACTAAATGCAAATTATTCATGACCGATTGAGTGCCCTCTAGATCCAACTTGTAAAAAATTATCTCCTAAAAGAAGTTGTCAACATAAAGTAAATAAAAATAGAATACACTTATTCAAGATAAAGACTTGTCGAGAGCTGCACCTTGGCTAAGATAAAAAGGATTTTTGAGGCAAAACTATTAGTCGTTCTATAGGAGACTTGCCAAGTCCATTTCAATTGTAGTTGCGGTTCTCAATCAACTATTGTTTAGCATAATCAATTCGAAAAGCTAGTATTAATGTGAAAAGTATTCTGGAATAATTGAAAATTGAAATGACATTCTCCTCATATAAAGTTAGAATAAGTTTTATATAATCCCAATAATATTAAGGGTGCCTAGCACAAGGCTTTGAGTTCAGAAAACAATCTAAGCTTCATAACACACTCGTCAACAAAAATTAATTCTAATAAGATATTAACCACTTCCACTTAAGTCGGAAACTCTGTATTTCAGCCTAGGCAAAACACAATAGGCTTTGATTCCAAATTTCATTCTCACAGCAACGAGAGAATATGCTAGATAAATCAATTGAAAATTTGGCAAGCACGCACTTCAAGTGTCACAAGAGGAATCATGCCATCAAGCATCGCCCTCATATTAGTCTTTCAATGGAGAAGCTCAAATTCTAATGAGCTAGAAGAAGATAAATTTGAGGATATGATCAATGACAAGCCTTTTAAAAAATGAGGATGCTAAGGTTTTTTATGACAGTTCAGCACAATTTCATGTTGTGGAAATTATTTTCACATCCAAAACCACTTCTGAGTATTGAAAACGCACTAGTATCTTACTAATGCATACAACTTATAATCATAAAATATGTAAATTAGTTATATCAATAAAAGGATTTCCGTTAATGTTCTCTAAGAAACAACTTAGCTTAAAAGCTATTTTAACAAAAGAGTCGCATCCTACGGCTTTCCATGAGCTTGGGAAAACCAAAGATCCTCATATATTATAAAGGATCATCTAGTTATTATTTAGAAGGATTGTTATGAGGACAAATCTAATGTGATATCTTCCCCATCAATGTTGCTCATATCCTCCTAAGTCATTTTTGGCTTAGAGCATGAACATATAAATCTATTCAGCAGTTAAGTTTAATCTACCGCCAACATATGACGTATTGCTAAATTTAATGATACCGTTTGAAAAACTTCTTTAAGAGAGTACCCTCAAGTAAATTTTCTATTTTTCATTATATGTATTACTTATCTTTTATCCTTAAGGAAGATTTGCATGCATACCATTCAATTCCTATGGCTTTACATATCTAACACCTAAACTTCAATTTTTACATACCACCTAACCTATACATGAAATGGTCGAATTCACTTTTAAAAGTTAAAATGGTAGTCTTTTTTATTTGATATGAAATATTTGAGTGTTTTAAATGTATAAAACAAAGTATAGGTGTTAGATATGTAAATACATAAGAATTGGGTGGTATGTATGTAAATGCTTCAAAAATCATAGAAATGTTATGGCTATAAAAATTATACCAAAATCAGCTAATGCCCATTGTTCAATCTGAGTCAACGACTAGTAATTCCACCAAAGTATTTGAAGTTTTGGCAAAAACTTAGTCAAATCTGACCATTTAATATTTCTTTTCGGGGGTCAAAAGACCAAGTGGGCTATCATTGATTCCCCTATACAATTTGAGTTGGTCACACATCAGATATCCTTTTCTATTTCTAAAAATTATATACATGCTATGGTTAAAACTTTCATCTAGAATGTTGGGCCACTTGTCACGGACTAACTTTTCTAAAGTCACCCGTGCGGCTTTAGCGCTCCCCCTTGGCACTAAATCAGCCTATCTTACTCGCAACCGCTTGGTCTTGTAGGCACACACAACTTCTGGAAAGGAGAATAGGAAGAAATAATAGAGAAGAAAAACACTTCACTAATAAGAGTGAGGTTACTAACCTTTGAATACAAGAAACTTGGATGTCCCAAAGCAAGTGGAGGGACTCTTATTTATAGTCCCTCCCAACTCTTAAAAGAACCTTCTAGATTATAATATAATATTCAAGCCTACTTAGAATGAGGTGGAACCTCTCAGAGTTGCATGGCTTCCACATGTCTCCTTCTAGTAGTCTTCCACCTTATCATCTCGCATGTCTTCCATGTGTCTCCTTCAGAGTCTTCCACCCTTCGCTAATGGTGGAACGTGACACTCTCCCCCACTTGAATTCGCAATGCCCTCATTGCGCTTGTCCTTCTCATATTGTCGAATCTTTTCCCCGAATTGCCATAATGTGTCTTCGTGCTCCCAACTAGCTTCACTATCTGGCAATCCCTTCCACTTGATGAGATACTCTTTGTAGTTCCGTACCCCTCGTTGTCTGATCACCCTGCCTGTCAATATCTCCACAACTTCTTTGTCAAAAGATGTGATCATGGCCGTAGGCGCCCGCTTGGAGATTCCTCTTGAAGGATCTTCCATGTCTTCATGATAAGGCTTCAACATGCTTACATGGAAGACCGGATGTATCTTTAATTTCGGTGGAAGGTCGAGCTTGTAGGAAACTTTTCCTACTTGTTTAATTACTTCAAAAGGACCTTCATATCTCCAAATTAATCCTTTATGTACCTTCCGAAAGGTTTTGAATTGTTGGGGTAGAAGTTTCACAAGCGCTAGATCTCCTTCTCGAAACTCGATGTGCCTACGTTCTTTGTCCGCCCATTTCTTCATTTTCTTTGCAGCCTTGTGCAACGTTGCTCGAGCTAATTCTCTTTGTTCGATCCAAGATTTGGCAAATTTGAAAGCCGGTGGGCTTTTCCCTTCGTAGTTGGTTGTAAGACAGAGGGGTGTCATAGGTTGGTACCCCATGACAATTTCAAAAGGACTCTTATTGGTAGCTTCACTAGTTTGCAAGTTGTAGGAGAACTGTGCCACATCCAACAATTTGGCCCAATTTTGTTGATTTGCACTTACATAGTGACGTAGATAAAGTTCTAGGAGTGCGTTCACCCGCTCCGTTTGCCCATCACTTTGAGGATGAAAACTTGTAGGAAAGTTTAAATCTAACCCCAACATCTTGAATTGTTTGGTCCAAAATCTCCCAGTGAAGCGAGGATCTCGATCGCTGATAATAGTTTGTGGTATTCCCCATAGCTTTACCACATTGCAGAGAAAAAGCCTTGAAGCCTCCTCAGCAGTACAGTCGGTTGGAGCGGCAATGAATGTTGCATATTTGCTGAATCTGTCAACCACTACTAGAATGCTCCCACATCCATTTGATTTTGGTAGGCTGGAGATGAAGTCCATGGAGACACTTTCCCATGGTCTCTGAGGAATAGGTAGGGGTTCCAACAATCCTCCTTGTTTTTGAAGGACAACTTTGTCTTGTTGGCAAACAAGACAAGTGCGAACATATTCTTCTACGCCTTCCTTCATTCCTGGCCAATAATAATTCATCTTTAGTAGTGCTAAGGTTCGCTTCATACCTGGATGTCCTGCCCACAAGGAATCATGGCACTCTTTGATTAACTCTCTTCTTAAGTTTCCCCATCTGGGTACGTAGATGCGCCGCCCCTTCGTGTAAAGGATTTCATCATCAATCCAAAACTTTCTAGTTTTGCCTTCATTTATCATAGCAATGATACTTTGCGCTTGTAGATCGGATTTCAATCCTTCCTTGACTTTGCTTATGAGGGAACTAGAGACCTGCGAAATGCTGGCAAGTTCTGCTTTTCGGCTTAGTGCATCGACCACTAAATTTGCCTTTCCAGGTTTATACTCCAGAACGTAATCAAATTCCGCCAAGAAGTCCTGCCATCTTGCTCGCTTGGGACCGAGCTTCTTTTGAGTTTGAAAGTAGTCGGTGGCGATATTGTCCGTCATGACCCAAAATCTAGAGCCGAGTAAGTAGTGCCTCCATACTCTAAGACAATGTACGATGGTCGTCATCTCTTTTTCTTGGACGAGTGTATCGACGCTCTTGTCTCATTAAGTTTTCGACTTTCGTAGGCAACCGGATGTCCATCCTGCATGAGTACTCCCCCTATGGCGAAGTCAGAAGCATCGGTTTGCACTTCATATTCTTTGGTATGATCAGGAAGACTGAGTACAGGCTCCTCACTTATAGCCTTCTTGAGATCTTCAAATGCTTTATGACACTTGCTATTCCACTCCCAGGACTTGTTCTTCTCGAGTAGATCCGTCAATGGGGCGGCGTTTGCGAATAGCCTTTTATGAACCGCCGATAGTAATTTACAAGCCCCGGAAAGGATCTTAACTCCGGTACCTTGGTGGGATGTTCCCAATCCTGTATGGTTTTGATCTTACTTTCCTCCATCATAATCTTTCCATCTTTTATTTTATGCCCCAAGAATGTTACTTCTGGTTTGGCAAAGGAACATTTTTCCCTCTTGATGTATAGCTTATTCCTTCTTAATATTGAGAATACTTCTCGAAGATGTCTCAAATGATCTTGGAACGTGTGGCTATACACCACTATATCGTCTAAGTAGACGACAACAAATTGATCCAAGTATGGTTGAAATAAGCTTGTTCATTAAAGTGCGGAATGTAGCGGGAGCATTAGTCAATCCAAAAGGCATGACTAAAAATTCAAATGACCCATACCTGGTCACACAAGTGGTTTTCGGCTCATCCCCTTCGGCTATCCTCACCTGGTAATAGCCTGATCGGAGATCCAATTTCGAGAAGTATCTGGCGTTGCCCAATTGGTCGAAGAGATCGGCGATGAGAGGAATTGGATATTTGTTCTTCACGGTAATCTTATTCAAAGCTCGATAGTCTATACACATGCGTAGAGACCCATCTTTCTTCTTCTGAAATAAGACTGGGGCACCGAATGGGGCCTTAGAAGGTCGAATAAATCCTGCTTCCAACAACTCCTTTAGTTGTTTGCGTAGCTCTGCCAACTCTGGAGGTGCTATGCGGTAAGCTCCCATGGCCGGTGGCTTAGTCCCTGGTTCTAGCTCAATTTCATGGTCGATCTCTCTTCTCGGTGGTAGTTCTTTTGGTAATTCGGACGGTGAAACGTCTTTAAACTCCTCCAGAACCGCTATCACATCTCTGGGCATGTCTTCCTGGGCCTCTAAGTTTTCATCAGGGTCTTGGAGAATAGCCAAATAGCTCTCCTCCTCTCGTCGAGTGCCCTTCTTGAATTGAATAGCTGAGAGCATCATGGGTCCTTGCTTCCCGTTTCTTGTTGCTGGTACTAAACAAGCTTGATCACCCTCCATGATGCACATGCTATTGGCAAATGGAATGGGGAACGCTCTTACTTGGTCTAGGAATTCTAGGCCAAGAATTACTTGAAGTCATCCATGGGAATGATAGAGAAGTTTAGCGTACCTGACCAATCCCCAACGCAAGTCTTCACCTTTTTAGCCATTCCAAGGATCGGTTTAGCCGCCGAGTTAACTGCTTTGATGGAGCCACCTCCACCAACTACTTGTAGTCCCATCCTTTTGGCTTCTTCAATGGAGATGAAGTTGTGAGAAGCCCCGCTATCTATCATTGCACTGGTAGGCATCCCGCCAATAGTTACGTCTACAAAGAGGAGTCCTTTTGCCGAAGTCTTTGGAGACGAGCGTACCACATTGAGTAGTTGCATTGTCCCCACCTGTGCATCATTATCGCTTCCCTCTTCTTCGATGGCTTGCAAGAAGAGAATTTAGAGCCTTCTTCCGAGGGCAATCCCTTACCCAATGAGGTCCACCGCAAAGGAAGCAATTATTGCGTGTTTTGGCTCGTTGTTGAACTTTTCCTTATCTCTTACCTTATAGGAAGTTGATTCGTGACGGGCTTCTTCCTTTTGTTGACCTCTATCTCCCCCACTTTTAACATAGTTCATCTTCTTTTCCTTCGGTTTCGTAGACTCCTTTGCATAGTCGACTAAACTTTCTGCTACGGCGATGGCAGTCGCGGGATCTTGCACTCCACGCCTTCTAAGTTCCGTCCTGGCCCATTGTTGGAGCCCATCCATGAAGTTGAAAAGTGCATCTTTGTTCGACATGTCGGGAATTTCGAAGAACCGGACTTGTAAATTCCTTAACATAGTCTCGAATCGATCCCATTTGCTTGAGCCTTCGCATACGGGCTCTAGCTTCATCCTCCGCATTTTCGTGGATAGAATTGCCTTTTTAGCTCCCTTTTGAAATCATCAAAAGTAGCCATAATGCACATACCTTTTTCTACATCTCCTCGTCTTCTTCTCCACCAAAGCATCGCGATATCGGTGAGGTAAAGGGTGGCAAATTGTATTTTTGCCTCTTCATCCACGATCCCCGTCGCTCCGAAATATTGTTCAAGTCCCCATAAGAAGTTGTCTACCTCCTTTGCGTCACGAGCTCCTCCAAAACTCTTTGGTTTTGGAACTTCAATCCTCTTAGGTTCGAAGGTAGGATGATTGGTGGGTGATGCTAATGCCCTCTTGCATAGCGAAACATCACCACGTAATTCTTCCAAGCTGGCACGCATGTCATACATCTCGTCCTCTTGGGCTTTTCGTACTTCTCGGAGCTCTCCCATCAAGTCTTCTCGCATCTTCGCCATTTGGTCCTTTAGAGATTCCTCTAGTTGGAGCATCATACCTCTAATTGTTGAATGGATGGTGATGTCCTCCTCCTCGAGTCCATCTACCTTTTGGCCAAGATCCTCAACTTGGGCCTCCATGCCAATCACCACCTCCTCCACCCGAGTAAGGCGTGACTCAAAGCCATGTATGATCTCCTTGGACTTTCCATGTGGTTTAGGTGCGGCTGGGTCTCTTTGCTCCTGACGACCTCGCCCTTGTTGAGATGATTCCACAATAGTGGCTTCCGACTCCATTGTGTTCCTTAACACTTTTTGCCATACCTTCAAAACGAGGCTCGATACTCAACCGTCACGTGACTAACTTTTCTAAAGTCACCCGTGCGCTTAAGACTCCCCTCGGCACTAAATCGACCTATCTTACTCGCAGTCGCTTGGTCTTGTAGACACACACAACTTCCGGAAAGGAGAATAGGAAGAAAGAGTAGAGAAGAAAAACACTTCACTAATAAGAGTATGTTACAACCTTTGAATACAAGAAACTTGGATGTCCCAAAACGAGTGGAGGGACTCTTATTTATAGTCCCTCCCAACTCTTAAAAGAACCTTCTAGATTACTAATATAATATTCAAGCCACTAGAATGAGGTGGAATCTTCAGAGTTGCATGGCTTCACATGTCTCCTTCTAGAGTCTTCCACCTTATCATCTTGCATGTCTTCCATGTGTCTCCTTCTAGAGTCTTCCACCCTTTGCTAATGGTGGAACGTGACACACTGCTCCTAATTAACTGCACAAAGAACTTCCTCCCACAATGGATGTTTAGTACATCATTGATTTTTATCTCGAGCTCACAGTTACAAATTTTTTCATGCTATAAGATTCAATGAATGCCATAATATGCTAAACAAAAACATTCAAGTAAACTAATTCGTTAAAATTATACACCAAAAAAAAAATTATGTTCGAGTTTGTTCCAACATTATTGACACCAAAGAATGATGTTTCTTCGCATACATGCGATCATAGTTAAGCAATAAATACAATCATCATAAAGTAAAGATTCTTTATACCGACATTGGATGACATTCTTAACATAGTACCATATGATTCGAATTCCTAAAGATGAATGAAAAGTAACATTAAGACACTTGGCAGGTTGTATAATCAAATGTTATGTCTTATGAGTTATCTTCCGTCTCATATACCATTATGAGATTGGTGATTCGGTTTTATTTTGATCACATTTATTTATAGCTCCACTGAGATGAAGAATTTTGATAATTTGTATCAAGTATCATCTAAGTGGCCGTTTGGGGCAGCTTAATTCCCGCGACATGTTTTCAAATACACAATTCGTCACATTTGGTTGGTGCGGCGCGGCAGATTATCAAAATAATCCAATCGAAATTCAGATTAAACGCGGCTGCAGAATCGACCCCGCGGCTCGCATGAATCTATTACCCTGCTGCCCCTGTGCATCTCTCGCCTCTCGTCTGCCCTAGGTGCGATCGATCTCGTTAGTCGCGCTTCTCTCCCTTTCATGCATCTCTCTCGCGCTTAGCATTGTCTTTCTCCTCTTCCTTTTCACTCCGAGCTCTAGTTATTGTTCTATGTAAGTAATTCTTGACGTAATTGTTGATGGACTGGCTTTCTTTATAAGATTTTTGGCTCTATGATTTACAATTTATTGCGAGATTTTTGTGATATTTGCGATTTTTTATTTTTGATTTGTCATTTGCAGTCTTGTTGATTTTGGATTTGGATCTTGCAAGAAAAAATGCAAAATGTTGAGTAATGTTTTGGAGACCAGAAGAAAGATTTTGCTTGATTTGTTGGGTATGAATCTAATAAATAGATGAAAGAGGTTGATTCCTTGGTAGACGGCAGTCTCGGGTGCCTTGTTTGAAAAATGGATAAACCGATCAATCTACCATATAAATAGTTATACAAAAGAAATAGAACCGTGACAGTTGGTTTCATTTCCAACAGATATAATTTAACTCTTCCATTTCATGGGTAAATTTTATAAGGCTCAATTCTCTACAACACATAACATTCATACCTTTCAAATATTTATTATCATATCAAACATACCAACATCATTACCTCTTAAAAGTGATATACACCTTCCAAACATATATTTGTCATATCATTGTGTTGTAAGAGTGAATATCACACTTTGCAATTTGAAGAGTCCATTCGTGCTTCATTCATGCTAGTTGGAATATGTAAATGAAAAGCATGCAAAATAGTCACCATCTTTCAATTGAAGTTAGAGAAAATAGTATCTTTATTTCTTGCAGATGTTTAAAGAAATCATACTTGGAAAAAAAATTACACCCCATCCTGAGACTAAGTTTTAAATATGTGGTAAGTTTCTTTCTATTATACATTCAATGATTAATCTACCATATAAATAGTTATACAGAAGAAATAGAACTGTGAAAGTTGGTTTCATTTCCAACTGATGTAATTTAACTGTTACATTTCAAATGTAAATTCAATGAGGCTCAATTTCATGCAGCACATAACATGACAGATTTCTAATCTTTGTTATAATATCAAACATTCCACAATCATCACCCACTTAAAAGTGATATACACCTTCCAAGCATATTGTAAGTGTGCATATAACACTTTGTAATTTGATGAGTCTATTCATGGTAAACTAATGCTAGTTGGAATATCTAAACGAAAAGCATGCAAGATAATCATCCTCTATCAATTGAGTTTAGATAAAAGAACATTTTTATTTGTTGCAGATGTTCGAAGAAATCATACTTGGAGAAAAAATATTACACCCCATCATGAGACGAGGTTTCAAATATGTGGCAAGTTTTTTCTATTGTTACATTCACTGATCAATCTATCATATAAATAGTTATACAAAAAAATAAAATTGTTAAAGTTGGTTTCATTTCCAACTGATGCAATTTAACTCTTCCATTTCAGATGTAAATTCTATAAGGATTAATTTCCAGCGGCACATAACATGCAAACTTTTCTAATCTTTGTTATAATATCAAAGATATCACCGTCATTGCTTTTTTAAAAATGATAAACACCTTTCATGTATATATTTGTGATAACATTGTCTCGTAAGTATGAATATCACACTTTGTAATTTGATAAGTCCATTCATGGCCCATTCATTATACTAAATACTCTTTTCCAGTAATGTTTCGTACTGAACTGTATGAAGTAATCAACATCCCCACATATTGCAGGTAGTGTCAGCCGCTAAGAAATTCAAATTCTATGGAATTGACCATGTTTTGAAAGAGAATTTGGACCGTATGTTCGGTGGGGTTGTGGCAACAGGTACTCGTACCTTCACCCCAAGTGAGCATGCAATTGCTAACATACCAGAGGAATTGGAGGCCGAACATGTAAATGGCTCAAGTGAAGGCTCAAGCACAAACCAAAATGAACTGAAGTCCACCTGCAGGTCAAAGCAGTCTAGGGCGAAGAAAAAGAAAAAAAGAGCTCCTTTCATCAAAACCCAAATAACAAAACTGGTGGATGCGCGTGCAAGTAGATTGGTACTTCACATGAGACATCCATAGACGACTTTCTCCAAGTTCTGGAGGCAACTCCCAAACTATATGGGGAAATGTTGTTATATCTGAACTCCTTGAAATTGCTGGAGAGCCCGACCCGCAGACAAATCTTCATGAAGATGCCCCTGACCATAGGGTCAGCTATCAACATTTTTTTTAGCAAGGACGCTTGATTTTGTGGAGTTATTGTTTTACCGCTTTGGTTTTTTTTTCCAGTTGTTTCATCGGATATATAATTTGTATGATTTTTCTTTCTAGTACAAATAATCTATATGTTATTCTGTATTTATGTTTTCTCATTATACACTGTCATTAGATTTTAGATGTTTTTTTAATTTTGTCTATTTCACATATATTGCCTGAACAGGGCACTTGTTTAACATGAACTCACAAAGAGAGGCAGAGAAAAAAAAATTGTGATAACAATATATATGTTGTACGAATAATACAACTCATACGTCGATCGAACTCCCTGCATGACATCCAATTATATTGGTGACAAATGGGTTGGGGAGCCGCTATAAGGACACCCCACAAAATTCAGTAGCATGTTTTGTATGACAACCTATATTTATGGATCTGCTTGATGAACTACATAGTTATCATGGACTCAAAGAAACCTCGAGAATGACAACACTAGAAGTGTTAACAATAACCCTCTACATTTTATCACAGAATTAATCAATCTGAGGAGCGATTGAGTGATTTCAGCATTCATTAGAGACAATCAACAAATATTTCTCAATGTGGTTGAAAGCTCTTGTTAGTTTTGTCAGCCCAGATTATTAAGCCAGAGAATCCAACATTGGAAAGTCCTCCAACAAAGATTATAAATGACCCAAGGAAAATGTCATTTTTTAAAGTAAATATTTTTAACTCATTATATTCAGAAGTCAAAATGTGAAATCTTGATGAGGGCGACCAAGTATCCATTTTCTTTGTGATGCAGCGATTTTTGAGGTATTTCTGGATGGACTTCTGGTGATGTGCATATGTGACATACGAGCTTGGTATTACATGGGTTAATGACAACCAAAAACCTCTGTTTTAAAAGGTTTGTTGTCTTCTTGAAGTGACAGATTCATTGGTTTGTGTACTGAGTTATCTAAGACCTCACGTCTGCACAAAACTGCAGTTTATTAATGCTTTTATCAATTTGTAATTGTGCTATGACTAATCGATTGTCTTTTGAAGCATTCTAGAAAGATGAGCTCTAGGATTCAAGAGAAGATTGTGACCTCTTCCGTGCCCATGGAGACTCACAAAGAACTGTGACTTCTTCCGTTTGGCAGATAAGCTTGAAGAATCAACCACCACGAGTGACTAGACGCGTAGAGTATCTCTAGAGAACGGCCTAGCTACTGACATACGCAGTCTCTAATTTAAAATTAATATTATCATAATATTAAATGTTATTTTAATAGTCTTTGTCCTTATTGTAATAATCATGATACAATTAAGTGAGACGTATATCTTACTTTTTGTACTGTTTTAAAGTGAATTTTTGCTGCTTAAATATCAAATATATTGTCATGACAGTTCTGTTACAAACAGCATTATTGCACAGGGGCATAATGATAATTTGTCCAGAAACAGCTGCGAAACAACTATTTTTCAACAGCATAAACAAAAGCAACTGATCAAATTATCTCAGCGATTGCAGATATAAGCAGAACTTCTTAGGCATTTGCCTTATAAGGGACAATAAGTTGGATATTACTCTTTTAAATCACACATTTAAATAGTCAAAAGTCGGATGTCTTGGCTTTGTGTTCTCTTTCAAGGGACTTGAACTATACCCCTAAAAAAATAAAACAATCCTTGAATAACCAACCCCTACTTCTGCTTTAGATGTTTGGTGTTTTCTAGAGTTAGCTACATTATAGAGACATACCATTACAAACTTGAATTTTATTATTACCCCTTTGATAAATCTTTTTAAAAAGGGCAAACCTAATTGGACGCATATGGTAGCAAAGCCTTTAAACAAAAATACGTATTAATGATTGCATCACCTTTTAAACCTCTCCAATTTTGGAAAAGTATTTTAAGATATCATATGATGCCTTTGTCATTAGTATAAACATGCTCTTAGCCAAGGTCATGCAAGCTCTTACTAAAATTAAAAGTTAAATGAGGCTAAATAAAATTATTCTAAGTATGATAGAGAGCGTTCTGCTCCCATTCAAGCATTACGATACTGGCAAAATTATTTGCTACCAAATGACATCAGATCTATTTATAATCATTATGCTCAGAAATACATAAATACTCAAAAGAAGTTGCATAATAATATGTTAGGTGAAATAGATACCTTCAAGATTACAACTATATCCTGGAACGTATATCAAGCATTCAAAATAAACCAACGTAGGCAACATCCAAAATTTCCTTGGTCTCAACCTCTATGCAAAATAATGCATCTCTTTTGATAGAATAGAAAACAAGTGACTGGCATTTCTAGACTTTTAATTGATTTATCCACATAAATGTCATTTGTACAAGGTAAATTTTACGATTCAAGGTGGATATATGTATAATTTGTATAAAGCTAGTAGGCTTTATATTCCCACGAGCTCTTCTCTGGGAAATGCATGTTTGTCACATAGGCAAGATAAAATCATACATTTATTTCACTGCAGATAATAAAAGAAAGCTACAAGGATTGTCAATTGCAATCTTGCATGCCAAATGAAAAAAATAATCAAACAATATATCTGCATGGGCACTTCTCTTCTCAACTCCCTAGGCAAACATTTTTATGAATTTTACATTGGGATTACCAAAGATTGTTTAGAGCCGTGATAGTAATAATGGCGGATGATAGATTATTAAAATTACTAGTTTTATTACATGCCCCAAAACTCTAGATGCATCTTATATAGAAGTGTTTTTATCTACAGAAATATATAGCTTAGATGGGTCATACAACGCCAAAGTATCCAATAAATATTTGAGAATTGATTCATATCTCATGACAATGGTATTAAAAGGGCAAACCAAATTGGACACATATGGTAGCAAAGCCTTTAAACAAAAATAGGTATTAATGATTGCATCGCCTTTTAAACCTCTCCAATTTTGGAAAAGTATTTTAAGATATCATATGATGCCTTTGTCATTAGTATAAACATGCTCTTAGCCAAGGTCATGCAAGCTCTTACTAAAATTAAAAGTTAAATGAGGCTAAATAAAATTATTCTAAGTATGATAGAAAGCGTTCTGCTCCCATTCAAGCATTACGATACTGGCAAAATTATTTGCTACCAAATGACATCATATCTATTTATAATAATTATGCTCAGAAATAAATAAACACTCAAAAGAAGTTGCATAATAATATGTTAAGTGAAATAGATAGCTTCAAGATTACAACTATATCCTGGAACTTATATCAAGCATTCAAAATAAACCAACGTAGGCACCATCCAAAATTTCCTTGGTCTCAACCTCTATGCAAAATAATGCATCCTTTTGATAGAATAGAAAACAAGTGACTGGCATTTCTAGACTTTTACTTGATTTATCCACATAAATGTCATTTGTACAAGGCAAATTTTACGATTCAAGGTAGATATATGCATAATTTGTATAAAGCTAGTAGGCTTTAAATTCCCACGAGCTCTTCTCTGGGAAATGCATGTTTGTGACATAGGCAAGATAATATCACATTTATTCCACTGCAGATAATAAAAGAAAGCTACAAGGATTGTCAATTGCAATCATGCATGCCAAATGAAAAAAATAATCAAACAATATATCTGCATGTGCACTTCTCTTCCTATTACTTCAACTCCCTAGGCAAACATTTTTATGAATTTTACATTGGGATTACCAAAGATTGTTTAGAGCCGTGATAGTAATAATGGCGGATGATAGATTGTTAAAATTACTAGTTTTATTACATGCCCCAAAACTCTAGATGCATCTTATATAGAAGAGTTTTTATCTACAGAAATATATAGGTTAGATGGGTCATACAACGCCAAAGTATCTAATAAAGATGTGAGAATTGATTCCTATCTCATGACAATTTCATGAAAATTATTATGTAACAAGTGTTAATTTTCATCATCCTTTCACCTCCAATTTGATGGTTAAACTAAGGTTTAGAAAAAGAAGGTGGAGGTGATTGAGATATACATCTTCCTATCACTAAATTTGCATTGCATATATAGACAAGACACCATCTAAAATTGATCAAACTCTGAATCATAGAGTCTATAAATTTACAACTACCTGCAAATTTTAGTTTTGATAAATCATCTGCACAACATATACATTATTTATATTATAAAGTTAGAAAAAAATTAATGCATGATAAGAAATATTTTGATGTTTAACAAGAGAAATGCTTAAGAGTATAAAGAAGGCAGTGTCAAGTTTCGTAGAAACCTTAACATTTCAAAAACCAAATATAAACAAATTGCATGCAAGGACAACCTATAGTTTTTTCAACATTGGTAGAAAAATCAATTCTAATGCTTATGCTTATATTCATGTGTATACACAAATACGGGTAAAAAAAAATTTATGCTAAAAATTCTCTGGCTGAAATTGGGCCCACCTGTCGAAATAAATTAATCGGGCCTACCAGCTAAAGTGGCCAAAATCGAGTCCACCAGCCGAAGTAGCTAAAATCGAGTCCAACTGTCGAAGTAGCTGATCTGATCACTCTCATCTTCCTTGAAAGAACCAACCGGCTCGCCTATGCTAAGGGGACAGTTCCAAGTCCGTACACACAAAGAAGACATGTACTACTCCCGCAATGTGAAATAATCTTTGCCCGAGCAGGCTCATTGTTATTGTTGTCGGCAGGCACCTTACCCTGTTATGTATCAGTATGGCCCTCAGGGGCTACGAACTCCTTCAACTTTCCTACCTTGACCAATTATTCGATCAGGTTGCGAAGATGCTGACATTCTTCACTCATGACCATGATCTCGATGATACGCACAATATCGGTAAGGATCACGGGCGTGTTTTTGCTTTCAAGAGAAAGGGCTCTTTGAAATACTATTTATTACGAATGGCTTCTACGACTTCAACCATTGAAACTTTCAGTTGTGTAATTTCTACCGAAGGAGGGGTGAGGCAGAGCAGTTCCCAAATCACATCTGATCTCCTTTTAGCTAATTTCTATGTATTTCTTTGATTTTGACGAGTGCATTGTCACGAGTATTATGGGTTTTCCTCTTCCTAAAATGATACTTCGGATTTCACCGATTGTCATAAGGTTGGGTCTGGGGTCTTTCTCTGGACTGTGGTGGACGAGAGGATCCAGGACGAAAATTATATTCTTCTGCAAAGATAAGGCTATTTGCAAGCTCCAGAAGCTCTCCCAATGTCTTCAGCTTCCGCCAAGCAAGGGTGTATTAAAATGACCCTTAGCGTAGGCCTTGAGCTACGGCCATGCGAGCGAAGACGAGCTCTAGATCTTGGACATCCATCATTTCCTGCTGAAAACGAGTGATGAAACTCCTCAAGGTTTTGGTGGGCTCCAGATGTATCTTTAGGAGTGCTTGCGAGCTTTTTGTGGCTTTTGTGCATTGGCATACTGGACCGCATACATTTTCTTAAAAACATGAAACAAGATGATAACACTTACTGGCAAGTGGTTGAACCAGAGTAGAGTTGATTCTTTCAACATCATGAAGAATAAATGACATTTTAACGCGACGATTATCCTAAGAAGACCGACAACCGACTCGAAGGATGATAGGTGGTCGATGGGGTTAGATTTTCCTTTGTAGGATATCAAAGATGGAATCTTGAAATTCCTTGGCACTCAACTTTCAAAACTTCTCTTGAGAAGGGGTTGCCTGCCAGCCTTTGTTTTCTTCCTCTCCTAAATTCTTCCTCTTGATAGTCAAGAGAAAACATTCGACTTCTTTCTTCCCATATCGAGTCTATAACAGGTACATTTTTTGAATGATTAAAGTCGTTTATGAGTAATCTTTCTCGCTCGAAGATTGGCTCGAGAGTTTTTCTTACTCAAGATCTAAGCACTTCTCGGGCACATCTCTAGCATCTACGCGAAAGTGCTGGATCACCAGTGCTGACCAACGTCTTTAATGAATGACCGACAAGCATCCTTATTAATCATGATGGTTTCCTCAAATTGCCCCTTCACATAAGTGAGCTGCGCAGTTTTTTCAAGGAAGATGAAAATGATTGAACATACTACTTCAACAGGTGGACTCGATTCAGCCACCTTGATAGGTGAGTTCGATTCATTGATTTCAGACACTTCGGCGGTGTGCTCAATTTAGCCACTTTCCACTTCGACAGGTGGGCCCGATAACAATTAAAGAATTTTAAATGAAAATTCACATATACTCGTATTTGTGTACACATCATGATATGTTTACTACTTATATTTGCAAAGTTTTTTTGCCTTGGAAAAAAATTGCAATTCATTTTTTGAGTCAAAATTAATTTTGTGATTTACTTTTGCATTAGGAAATCCTAGCCTTGATATGGTCAATCAGGAGCAAGGCTCTCGCATTAGGAAATCCAAGACTCTGGCAACGTCTCCACCAACTAAATAGTACGGATAAGATATTTAAGATCTCATTTATATTCATATAAAAAATATGGACGTTATCAAGGATAAAAAAGTAAACATACTTGTAGATTATAAATTGCTTAAAAAAATTAAATATTGTTCTTTAACAAAATTACAGCTATCAAACCTTAACAAGATCACTACTTACGTCTTAGCAGCTTGCCTGCCCTTCCCAATTGCAGCACCAAAATATCTCTGCAAAATATAAAGGTATAACAGTTACAAGCTAGTTCGAAATAAAATAATTACATACAGTACTATATGCCTATGCAAGAAAAATTAAACGAACAATTTGGTCAATGATGTGATAAACTCACATAGGAAACTCCTGAAGGTTCAACCATATACAACTGAGGTCCATCTCTATCATAACCTCCAAGGATAACACCACAACCAAATGGTCTGTAAAAGCATAATATGACTTTTTTTTATATTCTAGTTATTCATATAAATATACATTAAACTCATCATCAGAGAAAGCATATCAATCAGATTGCCAAAAATAAAGATACTTGAATGAATTTAGGGGCATTTACACACCTACCACCTAATTCCAATTCATTAACATATTTAACGTCTAAACTTTCCTGTTTACGCTTCTACCACTAAAATCTTTCATATCACATAAAAAATACAACCATTCTAACATTTAAAAAGAGAAGTACATACTTTTAAGCATAGGTATGGTGGCATGAATGTAAACATTATAGTTTAGGTGTTAGAAATGTAGATAAATAGGAATTGATTTGTATGTATCTAAATCTTCCATGAATTTAGTACCTCAGCCACCAATAAAGCGTACAAAGATGAACATAGCTGGCAACTCGATCTGCGAGTTCTTTCACAGGGATAGGCTCGCCATATATTCTGTTCAAGAAGTATCTTATATAGCAAAGAGGACGATCTATACAAAAGAATTAACATAGAAAAGGATTGAAACAATAAAATCGAATTTAATAAATGAAGAAAGGAACCTTTCATAGTTTGTTGCTTCAGACTTAGCCCTTGCAACAATTTGTCTACCATCTGCTGCTAATCCAGACACAGCCTGTATTTGAATGCATGTCACCAAAATAACTATGGCCCTTTTTGGGATCTTTATTCATTTTATTTTAATTTTATAAGCAGTTGAAAATATAATAAAATATATTTGTTTACTCTATAAATTGTTCGTTTTCTAAAATAAATTGAATTGTTTTCAAAAAAGACTTAAAATATGTCTGAGATGTTTTTAAAATTTTAAGAATTTCTTAAACTCAACCCAATTGGGCATGGCTCCCATCATCTTGACACCGCAGTATAAGCAACATGTTTTTTGTTTTTAGAAAATGACTGCTCAAGAATATCATCCATACTTTACTTTCATGTTAGAATATAAATAAAATTAAAACATAAGAAACTAAAAATAGTAAATAAATAGCCACTAACAATGTGACTAAATTCATGAGAAAAAGATTAGAAAAAAATGCAAGCGGAAGTTATCAAAAGTTCAAAGTAGTTTATTCAGTGATACACCCTATTTGACAGAATCTGTTGCACATGGTTTGCTAATATTTATTGAACAAATTAAAAATTCAAATAAGTACCTAACTTTTTCATATAAAATTAAAATTTTTATTTGTACTTAATTTTTCATATAGAACTAGTAAACAAGCAAAAGGTTCAAATGAGTAATAATTCTTTTATATAAATTTATTATCAAATAATTTTATAAATTGAAATAAATAAACAATTGATTAAATTTCAAATTAATGTGTAATTTATTATACAACTAAATAAATAATATATAAATTAATAAGTTTTCTTGCAATCAAATAACATAAATTAGTAATAAAAAATCAGTTCATTGAAATGAAAAAACAAGAAATTGAATTAAATATATCAGATATTAAATTATAATATGTTAGTATTAAGGATATAATTAAATAATTTATAGTTAATCTAATTTTATTTAAATAATATATTATATAAATGTAAAGCATTTAACAAATTATTTGTTAAACAGCAAATGAGTTTCTTCATGAACATTAATAAACCAGTAAGATTGTGTTCAAATTTGTTTATTTACTAATTTGAATATGATCGAATATTAATCGAGCCGAGTTTGAGTTGTTCATCAAGTGCATTAGTTCATTTACAGCTTTAACAGCACTAAATCAAACCAATTCATGGAACTAGAAGGTATTGTTCTTCCGTATAATTCAAAAGTAGAAAGAAATATATCTTACAATTAAAGATGGCAAAAATATGGTAAGAAATTAATAAGAAGAGGATGTCGGCTAGCTAAACAAACAACAATCGCTAAAGCACCACAAAGTATGCTAAAGAAAACAGAGCACGGCCCATAATCTTTGCTTTTGGGAAAAGCTACTAAATTATGCTACTAATTTTTTAAGAAAATATGTTTAAGATATTGCAAAGCAGACAACTGTGATTATACTCAACAAACTTGAATTTTTCATCTATGGTTAGGGATTTACGAGCATACCACATAATTCATATGTATGAACATATTTAACACCTAACTTTTAATATGTACTTATATAAGAAAAATTTTAAATGTTAATGGCTATAAATAAGTATTATCAAGAATAAAAATTGATAAGGTATTTTCTTTAATGTAATATAAAATTTAATTTCTCCATGTGTGCATGGCTATCAATTAATTGTATGTTCTTTGTTCTTTTTTATTGCTAGAAGTTGCAACTAGTAAAAACTATTTAATTATCAGCTTCATTAAGATTCTCTCGATTTCCAACATTAACTCAAGGAAATGAAATTTTGTCAGCATAAAGAGTTTGTCCTACAAAGTTTGTGTGCATTTGCATTATTTCATACTCATCATAATAGATATGCATTAGTAAATGCTAGAACCTATGATGTCCAATATAACATAAAAAATAATAATAAAAACAAAAGAATTTATAATGATAGCATATCAATTTCGGAATATGCGGATGTTTGGTTACTCATCTCAAATATAAGTTATTTTGGGATGAAGTGAAATAAATTATCAAATGATAGTAGGGAATATCAAAAATAGCGAAAATAAATGTAAGACAAGCTAGAAGTGATGGTGAGGGGAAGTGGATAAATTATTTTAAAGAAGTGGTAAGCAAAAATAGTGAATTTCATTAATTATATGCTTTATAAAAAAGTGTGCCATTCACATCAGACATTATTATCACATCATCAAGTATAACTCCAATAATAATAGAATGTATACTGAGTGCAAGATGCCCTTAATAAAGGAGACTAAATTTGTATAATATGTGAAGTTAGAACTACAAGGAAAACTACAGATGTTAATGTTTATAAAATAGTATATTTGAGAATTTGAATTGATCCGTCATTTCTTGAGTTTAGAAATATGAATGAGTAATACAGAAAAACTTATACAGAATTAAGGATAATCACACCTTCATAAGGTGTGGCATGCACAAACATCTTGGATCTATTATAAATATAAAAAATCTAAAATAGAGAATTTAATGAGATATTGAGAGGAAAATTTCATTATACTACTAAGATTTGATGTTATATGGATCTAAGTGTTGAGTAACAAATAGATTAAATCAAGGCAAAAAGCGCTAATATGAATGGGATGAAATCAGAAAAGATATATTTTGGAATGACTAGTTTAGAGTATGCAATAGTCCCAATTGAACATAAGCTCGTAGGAAAACATTTGGTGGCTAAAAGAGGGCACTTTCAAAGTAGGAATTGTAATGTGAAAGAAATTATCATGTGTCATATATGGGAAGGAAAGGGTTAGGCCATAAACTAGAGCTCATAAATGATGTTTTTGAGATAATGCTAACATCAACAAAGAAGAACAAAAACAATTTTTTTTTACTTCGAAAAAGTGAAACACACTTTTTTCATGCATAGATAAGGTGGTAGGAATCTAAAAATTGAACTTTAGGTGTTTTAGATATATAAAGGCATAGAAATTGAGTGCTATGCATGTAAATTTTCCTAAATACAGAGTATCTGGATTCTAGATAAGCTACCATGCCAGAATGCCGGTGAACGGAATGGATTCTCCGATTTGATCCCGCCAGCATCATCTTCGAAGAAATCAGCTTCTCCACACCCTAACACCAAATCAAATCGCACCATCACCAAAATAAGCCTCGTAAAACACACAAGTGAAAAAATAAAGAAACCTATATGACACAGTCCTCACCAGAACAATCCCATCCTTGCACCTGATACCGACAACAGTCCTGGTAAAATAGAATAACAATAAGAAACGTCAAAGAAAAATCAAGAAAAAAAAAATAACAATAATGATAACAGAATTGAAGAGCAGCCGCCGAGATCAAATGGATCAAAGATGGTTGGTCTCACCCACTGTTGTCGACTGCTTTGGCCGCGTACTCGATCTGAAAAACCCTACCGTCAGGGGAGAAGGTGGTGACGGATAGATCGTAACCCGTGCCTATGCTGCTCATCGCAGTCAGCTAGTTCGAATCGTCTCTGGGTTTCTTGGAGCTGAATCCAGTGAAAGGAGGAAGAAGAAATCAACCTAACGCGAGGTATTTGGGCCGGGGTTTGGTCGGCCGCTCGAGCTCAAGTCTACCGTATACTAGTAAAGCTCTGAAAGCTTACTTGTCCCTTCGGAAAATTATTTCATACCATATGTTATCCCAAATAACCTTCCAATAATTCATAATAATACTGAGAATGACATTGAAATAAAACCGCTGAAATTTTTAAAAGATTATTAGGAAGTTATTTAACGTTGATTGAGTTAATGTCCCAATAACCTCACAAACCCCAAATAATAGATAAAAAAATATAAAAGTGAAACTGTATAAATTATTGGGCCGTTATTATGAGGTTATTTGAAGATTTTTTGAATTAATGCCTCAATACCTCCCAATAACCACCTAATAATCCCAAAATTCATGACCGCAGAGGTTATTGGCTAGTTATTGTGGGGACAACGTACCCATCACTGCCTACGTTGCCCGTATGGAATAATTTTCCTGTCCCTATGGGGGAATTATTGCATACGGACAACGTACGCAGCGTTGCGTATGTTGTCCACAAAAATAATAAGCGAAAGCCCTCTGAGATTGTGTATTTCAGGATTATTGACTAATAACGCTCCAATAACCTCTGAGGTTTCACTTTTATATTTTTTATTTGTTATTTGGAGTTTTGTGATGTTACTGGAGGATTAACTCAAACAGCGCTGCGTATGTTGTCTGTATGCAATAATTTCCCGTCCCTAGGGGCTATAGCCTATAAGAGAGCCCGAGCTCGCTTGCTCGGTTCATTAAAAAATATTAATATTTATATTCGGCTCATTAAAAATTATCATTATTTGTGTTCGACTCGCTAAAAAATATCATTATTCGTATTCGATTTGTTTATATATCTAGCTCAAAAAAAGCAAACTAGTCGAACACGGTTGATTGTGAACAATGAACCATCATGAATGTTCTAGTCATGCTACTCTAGGATGTTCTTTAAGATACAGAATTTATATCTTATTATTTATATTAAAATATTCGTTTTAATAGAATTTAATATCTTTTTATTGTATTTTTAAATTAATTATTTTAATTGATCCTAAATCTTTGTAGCAATATAGACGATTTAATTATTTCAAGACAAAAAAATTGGAATAAAAATAGAAAAAAATTTATTCGGGTCGTTTATATATCTAGCACAAAAAAAAAAAAAAAACATTTGTCTTCGACTCATTTGCTTAGCCAAAAAATTGAAAATGTGCTACTTAACAAGTCGAACACGGGTTATTCACGAACAACAAATCATTTTGACAGCACTGCTTGTACCCTAAACGCCATAAAATAACATTTTGATTTAATAATGATGCATGAAAGGGCAGCGGTAATAAAGTGATAAATAAACGTGCTGCACAGGAATCAATTTTCTTAATTTAAACTATGAACAAGTTGAATAGAAAATAACACTTGATCGTGTTTGACTCGTTTATATCATTTATATTATAATATATCATATATACATCTATTTAACTTTAAATCACAATAGCTTGTGTGATCACCATAGTTTTGCATTTTTTTATTGCATAGAAATAATGCAGGCTCAAATCCAACACCCTTCATCTTTTTTTCTAATTAATTTAAACAAATTAATTTTGAACCGAACAAAGAACAAAAACATATAAATGAACAATTTCAAATGAGAGTCAATTTGAATAAAATTATTTTCGAGCGAACTAAACACGACGCTCAAACCTAAGCATAAAAACTATACTTTCATATTTATAACACCCTAGTATTTTAAGCCTATGCCTAAAAAATACATATTTTAGTTTTAAAAAATAAAATAACAATAATATTTGTAATGTGATATCAAAAATTTAAATGTTATGCATGTAAATCTAAAACTTTAGAATTTAGATATGTAACACACATGATTTGTATGGTATGTATGTAAATATAATAATGTAAATGCCCCTTTCAACGACAGTCCAAAAATATATATATATAAAAAGGAAAAACTCTAAATTTTCAATCAAAACAGGCATTGTTTTGAAGAAAATTTACATGCATAATACTCGACTCTTATATATTTAGCCAACACCTAACTTCATTTTCTACATATATGGCACCTTATTTAGGAAAAAAATTATATACGTAAAATATACGTAGCGCTGTGTACATCATCCAATAGGAGGATGCCACATACGTATAACATTTACATAATCTACCTGTAACATGCAAAAAGAAAGAGGTTACAAGCAGATTACAATGGATAAAACACGGAAATACCCCCATGCAACCTCCCCGTAACCCGTAAAACGTATGCAGCACTGCGTACAGTTTACGGACGCAAATTTTTCCCCCTTATTTGAGCGTAAAAATAATAATATTTTTTATGTGATAAAAAATTTGCAACATAAAAAAGTGAATATCAAAGTTTGAAATACATAAGAATTGGGTGGTATTTATGTAAATGCCCATTATTTAGAACTAGACACTCTATTCTATCAAAGAGAGATACAACAACAAAGCCTTAATCCCACTAAATGGGGTCGGCTACGTGAATCCTTTTTCTCTGTTGTGTCTCAGAGATAACCAAAAAAAAAAACCTTAATTATAAAAAAAACAACATCCATTAACAGGAGAATCAGAATCATAATGAAATGTCAAATGTTCATTCAAATGCATTCACAATTTGCACTTCTTCTTGCAACCAATTCTTAATATAATGCTCGTTCGTTCAAGAAAAGCTGTTGCATCAGTTTAGTCCCACGTTTACTGCACAAACAGTACTGCAATAACATATTACAGAGGGTGGAGAAAACAGTGAGAATCTTCATTCTTTTTCTTGTAAATACTGAAATGGACCTCAAAATGGAAGAAGATGAATAAAAATTTGCGAAAAATGAGTCGAGGGATTGCCGCATGTACAGGCAGACCCACCTATGTATTAAATTGGGGATCTACCTATACACATGACATACCTTGGTTGGAGTCCTGATGCAAAATCGCATCAGCACTTCTGATGCCATAATTTTCACAAAAATTAGCACCCCAAACATTGCTATTTACAAATGTAGCACCCTCTTGCATACATTTTTTAAATTCTCACTCAAATATTAATATTCATGATAAAACCCCAACACATATTATTCGTTTTATCATATTCACAATGGTTTGACCGTGACACGCGTAAACACATTGTTCAGTTGTTCAAAAATATCACATGGTGCTTGATTATATAAATAGCAATGTTTCGGATGCTATATATGTGATTATTCCTAAAACTTATTAAACAATTTAAGAAGTGTTGTCACAAGTAAAAGAAAATAAGTAAAACTTGCCTTAAAAAGTACATTTGCTGCAGACCGACCATTACTCAGAAGCCTGCTCAAGTCAAAAACAAATTTTGGTGATTGGGCACAGAGAAAGATTCATTTTGGCCATATTGTAAGACAAAAAGTTAGAAGAGAAATGCTAATAAGCTCATGTATTTAATGAGCCACATAGGAAAGAAGCCTTATCCGATCATGTTCAACTCGATAATAACCTAATTTTGTTTACATATTTATGCATACAAGTATAGTTATATATGTTTGCGTACATGTGCGTGCATGTGCATGCATATGCGCGCGCGTGTGTTATGTATATTCTTCATTATAAGGAAATTTAGTGGAAAATAACCAATGTAAATTTTAATCGCTTCGCTACTTCTTCTTTCCAAAGTCATCTATAGTTTATCCACTAGCAAGCATATAAAAAAATTGTCATAGATTAAACATCAACGACATCATATTACATTATTCGTTAAATAATATGCACAACATGCATGATGATATTCAGTCATTCAATTTATAAAGCAAATGTTCAAGCTTTATCATGAACTAACAATCAACGTCTTCTATTTTCCTATTTTTCATCTCCTCTTGTTTTTACATACAACCCATCAAGTAAACAACTTTCAAATAAACATACCAATCTTGTGCTTAAAGCTATATGAGGTGATGTAACCATCTCAGTGAATATTAGATGCATTTCATGTGAAGAAGATTACTAATTCAATTATTTTGCTTAGATTTAATGAAATAATGTCAACTAAAAAATGTGTTGTAGCCAAAATTTTCCAAACCAGAAAGAAATATTAATTCCTTCAGTTTTTCTTTGTCATAATGTCATATTTTGTTGAAATAATGCCATACTTTCTTCCTTGCATTTTGTCTATAACAAGTAATTATTAGCCTATCATGATTGAAGTGTATCCATTGATTCTAGACTACATTAGGAAGCAGTGACGGCAATCTATGGCCTCCAACTCTGAACTCTTATGGCTAAATCAATAGAGAATATTTATTAGATAGTTAAGAGATTATAAATAAGACTATTAAGAATATAGAAAAAACATTCATTTTTTAATATAATTTCTATTTGAGTGTACAAGGTTATATATATATATATATATATATATATCTGTTAATCAAATTTATTACAACTTGAATTTTGTCAATTGTAAGTTTAGATTATGTTCTTGGCTTTCATGATTCTTAATTCTAGCAGTTGATTTCCAATGAAACATCAAAAAAATTTCATTTGAATTGGTTAATATCATTTTCTTCTTTTTATCATAAGTATTCAATAGTTGATTTAACTGGATAGAATGTCATGCGAACATTAAGAGGATATTGCATGATTTTTTGTATTGCATATTAAATCTGCATCAAGAATCTTAGAACCCAAGGAAAGATGCATGAAAAATGCTTTCACTTTGTGGGGGATGCAAGCTTCTAAAAGTTATTTTTATATGGAATGCCAATTTATTGCAATTAGAAAATGACAATCATGCAAGGAAACTGTGTGTGCACGCTTGTGATAGAGAGAGATTCAATGGTGTGGTTTGTTAGAATGTTCAAATGAGGGCATGCGAAGAAGAGACTGTATCTCTCTCCAAGCAAATTTAGTTATCATAAGATCCCTTCATCGTTGCTCCGTTCTCTCTCAATTAGACCAATTCCTTCTTTTTGAATCTAATTTTTCGGTGATATAATTCAGTTCCATATTCAGTCAATAAAATACATCGTAAACTACATGTTAGAATCGAACCCAAGGTAAATCTTAGTGATACAAAGAGGAATATAAATACTCATTATAGAATTGATTAGAAAGAAAAGAAATAAAAATAATATGTAGTAGAAAAGAAAAGGAAAAAAAAAAGAATCTAAGCTAATAACTCAGAGTAATCAAGAATTAATAATAGTTAAAACTAGTCATTAATAAATATTTTAATACTCCCCCTCAAGTTGAAGCGTAGATGTCAGTCATGTTCAACTTGGATTTCAAATCTTCGAACAGTGGCTGAGAAAGGATCTTTGTGAGAATACCTATCAGCTGGTCACTAGATGCCACAACGAAACACAAATCTCCCCTAACTCGAGCTTTTCGTTAATGAAGTGTCGATCAATCTCAACAGGTTAGGTTAGGTGTGATTGTTATCTTGAATTTTAGAGTTAGGAGAGATCATTTATCTCTTGAATTATACGTGTTTATCTTTTATGTATTCGGGATTGTATCGTTATGATTTAGTACCGGCGGAATAAAATCTTTTTTTTTACCTTAATTTCTACTAAAACTTGTCTCATTCCTATCAAATTGGTATTAGATCAACATTTTAGAAGTAACAGTGATACAGTGTCGATTTGAGCTAGTTGGAAAGCCAAAGAAGGGATCGCAGCGTACAACCTTCCATCTGCGTAATTGAATGTCATGATATAGTCTTGATTCGAGCTAGTCGTGAAGCCAACGATAGGATAACGCATACAGGGTTTCGCCTTCGTGACTAAACCTCGCGTTAGAGTAGCGATTCGAGCCAGCTAGTAAGCCAACAACGAGATCATGGTGTGCAGCATTCCACCTTCGTGATCAAACCTCGTGATACGGTCGCAATTCGAGCTAGTTGGAAAGCCAACGACGAGATCGCGGCGTATAGCACTAGGAGTTCTGCCTTTGTGATCTAAAATAGACATCGGAGTAATAGTAGCCAAGAAAGTAGATACCTTGCAGGAGAAATTAGAGGGAGAGGTGAGTCAAATCAGATATGAAATAGAGGTATATTTCACGCCATGGAGAGGAAATTCTTGGCCCTTAACGAAACGATGAAGAGAGCATGGTGTTTCAGGCAAACCTATCGCCACCTGTTGCGGGGTCGACGACGGTGAATGGAGCGGATGCAAGTGATAGCAATTAGAATGATTCATGTGACATCAAGGCAGTGTCAATGCCTTAAGTGAATATTGAGTCGCAAGATTGAGCGAAGAAATCGAGAGCAGACTTGAGCGGCAAGACTAAAAAGGAATAGAACATCCGAACAACTGGAACGAACGAAAGCAGGTGAGATCGAGTGAAGGAGTCAGGAGCAGATGAGAGCAACAACATATGGAGGAAATTGAGCGACATTTGGAGTTTTGGAATGAGTGAAAACATGCAAAACGAGAGGGAACCGCGGTGGGTGGAACCCTAGTGGAGGGTTGCATCCAACCGCATCAGTGTCTTTTGCTATAGTTGTTTTCTGTGCAGAAGGTGATTCAAGAGTCTATTGGAATGGGCGAGCTGATTATGAGGTGAGCAAGACTTGTGGAAAAAAGAGAAAACAATAAGGGTAGAGGTATGGAACCCATCTCCGGCTTTCATGGGTGGAATGAGCTTAGGCCTGGAGCAGGGAACCACAGTGGGTGGGACCCCAATGGAGGAGAGCTTCCAACCGTGCCAGTGTCATTTGGTGCGGCAACCTTTCTATTGACAAGAGATTACGGAGCCTAAGGGGACGGACGGGTTGATTATGAGGTGAGTCGGACTTAGAGAAGAAGAAAAATCAATATGGGTTGAAGAAGGGAATCCAACTCCTGCTTTATGGGTGAAATGAGCTTTGGTCAAGGAAATTGGGGAAGAGACTCGTGCATAAGAAAGTTAAAGATGTTGATCTTTAAAAGAGAGGATGCCTATGGTCGGGTTTATTATGTGAAGAGATACTTAATGTAATGGCTGACAACAACAACAACAAAGCCTTAATCCCACTACGTGGAGTCGGCCACATGAATCCTTTTTCTCCATTGTGTCCTATTTAGAGTCATATTCTCATTTAGTTATAATATTTTAAGATCATTTTTTATATAATTAGCCCAAGTCTTCTTAGGTCTACCTCTGTCTTTCTTAACATAACTCGACTCTAAAACATCTACTTTCCTAATCAGGTCGTCAGATGGTCGACGTTGTATGTGATCAAACCATCTAAGATGACTCTCTCTAATTTTGTTCGCCACAGGAGCTACACCAACCCTATCACGGATAATGGCTGACAGAGTAAGAAAAATTGATGATGGCGGTCCTGTGTTTGGAAGGGAATGCTCTAGCGGGGTACCAATGGAGAGACCAACGTCAGACAATCAGAAAATGAGAATAATTCAAGGAGTGATTACTGAAGCATTTCAGAACCATGCATGAAGGGGATTTACACGAGCAGTCTTTTTACAGTCAATCAGGAAGAATTCATTATGGATGATAGAGAGAAATTTAACATGATATCAAATAGTTTGAAAGGGATATCGAAAAAAAAGTGTTGGAAGGAAACTTCATGAAAGGGCTAATTCCAGAACTCGAGTAATGCTTCATTTCTTGAGATCGTGATGATTGGGAGAAATTATGGAATTAGCACAATTAGTTAAAGATAAAAATGTAATGAAACGAGCTAATACAAGCAGTACAAGTTGAGTGTCGTACTACAATGCTACAACAATGAAAATACCAAAAACTCAAACAGTGGGATTTCAGAAGGAGGCTCTAAGGAACAAGAATAACAGGCCACGATCAAGGGCGACATTCATACGCCTTACAAATTCAAGAGAAGTGAATCAAAAGGTAATGTATTCAGTGCGAAGAGAAGCTTGTTCAAGGATATTGTTGCAATGTGTGACGAAGAGGAGATGGGGGATGAAGAAACGGAGGAGGTTGTGCTGAAGGAGGAATACCCATGCTAGGATGTGATAAAGTCATTGAACTCGATGATGGGGTTAAAACCTAACTGCACTATGAAACTTCGGGGATAGATCGAAGAGCGGGACGTAGTGGTTTTGGTAGATAGCACTACTTCATCCTACTCAAATAGTGAAGCAATTGGGCCTTAAGAGGGTTGACACATGAAATTTTGGAGTCATGATAGGATGTGACTGATGGAGAGGAGCAAGAGTTTGTAAATGGGTGCTTCTAACACTGCAATATATTCAATTGATGAAGGATTTTCTTCCCTTGGATTTAGGAAGCACTAACGTGATATTAGGTATGAAATAATTGCAGTCCTTAGGGGAGACAGAGATGAAATGAAAACTCCTGACAATGGAGTTTCGGGAGGGAGACAAGATGATGTTACTTCGTGGTTGCCCTAATTTGTGCAAGATGATGGTGACACTCAAGAATATGGTTAGGTCAATACAGAATGCAGGGTTGGGGTTCTTTAATAGTTGTATAACATTAAATAGACACATGACATGGAATTGATGGAGATTTTGACACCAATCCAACCATTCCTACAATAATTTGTAGAAATTTTTTCATTGTCACGCAGATTGCCGCCTCGGAGGGAACATGATAATGCAATAACCCTGCGACCAGGGGTTTCTCCATTTAATGTGCGACCCTACCGTTAACCCCAGGTTTTAATTCAATGCTAATAGAGCCAATTGAATCTTCTAGTAGAAGAGGAGGTCATCAAATTAAGAAGATGGAGCTTAGCTGCTTAAGGTTCATGTAGGCTTAAAAGAACAATTGACAACACTTTGTAATGATACAAAAACTACCGTTGTTGTTCTTAGTGGAAATGAAAGAAGTGTATTGTGAAGAAGTCAAATTGGCAACGAAATCAAAATAGAAATTGAATAATCAATACTCAAAAATCAAGGAAATCCCATGAGAATGAGAACTACATTTCAAAGTCAAGTGTTTCATTAGCATGACGTTTAGAGTTCTGTTTGAGAATTCATATTAGCTAAGAGCACAATCAATCGAAAGTGGAGAAGAAAAAAAAACCTAAATTGGAAAACTGATGATGCAGAAGTCATGTACAGAATAAAAACTAGAGTTGGGGAAAAATCAGGAGCATTGTGTTTTATTTTTTTTTGAATTGGTGTAACGAAACCCTCCTTTTTTCTTTGCGTTGATCAACAAGGTATTTTAAACTGCATGCACTATAAGTGGCAAAACTAAACCTCATGTACTAAATTTCTATGCATTGAAGTTTAAAATATTACCACGCTTCATGACCCCAACATGCATGACAACAAAACGAAGCTTTGTTCCTCCATCCAAAAGTGCTTACCTTCTAAAGCATGCTTTGAAGTGCACTTTTAACAACATTTCATACTTTGAAGCGTGAAGAACTAACAGTCTTCAATAAAAAAATTTATAGAATTACAAATCAAATATTATTAATACTTCACAATTGATTGGCACTGATTTTCATTCTCAGCAAAGCAAAGCTTTGTACCTTCACGTCAAAGTGTTTAACTTGAAAAACATGATATAAAGTGCATTTTTAACCATATTGCAAGCTTCAACGTCTGTTTTTAACAACTCAAATATAAGTAGTGGATTTACATGCATACCACACAACCCTTGTTTACTTATAGAGTTAGAATCTAAATTTCAATATTTAATTATAACACATAAATCTTTAAATCACATCAAAAGTACCACTAAAATTAACTTTTCAAAATTAAAATAAACCTTTTCATGCACATGTGATTGAGACACTAAAGCGCTATATAAGTAAATATTAAAGTTTAGGTGCTAGATATGAAACTGCATAAGAATTTTATAATGTGTGTGAATCCTCTATATTATTAATATTCCACAACTGATTAACAATCCTTTAGACGAGGAAATCATGCCAAATATCTAATATAAGGCATACGAGAAGTTAATATAACCAATGATTTCTTATGGAGCATGCAATGGTGCAAATTGATGCATGCATGGAAAACAACTAAAGCAAAGTAAATTCCACTTTGCAAGTATCCATTGCTCTGCAATATACCTGTTGATTAAGAGGATTGTCAGGGGACTTCTTCCATAGTTTCCACACCATGTCCCTGTACTGTGTCAGGGTCAACCCTGGTTTCTCTGCCTTCAGAATAGCAAGCTCTGCTTCTTCAAATGCCTGCGGTAACAAACCTACTATTCGTTAACCAGATCACTATGTAAGACAATTGCAATGAATCAAGAAAATAATATGTTCCACCATATGGGGTTGCTTCAAATTCAATAAGTTATGTGTAAGGTATTGTCTGGAAAGCTTTAAGGCTGTTTTGTCTTTCCAATAAATCAAAATAACATAACTTTGATAACAATAGAAAATGTCCAAAACAAAGTGATGTGTCTCACATGCATTTCACTCATGGATTCCCGATCATGGAAAACACATCTACAGCACAGCACATCTATAACATAACAAGACCAAACCAAGTTTTGAAATATCAAATTTGTAAGTATTAATGTATTGACAGTGTAGAGCGAGAACAAGAAGTTTCGATGACTTCATAGATATAAAACAAAAAATAATCACTGAAACAGCTAATGATAACTTTCCACATAACCCCTGTCAAAGGGAGCAAGTAACCTACCCAGCTCCCTTGCTAGCAGACAAATGAGTGACATTTTTACAAAATGCAGATCCTACACTATTAAGTGTGCGATGCTAACAAGCACCACATGGATTACTAGGGCATCCAGCCTATTTCATATTTCCGCAGGGAAAGCATGGTAGGAGCATCGATTGATGCCAGGTTCGTAGGCTATGATGTGATGACCATTTGCAACAGAAAGTGAAGAAAGAGTGACGAGCAAAGTTTTAAAATAGTATAAGTGATAAGATTTAAAACGATGGTTAGAAGTTAGAAGCATTCAAAAGTAAAATTCTTACAGCAGAATTAACACCATGCACAGCTTAAGATGAGAATATACAGCAAAAAATGGACACACAAACCAGGGAAATTGCAAATATGCTCAAGTTGGGCCAATGATGCCTAAAATATACTTGGTATGTAATTTGCTAGAAAAGAAAGAATAATGCCTACAAAATGCTACAATTATTTGCCCATAAAATAAAATAAAAGCAGCAGATGACACATCATCTTACTATTCATATTCATAACATCTTGCTAACTTTTACATAACTATTTAAAGGAGGATCTAGATTTATTGTGAAGGAAAAAATTACCATAATTAGAAAGTAATTCATAAAATGCAAAGAGAACGTGTGGTTGATATAAGAATGCAAAACTTCCACCGATAACTTCAAAAGGGATATGTCATTCCATTAAAAGAATAAGGACAAGCGGATCAAGGTGCTGGACTGACAATAAAACTAAAACAGGGAATTTACAGGAGAAAGTTGAGAAACAAAGCCAAAAAAAAAAAAAATAAATGATTAGTGAAAAAGGTGCAAATCAGGGAAAGTTTTGTGGATATTACTCATAACAAAAAGAGCATAAAAATTATCTCTAACATGCCACCTTACTAAATACATATAATAATTAGCAGAATACCTAAACAGAAAAGTGACATGAGAATAAATGATATGATTAGAAGAGAAAGGGAAGAACAATTATATCCTGATTAAAAGTTCCACAAAATGATCTACGTGAATTAAAATTAAGATAACTATAGATCATATGGAATAAAAATTAACGCACAAAGAGAACCTCGCATGAACGTATGAAGGCTAAGAGGATAAACCAATTGCTTCATCTTATATGTCAGATTGCATGCACAACAAACTAAGAACACAATTGGATCAAATGAAAATAATAAATATATCATAAGATAAAAAATAAGTGAACCTAGAAGAAAAGAAAACAGATTAGCATGGCTTGGGTTTCCGCGATGAAACCCAAAAACAATTTATTTTAGTGTGAAGGTAAAAGGTTTAGACAGTAGATGCAGTAGTAAGAAATTGATGAAAAAGGAATTACAAAAACCAGAAGAAAAATTCAATGAAAATTCATCTATAATGACAGTTTATTATGCCTTTTAAAATCTTCTCATCATCCATAGTTCTATACAAGTAATTCTATCAACTTATTTCTTATCCTCTAGATCATAACAATAGCATCTCACTTGTTGAATCATAACAGAGAATGAAAAACAAGTGACATGCAACAATGCAATCCTATACCATCAGACACTTGATTCCAACATTCTGATACCTACGAGACAATATATAGCTGGCATTAAAAAAGATAAATAAGATCATGGTCCATATGTAATAAACATTGTTGCTATCAAAGAATATTGTGGAGGAAAATGAGTATAAATAAGAATGCCAATAGCAGCTGAAATGAATTCCAGATCAGCCAAGGGCTTATCCATCTTAACCAAGCCAAGATCACCATACAGAGTCGGCTAAGTTCTCAAACTTGAATGCATCATCCATTCATCTCCCTAACATTAGATCAGACATTTGAATATTGGATCAGACATTCGAACTTGAATGCACACACCCAACAATCAGACAGCACGGAAACCAATGTCAGCAGGGGTACAGAAAACAAAAAAGATTCTTCAAATTCAGCTACCATTAAAGCCCGGATGTTAATTCTGCAATAGGGCTTACGGCAAACAAGAACAGCAGTTAGAAATGATTACTTGCTAGGGCATCTACTCAAATAAATTCGAAGAAATGGGTACAACCTGAATCTTTTCGCTGTTTCTCTTCTTTCCCTAACTTACGATATCCTAATTTTCAATCTATAACTAATCTATCACCAAAAACCCACATAAGAATGTCCTAATAACACGTTTCTTTTCACAATTAGTAAGAAACTTGTAAGAAAAAGCATAAAACAAAATAAATAAACCAGGAAACAGACGCACCTTAAACGAAGCCTTGAGTCGCCTTTCTGGATGGCGATCGGGCGGAAGCGTTGCATCGGCGACGGCCATCTTCGCAATCGCTTCCTCCACGGAGTGCGCCTCGATGACTGACTCGTCCCTGTTGGTATTGCTCACAAGCACCATCCGCTCGTACTCTTCCTCGTCCGCAGTCCGGCTCTGGCGTTTCTTAGCAGCCTCGGCCTCACGTTGAAGACGGATGCGCTCCTCCTCTCGACGACGAGATAATTCGGCCTCAGTTACCTTCGGTACGGGCACAGCGACGCGGTTCGCCTTAGGGTCGGGCTTGCGACTCGCTTTCTCCAGATCGAGGAGCTCCTGTTCGGCGAGCTTTCGATTCTCAGCGCGTCGAGCGGCCGCTTCTGCGCGCTTCTCCGACTCCTCCTCGCGTTTCTTCGCGGCACGGGATTTCGGCCCCTCTGCCTCGATCCAGTAGCGTTCTTCCTTCTCACGGTTCTCGTTCTCCTTCTTCTCCGCTTCCGCGGCGCCCTTCCGAGCTCGGGCTGCTTCCGCCTTCGTGTTCGTTCCCATCTTCTTCGGCATCTCCGCTCTCGCGATCGCAACTGCTGCTGTTAGTGAATCGACAGGCGAGAGGTGGAGAGAAGAGTGGCTTGAACTTGCGCGAGAGATTACTTTGAAGGCTGATCCCCCGTGACATATATATATAAGGGGGGACTTGCTGGCATAAGGATTATGCATCTCACAAGTAAAACTCTCAAGTTTATATATATGGCACTAAAAAGTTTATATTTTATATATTTCACATTTAAAATTTACTATTTTTTGTTTAAAATGCTCAATTTATTATAATAAGTATAACAATAACACAATTAGGATAGTTAAAATGATTTTTTTTTCGCGAATAGTGTATGTTCAATTCGCTAAAAAGCTCGTGTTTGATTTATTTGCTAAATAGACAACAAAGTACGAATATTTTCTAGCACGAATAAAGATTTGTTCGTCTTGTTCGACTAATTTTGTTTAGATATATTTATAAATATAATTGATGATTAATATTTTTAAATAATTTAATTATATACAATGCTACAAAGATTTATATCAATTAAAAATATTAATTAAAAAATAGAATATAAATTTACTAAATTATATTTAAATGATTTATTAATATAAATAAAAATATTTAAATCTTGCCTCTACTATTAATATCCTAAATATGTCTGATTAAGTTTATCAAAACGTCTTTTTCTTTGTGAACAACTGGTGTTCGACTCTCTAAGTAAACGAGATAAATACAAATTTTTTTTTTATTTGAAATATAAATGAGTTGAACACAAACAGAGGTATTTTTTAACGAGCCCAACACGAGCTAAGTCCTAGCTCACTCGTGTTCGTCTCATTCACACCCCTAAACACAACTTTGTTAAACCATTAGTAATTTGTGGAATTGTGATTCCATAAAGTTGGGAATATGACGACGGGATAGCAGCGTACAAAGACCTCGAAACCCTATCTTTCTCCTTCTTCTGCCTCGCTCCTACCCGAAACTATTAACCTCGTCTTTCTCCCACTTCTTCCCACCCACTTTTGCTAGGCTCCACTTCTCTAAATCCTATAAATTTGTTTTCCAACGGGATTCACTAAACCTTATATTTAAGTGATGATCTATGAAAAATAGGATTTAAAAACTTTATGATTTAAATATGTTATATATTTTTTATTATTGGCAGGATTTAGGTCAAACTCTATTAAACTCTCGCTCGAACAATACTACCAAATAACTCCTAAATTGACAAACTCTGAAATATTGGGGCGCCATTTCGTGTAATTGTTGTAGTTTCAATAGAATTTCCAATAGAATCTCTACAGCTAAGTGTGCTCGCATGGGATGGGTGGCCTCCTAAGAAGTTGCACCAATGAAACAAAATCGTGAGGTAGTTAGGCCAAAGCGAACAATATCTCGTTCGATGAGAGTTTGGGCTTTGATAAAAATGATATCAAAACAATAAGAATACGTGGCTTTCTTCGGACTCACGAAGTTCTCTCACCGCAGCTCTCAATTACGGAAAATTTTTACATCGGGACTCTGCACGTAGAGCTACGTGCGGAGTCTAGTAACAACGCGCCACGTGACGCGTGTCAGAAAAAAAAAAAAGAAACAACACAGTGAATATTACCCCATGTTATTTATGTGTTATTCATGTGTTATTGTGTGTTATTCATGTATTATTCATGTGTTATTGTGTTATTATAACACTGGGAATATTCTAGAAGCAGAATAACACCTGAATAACACACAATAACACATGAATAACACGGAGAGAATATTTTATGTATTATTCTGGCCGAATGCATTTTTTTTTTTGCCACGCGCGCCACGTAGCGTGATTTTATAGGTCTTCAGATGTAGCTCTACGTGTAGAGTCCTGATATAAAATTTTTCCTCAATTACAGTTGCGGACTTGCAAGTTTAATGTTAATGAGGAAACGGTGAAATTTTTTTTAATAAAATTTTTATAATTTATTTATTTATTATATGATGGATTTATCTAATATTAAATTAGAATTTAGTGGTTAAAGGAGAACGAACAACTGATCTATATATGAATGTCCGATATTATGCTACCAAACTATAATAATTAACGTCTAAGAAGCATCCAAATTAATTAATTACTTAACAATCAAAATATGAATGATTAAAAGTTTGTCAATAAAAATAAATAAAAGATCCCAAATTGTAATACCAAAAGCCTTTAACTACAATATTATTTTATTGGGGTTAATGAATTTAAATTTCATCCCCACTTGTCTATATATATATATATATATATAGACTCGTTGGTGCTCACGAATCTCGATGTAATCTTTCGAGCAAGAAACATTCAAATATTGATAAAAAGTAATTCAGCACTCCAATTTCAGCAAACATATAGTCAAACTGACCGGCTCGATGAGATGATCTTAAAGAAATAAAAACTAGTCTTATCCGAGTCAAATCAAGCCCATATCAAATCATTAAACAACTCTTGAAAAATTTATGGACAAATTTTGAAGGTTAAATAGATGTCAACTCTAGCATGCATATATTTGAATCGAGCGTCTCGACAAGATGAATCCAACGAGTCTAAGATCACTCAATTCCAATATTTTTAAGACACTAAAATCTCCATTAAACATCGTATCATCGAAGGAGACTCCCTGTGCTGTTTGATCAAAATGGTTCATATCTATGCATTAATTGCACATAAACTACTATAAATAAACCCTTACCCCTCACATGAGGGGGAAAAGTCTATAGAGAGTTTGAGGAGAAGCTGTAGCTCACACCACTGCGTACCGTCGGTGATCATCGTCGACCGCTGTCGATCTCTGTCGACCACCGCCTACCGTCGTCAACCATCGCCGAATTCAGTCGACTACCGCCTACCGTCGTCAACCATCACCGACCTTCGTCGACCACTGCCGCCAGCAATTGATCGCCGTCGACCGCTATCAACTCCTGTCAACTGTTGAAGACCAACACCGACCGTCATCGACCACCACCAACCAGACGCCGTCAGTCAATGTTATAGCTTTACACATATAGTTACCCTTTCCCTTCTGTGAGATAAGAGATTTATGTAAACATCAATTAATAGTGGATTTTTGTAACTGGGCCAAGCCCCGTGGTTTTCCCTTTTCGGGTTTTCCACGTAAAAACTTTTAGCGTCATCACTTGTCTGTATTTCATTTGTGTGTGTGCTGAATTTTCGTACAATGCAAAGACTTGCTCGATTTCTAGCACGCATCAGTTTGACGCCATATGTGGAAGCTCTCAATCCCACCACTAAAATACTTGCTTGATTTCATGCATGACAAACAGACAAAATATTCGGGAAAATGGCATGTCGTTCCAGGGAGATATTACGAAGTTAAGTGGGAAATGTTTCTTCATCTTCTTGTCCTGCAGCACGCTATTCTGCCAACGAGGGAGTTTCAAGTCCTTATATGGAAGAGCGCATGTGAAGAATAGAGGAGTCTCAACTGCAGATCATATAACTCCTACATGGAACCCAAACACCACCAATGAACAAAACTAGTTTACCATTAAATTCACGACATACGAGAAACATGTCTGGAGGAACTCGTACCAACCCCCTCCCCAATAAGGAACACTTCTCGTTCCAGGTCATGATGCTGAACTCTTAAACACTGCGAGTTTCACTCATCCATCTCATGTAGCTCACATACACCGCCACATCTTGCTACCATTCCAAATGATGTCATCCGTTACGAACTATGTCCGGGAAGAGTTTCATCTGGAGAAAAATGATCGCTTACACACTCACCATAACATCAATGAATCATCTCCCTTAGTAAATGCATTCCTTCAACACCCCATCACAATTGGCTTCAAACTGTTGAATATTGACGCATATGAAGGGATAACTGACCCATATGAACATATTGATCATTATCGAACCATCATGCACATTCAACGTGCCGCTGATGCACTTTTGTGTCAGGTGTTCATTGCCACTCTTAAGGAACAATCTTGAACCTGGTTATACTCTCTGCCGGGGGCACTGTAAATACCTTATAACGAGCTGACCAGACAATTTGTGAAGTAGTTCATATCAAATTGACGAATCACCAAGGATTCATCCCATCTATCAGAAATTTGTTAAAGGAGAGTCGTTCAAAGACTACTTCCGCATGTTTTTTACTGAAGCTCGTCAAAATTTAGGAGTGGATCCAGAGTTATTAAGGGAGGTCTTCCTTAGGGGGCTCTGCCTAGGACTCTTCTACTCATCACTGATGCAGGAAACAGTTCATTCTTATGCTGACTTTGGCCATCGTATAGAGGCCCAAATCACTGCAGATGATACCATCAGCGCACATATGGAGCAATTTGTGAAATTTAGGAGAAAGCGCAAGGGTAACTCTAGAGACAATAATCAATCTTCGCAACGGAAAAAGTTCGAACAACCGAAGAATTGTGATCTCCTTTTTCAACCTACGGGCCAATGAATTGAATATTGACCCAAGAAAGAATAGGGAGGCAACTGTTATGGCAAAAACAAATTTTATTATCTAGCACGAATCTCGATGTAATCTTTTGGCAAGAAACATTCATATTGATAAAAATTCATCCAGAGCTCCAATTTCAGCGAACTTATAGTCAAACTGACCGGCTCGATGAGATTAACCTAATGATATAAAAACTAATAATATCCGAGTCAAATCAAGCCCAAATCAAGTCATTAAACGACTCTTAAAAGATTTATGGACAAATTTGGAAGGTTAAACAGATGCCGACTCTAGCAAGCTTATACTCGAATCGAGCGTCTCGACCAGATTAATCCAATAAGCCTAAGATCACTCAATTCCGACATTTTTAAGGCACTCAAATGTTCATTAAACACCATATCATCGAAGGAAACTCTTTGGACCATCCGATCAAAATGATTCATATTTCTGCATTAATTGCACCTATAATACTATAAATAAACCCCCACCCCTCACATGAGGGGGAAGAAGTGTAGAGAGAGAGTTTGAGGAAAAACTACAACTTAATACCACGGCCTACCGTCCTCGATCCTCGCCGATATCCGTCGACCTCCGCCGACTACCGTCTACAGTCATTGACCATCGTCGACTTCCGTCGACCATCGCCGACTTCCGTCGACCATCGCCTGCAGTCGTCAACCACCACCGACCTTCGTAACCGCTGGTGACCACCACTGACTGTCGTCGACCATCACCAATCAAACACTGTTAGTCGACATTGTAGACTGAAACATATAGTTGTCATTTACTATCCGTGGGGCAAGAGATTTCTGTAAACATCAATCAATAGTGATTTTTTCACAACTGGGCCAGACCCCATGATTTATTCCTTTATGGGTTTTCCATGTAAAAACTTATGGAGTCATCACTTGTCTGTCTTTCATCTGTGTGTGTGTTGAATTTTCGTACAACGCTACGATAATAATTTGTTACTCTACCGCCGCGAATTTTCTAGCACGCATCAACTCTCTTTTAGGGGTTGTTCGCTAGAGTGAATTAGTGGCGTATCAATTAATTTGTAGAAATTTGATAACATTATGTGTTTTGTATCAAAATGTACAAATACTGTTTAAAGTTTTAATGAATTTAAAGTTTACATCATAGTTCATTTTGAATGAAATTAGAGCTCAGCCAATTTGGCTGAATTTGAATCACATTGTTCATGTAAAATGTTATGAGCAAGTCGCCACAGCTCGTCGGTCGACCGCTACTTCCATCCACCGCCCCCATCTGCTTTTTGTTCATGTTCTCTTTTTTATTTTTTAAGAAGTCATCAATGTCTATCGTTGTATGATTCTCTTTTCAAAGTAAATATCTCTTCTGGATCATATGGATTATCCAAAAAGGGGATAAATCGAAAGGTGAGGACATATGTTAATAAAGACAAGCAATAGAATAAAATGTGAAGAACTTTTGTACAACAAACAAACATCGCGATGATAGATAAAGTATTTGCATCCGAAGATCGGATTGAAACGACTTGTGACTGAGAAAGAGTTTGGGGCTTGAGGAATAGCTCTAGTTTTGTTGACCGTTGTAAACCGTCGCCGACCACCATCTGCTGGATGCCGTCGATCACTATGAGTCGTTGCCCGTTCCTTAGAACAATTTCATTCGCATGTCGACTTTGTATTCAGAAGACATTGTAACAATTTCTCGATCGTTAGCAAAGTTACCAACTTATAGTGAACTTGCACAACTTTACTAGACCCCGTGATTTTTTCACTTTATGGGTTTTTCACGTAAGAACTTTCGATGTCACTACGAGTTATATCATCTCTTTTGAGTGTGTATTGAATCTTCTTATCACGCCAAAGCGATAATATATAACTCTACCGCCGCCAATTTTCTAGCACGCATCAATATCTAATATATAAATCATTATATTATATGAATAATTTACATTAAATATATTAATTTTAATATATTAATATTAATATTTAAAGCTAAATTTTAAAAATAATTATTAGATATATAAATATCTAAAATTTATATTAATAACTTCAAATTTTCTAAAATATTCTTATCTTGTAATTTTTACTTGTGTTAGTTTTATAATAATAATTTGAACTTTTTTTAAAAAATAAAAAATTTAATTATAAAAGACATTGCATTTAAAAATATAATTAATGTGGGTCATACTCATTGGTACCATCTTTGCCTCCTTGAGCTCCAATCATCGCTTCCATGAGCCACTGCCGATCTGCTGCGGGGGAAACTCTACCGTTAGAATCACTTCGCTGGAATTGCGGACTAAAAAGCGATTATGACAGTACTAAATACGATTATTATATAAAACAAATCGCGGTTAAATAAGCGGCCGTAAGCCTTCCTCAACCGGCAAGCGGCGTCGCTTTTGCTTTTCCAGCATCGCGGCAAAAAGCGGACCAGATTGGGAGAGATAGAGTGAGCTCGAAGTGAGAGAAAGCGGAGGAGAGAGATAGTGAACCACAGAGAGAGAGAGAGAGGTCGGAGTGTTGGTGCGCGCTTCCTTCACTGGCTTTGCTGTCTGCTGAGGCAGAGTTTACATTGGGGGATGTGAAATGGCGGAGGAGTGGGGGAGATCTGGTCTTGTGATGTGGAGGAGGTGAGCGATCTGCTTTTGGAGGAGTAGTGTTAGGGTTTTTGTGGCCATCAATCACTAGGGGTCTGTGATATGGGGAGCATTTCGTCGGAGGAGGTGTCGGATCAGCAGAGCGAGGAGAGGTGCGGGAGCTACAGTCCCAGCGCCGATGTTAGCGAGTCTGAGAGCTCCAGTGGCTTCTCCGGCCGCCGCTTCACTGCGGGTGCTTCGAGTTCGTTTGCATCTTCGCCGCTGGTTATTGGGAAATCTGGTCTTGCTGGAGCCGATGCGGGCCGTGCATTGTTGCCAATGCCTGAAGCTGATGCTATGTTCTGGGAGGGAAAGTTGGAGAAGCGTGAAGTAGACATGTCTGGTTCGTCTGCTACTTTTTAGCTTCAGATCGTGTAGAGGGAAATGTGATTGTTATTTTTGGTTTACGCCTTCTGTACTTGCTCAGCATTTTGCTAATCTTACAGAGGTCGAGATGATGAAAGAGAGATTCGCTAAACTTTTACTGGGGGAGGATATGTCTGGCGGAGGGAAAGGAGTTTGCACCGCACTGGCGATCTCGAACGCCATTACGAATTTATCCGGTGAGATGAACTTTTTAATTAGCACCTATTAAGCTTTTGCATCTAGGTTTAATTGTGGAGAAACTTCCTCAGCTACTGTGTTTGGGGAGCTGTGGAGGTTGGAGCCGCTGGCCCCGCAGAAGAAAGCAGTGTGGATGAGGGAGATGGAATGGTTGCTATGCGTGAGTGATTCAATCGTAGAGCTCATCCCATCTCTGCAAGAGTTTCCAGGTGGCGGGACATTTGAAGTGATGGCATCGCGTCCAAGACCTGATCTCTACATGAACCTTCCTGCGCTGAAAAAGCTAGATTCCATGCTCCTAGGGATGCTGGATGGTTTCCGAAATACTGAATTCTGGTATGTTGATAGAGGGATAATGGTTGCTGATGCTATTGAAGAAGGTGGCGAGAGCTACCCATCTTTTGGGAGGCCGTCACTGAGAGAGGAAGAGAAATGGTGGCTTCCATGCCCACGAGTTCCTCCAAATGGTCTGTCTGAAGAGACGAGAAAGAAGTTGCAGCAGTGCAGAGATTGTGCAAACCAGATACTGAAGGCAGCCATGGCGATCAACAGTGGGGTGCTTGCGGAGATTGAGATTCCGGAAGCCTACTTTGAAACTCTTCCTAAGGTATATCAATAATCACTGAATTGCTGAACAGGCTGAATCTGAAGTTTTTTAAATCTGAAATGGATTTTCATAAATTTCGGAATTTGATTTTGAAAATCTATTAGTGACTTTTATTACTGGCAACCTGACTTGTATAGTACTTATATCATTAGATTGTTGGCAGTTTGTTTCTATTGTGTGGCCCTAGACGACGATAAGCTGCTTCTGCAGTTCATTTGTAGTATGCTCTGGAATGGGCCAAACTATACATGCCTTGAAATGGCATGAACATCACATATTTGTCCTAATTTTTGTTTGGGGCATTTTCATACATACTGCACAATTCCTATATATATTTACATATATAATATCTAAACTTTCATATTTACATACTTAAGACTGAAATCTTCGACATCACATCAAAAGATATCACTATCACTAACTTTTTAAGAGTGAAAAATACCTTTTCATTTATGGATTTTTAATACAAAGGTCTTATAAATCTAAATATCAAAATTGGTATGCATGTGCATGTCATACTTATAATGAGATCGTGCCAAAGACTTGCTTTCTAACTTGATGAATTGAATCCCGGCCCTAAATGATTCAAAGTAGATTTGACGTATGAAAGAAAACGTTAAATTTTACGGCTTCTTGAGTTAAACCCGCCATTTGAGCCCATCCATATTGATCTGTTATCTGAGTCTGTTAGTTGAAATTGAGGCAGAAATTCTCAATTATATTCTCGACTCACTCATCCTCGAAAATGATATGTATTTTAGACTACCTTGGCTACTCATATTCATTGATGTTATTTAGAGGCTATAAACCATGCATGGTTGCGGGAGGCAATGTTTTAAATACTATAAGTTTTTGAGGACAACTTTTCATGGGATTGTTCATTCCTTTAAGGTTAAAGCTATTGGTTGCAAATGGGCTTACTTCATCAAACTTCACTATGATTATACTCTGGATCATCATAAGACATTATTCTGGGTAATTAAATAAGACAATGAGATTGACTGTAAGAAGTTTTTTACATCTACTAGTAAAGTAAGTGCGATATGAATGATTACATCTAAGTTGCTTTATAAGATGACTAATCAGGCAAATAGCCATTTAAATGTGTTTTTGTTTTTGTATTTTTTTTTTTTTTTTGACAGTGACGAGAAGGAAGATATCTATTTGTTTCCCACTTGGGTATTTTGTCTCTCTCTTCACATATATGCAAATTGAAGTGCTATCTCTATGGATTTAAACAGGCTCCTTCGACTTGGTTTGACAAATTCTACTCAAATTAGTTCAAAGCTTCCTTTAATCCTTTAAGAAAAGCTAATAAGACTCTTATTTTTCTTTTAACATTCCATTGGATGGTACAAATCCTTTTTAATATTATGTTTTTGACATTGTTATACTTGGGATTTATTTGATACTGGTTGTTCTTTTGCAACTAAATTTTCAATAGGGATGTCAATTCGGGTTTGCGAGTTTAGGTCTGACTCGAAAATGACCCAACCAAAATCGGGTCAACCCGAACCTGACCCGAATAATAAATGGGTCAAATTATCTAACCCAAACCAGTATCGAATTAGTCACATAAAAAACATCAAGATTTACGTGGAAAAGCCTGAGTACGGGAAAAAATCACGGAGTCACACCATTAGGAAATTCCAATATTAATGAAAGAAAATACAGAGATATACACTTAGATCAACTCTCTGCAAATATAAATACTTACAAAACTTTGCTCCAACCATTTCTGAATCTCATAAGTGAAAGTCCTCGTTGAAATCATCATCCTCGAGACCTCGACCCCCTTTTTTGCTTCATGAGAAACCTGTCTAGAATGCCACATGCGAGATTGCAATATATCATATCTCAAATTGAACGCTTAAGAACCGAACCAAATACCGCGCTGAACAACGACATAAATATTCTATTAGCTCAAGAAGAATCACACTAACCAATGTCCCATGCGGCGTAATTATGCTACCCGTCGTAGCTACGCACATTTCAGCTACGCCAAGCCTACGCGAAGGAGCCCTTGAGGCTTTAGAATTCTGACCTTTGGTTGTCGGTTTCCACACTCCAATATTCTCCAAAATTTGCACAAGCCTACACAATATTTGCTACGATTAAAAGATTTATTTTGTGCATGCCCTGCCACCTCGTCACCTACCGCCTATGCAACCCCCGCGGCCGCAGCTGCCTGCTGCCCCACTCTCCCGTCGCTCCCCGCCCGCCGTAGCTTCCGGTCGCTCGCCCACCAGCTTGCCGGCCTCCCCTTGAGGCCGCAGTCCATCTCCCCCCCACCCCACACCTCGCTCTCTCCTCCGGTCGCTGGCCGCCCGCTGCTGCCACCAACCGCTGGCTGCAGCAACCGCCCGCCGCAACCCGCGACAGCCTGCCGACAACCGCCGCCCGCCCCCTGCTGCTGCATCCAGCTTCCCGCCGCCTACCACTTGCCTCCTAAATAAATTATTATATTATTTTCAATATACTTCAAAAAAAATAAAAAAACTTAAAAGTCTTGCATTTACGATATAGTAAACCAAACAACAATAAAGTATTTCAAATATATTGTAGTAACAATACTCTGCGAACATTTTATATTGTGCTTTATTTTCAACAAACAAAACAGTCTCTAAAGTATTTTAAATACATTATAATCGTAGCCAAACAACCCCTTAGAGAAATTTACATACGCAGCACCTTATGCATTTACTTATCTCACATCTAAGCTTTCATATTTACATACATAGCAGAATCTTGAGCTATGTATGTAAATGCCCCATTTATTTAATTTAGAATCTGCATTTAATTGCTGCTACAGATTTAATGTAATCAGTTAATATATTACTATGTCGTTGTAATTTCAAGTGCGTTTTCAGGTTACTTATTTTGCCAAATTTGATTAATGAATGGTTGTAGTTCTGATTTGCATTATGCTAAACATTTGATATATAGTGAGAACTCTCAAACGAGAGCAAGCAATCCAATTTACACTATTTAAATCTTTCTTTTTAATTTTTTTTTTTAATAATTGATTCTGCAATCTACCGGTGATGCGAGGTTTCAAATAATTTTAATCTTATACTTTGACCTGATACTTGAATGTATTTTTTGCTGAATATTCTCAGTATTTTCAATCCAAGCTTTGTATGTTGAGAAATCAACTGCTACATGAGACCGTTTTATAAAAGTGTTAATTTAGTCTCCAAATTATTTTATTCGGGGCTAAAATTGTTTTTATTAGGGACTATTTTAATTCATATTTAAAAAGTGAGGATTAAATTGACACTTTTATAAACTCTGGGGTTAAATCAAATGATCATTTTGACATTTTTTTAATATTTTAATGTTAGTTATGTAAGTACATAGGAATCGTGTGATATTTTATTTATGCTTAGCAAGTTATATAGCCTTTTATTTCCTACTTATTTTTAAAAGTGCTTTCATCAAGTTGTTATTTGAGCCGTCTTTTGCTCGAGTCATTGCAGCTCTTCTCACTCTCCATCTATCATATTGCGCATTTATAACCGAAATAATCAGATGCCATGAAGCTCATATACAAGGAGCTTTGTCTGACATAAAAGAAAGGAAAATTTACAATACATAACACAATTCTTATGTATTTACATGTCTAACACCCACAATTTGATATTTACACTTATAATATCTTGTTATCATAAACCTATGTATGAAAGGTAATGATGAGTGTATTTTTAATGTGATGTTATAGATTGGACTAGTATGCATGTAAATATGAATGTTTAGATGTTAGATATGTAAATATATAAGAATTGTGTGGTATGTATGTAAATGCCTCTAAGAGAAAGTTTGTCTAAATTAGACTTTAATGCTATTTTTTACTTACTTTTTGCAGAGTGGAAAGTCTTGTTTGGGTGAAATTATCTACCGTTACATAACAGCTGAAAAATTTTCAGCAGAATGTCTTCTTGACTGCTTAGATCTGTCATCCGAGCACCATACACTTGACATAGCTAACAGAATTGAGGCCGCCATGCATGTTTGGAGTCTTAAAAATCAGAAAAGAAATTCTCCGCATTCAAAGGGTAAAAAATCATGGGGAGGGAAGGTGAAGGGATTCGTTACTGCTACAGAAAGAAGCCAGCTTCTGGCACAAAGAGCAGAAGGTCTTCTCAAGAGCTTAAAACTCCGATACCCGGGCCTTCCTCAAACTCTCCTGGATATGAACAAGATCCAATACAATAAGGTTATTTCAGCCACCTCTCTCTCTCTCTCTCTCTCTCTCTCTCTCTCTCTCTCTCTCTCTCTTAATTTTGATGGTCATTTATGTATATACCACCCCATTCCTATGTATTTACATATCTAACACCTAAACTTTGCATTTTTAAAATTTTGTGCCAACTATATCTGCTATATCATATAAAAAATACCAATTTTTGACATTTAACATGTGAAATTCGCATTTTCATGCTAAGTTTTGGTGACATATGTTTGAATACCATTATTTCAGTTTTCCTCTCTCCATCTCTCTCCTCTTTCCCTTAATTTTGGCTTGATTTACATATGTATCACCCAATTCCTATGTATTTACATATATGTATTGCTTGCTCCTTATTCTTTATAGTTGCATTGTTATGTTGCAAGCTAGATAACCATTACTATACTTTATGGTAAAGTGGCATTTACTTTCATACCACACAATTCTTATGAATTTACATATCTAACACCTAAACATTCATATTTACATGCACAACATTCAAATTTTTAGTATCACATAAAAATGGGACCAACATTCCTTTCCAAAATTGAAATAAATCTATTCATGCATAAGCTTATGATACCAAGACGTTAGTATGTAAATACATAGGAATTGTGGTTTGTATGTAAAATTCTCCAAGGTAAAATGTCAAACCTAGCGTTGCCTCCACCCCATCTATATGATACATTCCTTCAACGTAGGATGTGGGCCAGTCCATCCTCGAAAGCTACTCCCGAGTCATGGAGAGCCTGGCATTCAATATAATGGCGAGGATCGACGACCTGATCTTCGTTGACGATTCAACGAAGAAATTCAGCGGTTCCGAAGAACACGCCATGTTCAACAGAGGCGGCCGGCTCGGTGGATTACCGATTCAGAAACGGATCTCGCCCAGCCCATTCTCGATCCAAAGCACCCCTTATGCCTCTCCATTTTCCACACCATTTTGTTCCTCCACTCCAATCAATGGAAGCCCCAGAAGAGCAAGATGGACTAAACCTGCTTCTGAAGATGTAGATAGAATTTGGTCTTATGCTGGAAATCTGGGTGCCAGAAAAGATTTGGGATCTGCTCCTGAAAGAGACTGAATTTTGATTAAGTTCACTACTGGGAGTCATTGAAGAGGTAATTTGATAGAATATTATATATACTTTTTTCTTGCATTAGATTGATAAATATAATTAATTAGTTAGTTAATCTTGATTACTATTCTTGTATTCTATAAATAGCTCCATTTTATTATAGAATACGAGGCTGCTAATCATCATTAACTAACTGATTAATTATGTTTATTAATCAAATACAAGAACTAACACATTCATGCTCTCATGTTGATCCATCTATTGTTTTTGATGTAGTGAGCTATGTTCTATGTAATGTTGCAGCAGCTGTGGGCTGTATGCATAGTCTTCTTAATTGTCAGGTAATGTGGTTTCAGTAAAATGCTTCATAGTGCTTTTCTATTGATATCTGGATACTATGCTATTGGGGCAGTTTTAGGACGACAACATGATAAGATGCTTAGAGCTATATACTATGTCAGTAAGACTCTTAATGAAGCTCAAATCATAGTAATGTTATGTAGATAGCAATGTCATTTATATAGTGTTTTTTCTTTTTTTTTCTAATTTTATTTTAGATTGTTTTATTATTTATCAAATGCTATGTTTAGTATAGTATGATTGTGCTTAATTATTATTATTTAATATATTCTTATTATATGTCAAAGTCCTGTATTTGTTTGACACCAAATTGTGTTTTACTTTAGAGCAGGAATAAGGAAAAATTGGCTTAGAATATTTGGATTAAACTTTTTTAGGTGCATTTACACGAGAAATTATTGCATCAAGAATTTTAATGTGGTTTTGCATCAGAACTCCAGTCTGGGCTTGCCACATGTACATGCAGACCTCTAATTAAATACATGGGTGGATCTGTTTGTACACTTGACAAATCCTGATTGAAGTCTTATACAATAATTTTTTTATTTACACTTACATTAACAACACTTAAATATATTTTTTTTCTATAAAAATTAAATATCTAATATCACATTAATTAGATAAACTAACTTTTTAGAAGTCAAATACACCTTTTTAGGTTTATTATACCAAGAAGTCATAAATGTATTTACCAAACTCTAGGTGTTAGATTTATAAATTCATAAGAATTGTGTGGTACTTTTGTAATTTTCATTTTTTTTTTTGAACAGTGCGTTGGGAATGGTCTAAGAAGTATTAGGGAATCAATTTTATTTGATTTATAGATTGATTTATAATAAATATGTTTAGTGATAATTATTTTTATAAATGGTAAACATAAATAAAAATTATTTTGTGTGCTTTTTAAACATATTAGTTTGTTTTAAAAACGAAATACAAAATATTGCAAAAATATATAAAATAAGTGTATTTCTATAAATGCAAAAAATAAAAGCAAAATAAGAAAGAAGTGAAATAAGGGAAAAAAAATATTGTGCTCGGAGATTGGACGCAAAGTTACGTCTGGACAACATATATGTTGTACCGGACGAAGCGAAGGAGATTGTGTCTGACGTATCATGTCTGCTCAACTGAAAAAATTGCGTATGTAAGACATACGTAAAATTGTGTACGTAAACACATGGTATACGGGGTTACATGAGGGTTATATCCAGGTTACAACCCCTTTATAACTTATTTATAACTCCCTTGTAACTTCTATGTACCCCTTGTAATCTACTTATAACCTTTTGTAACTCCCCTGTAACCTACCAATGCATGAAAACAGAAGTGCGGACTTATTGGTAGGTTACATGGAAGTTACAGGGGAGTTATAAGTAGGTTACAGGAGAGTTGTAACTCGGATATAACCCCCTTGTAATATTTTTATGCCCTTTTACGTACGCATCTCTGCATGACGCACGCAAATTTTTTCCCTGCTCAACATAGTTTGGGTCTAGACTCTGAATGAAATATTTTCTCACTCGGATTTGGTATTACAAATGCAAGCTTTCAAACTATTGAGTTATATTGGTCTTATAAGATAAGGACTAAGAAAAATCCTATTATAGGATTGGGATAATTACGTAAATATAATCTAAAACATTTTTATTTATAAATCAAGCATTAAGATAATTTTTTTGATGCATTTACGCACAGCATAATTAAATCATTGAAAATTTCATAAAATTGAAAAATATGAATTAATTTTTTATTATGAATTTTGATATGACAGTAAAAATTTCAAAAAAAAGGGTTATTCACATAAAGGCCACCCAATTCTTTTGTATTTACATAACTACCCTTTTTTTTGAGATAATTACATAAAGAGCCCCCAAAATATTACTCTTTATAAATCAAACACCAATAAGATTTTACACATATGCTATTGAAAATTTTTATATCACCAAAAAAATATCAATATTTTCAATTTTTTAAGATGGCATTAATATAAAAATTGAAGTTTTGATGTTAAAATGTAAATTGATAAAATTGTGTAATATAATGTAAATCTACCTTTTTTTTAATCTAATGCAAAATTATATACAGTTGGGTCTCTCTTAGTTAAAAAAACTAAGGGCCCGTTTGCGGCAGCTTATAAGTGCGGGGGCGTTTTTAACGCGGGGGCGTTTTTAAAAACGCCCCGCAGCGTTTGGTTTTCACTTATTGAAAAACTCTCCCACACTTTTTTTTTTTCCTATCGCGTGATGGGGAGTAATTACCCCGTGACCCCTGGGTTTCGCATTCGATCGCTCCCGTGCTCGCTCCCGCTCCCGTGCCCTTGCTCTTCTCTCTCATCCGCGTGCTCCGTTTCCGTCTCTGGTGCCCTCTCCCTTCCCCCTCGTTCGCTCCTCCATCCCCGTGACAGATCGGAAGCTGCTGGAGAACGATGGAACTAGAGGGATCAAGAAGGGGAGTGAGCTGGAGATAAAGCAACTCCCGATCACCATATTCCAACTCGTCGCTTCCATTAGTCGGGTTCGCTCGCCGAGAAGCCGTTCGAATCCACCTCCCGTCGCTCTAATCGAGTTCGCCTACTGTCCCTGTGGTAAAAATGTTCTTCCTCCCTCCTCTCCAATGGCATTTGTTAAGTGCTGCATTTAAGATTTTTGAAAATGAAGATTTATAGATTCGATTATATGATGAAATTATTTGGATGCCATCTTGTTCTAACTGGGATTTTGTAATATGGGATTAGTATTTTTTACTTTTAAGGATCATAGCTAATGCATTATTATTCTTTAGTAATCTGGGAGATTAATGGCTGCAAACTTCATCCATTTTATTTAATTAAAAAAAATTTGTATTTTATTCAGAACATGACAGAATGATCAATTTTCTAGAATCGATTCATTTTTCATAAGCGCAAACTAAACAGACAAACAACTTATTTATCAACAGAAGTTGAATAAGTTGCAGCTGCTCAAAAAAAGCCCTAAATAATTTACATAATGACGGGGTCGAGACGGTTCACGTGCAAGACAATAGTTGAAGTCCTCGGATATAATTTTGGACGAAGACTCCTAACATTTTTTTCTAAACTTAAAACTTAAAATTTTGCATTTAAATCGCACATAAACTGATAAATTAAAGCACCCTTCATATTTACTTGATTTGATTTTTTTTTTTGCATATTTGACATCCCTTAAGTCCCATTCACACAAAGCTAAGAGCAAATCATCATCATCATTGAAGCCTCAACGTCTAAACCCTAAACCTTCCCACCGCCCGCCGTTGTTGATCGGAAAACGCAGGACTAGCTTCCCTCCATTCGCACAGATGGGCAAGATTCCTCCTTCAATGCGATCGGCTCCTCTCCCCCTCTTCATGCTCAAACCCCGACCCTCTCCTTCTCCCAATCCCCCGCAGTCCTTGCCGGCCCCGGTTACCCCAAAACCCCAACGACCTCCCCTCTACAAAAGCCCCGCCAAAAAGAACAAATTGACCAAGAAGAAGATCGAATCAGCCGTCTCAGTTCCCTCTCCGACCCCATTTTTTCGCTCTCACTCCCTCTCCGAAGCCAGCGCGGTCCTCGATTCCATCGCCGATTCCCCCTCCGCCGACCCACATACTCTTCTCCAATCCTTCTGCAACACCGGCGCATCCCCCACCGACTCTCTCGCCTTTCTCCGTCACCTCTCACTGCGCTTCCCTTCCTTCTCACCTACCCGTTCAACCTACCACATCCTCCTCGTCCACTCCTGCCTCCAGCCCACCATCGGCGACATCGCCCCCATTCTCACTTTCCTCGACCTCATGTCCTCCTCCGGTTTCCCCCCGGACTCATCCTCCGCCGATCTGGCCATTCGCGCACTCTGCTCCGCCTCCCGCGAGGACGACGCCGCTAATCTCCTCCTCCGCAATCCCGCCCTCCATCCCGATCCCTTCACTTACAACTTCCTCGTAGGCCGCCTCGCTAAAACCCGCTCCCTCTCCATTGTCTATTCGTTCATCGACGACCTCCGCACCGCCGCCAATATTCTCCCTGATCGCATCACCTACACTATCCTCATCGATTCAGTCTGCCGTAGCCGCAACCTTCGCGAAGCCACGCGCCTCCTCAGCGTTCTGAAGCATTCAGGCATCAAGCCGGATTCCTATCTTTACAACAACATCATGAAAGCTTACTGCATGTTGGATCAGTGCGGGGAGGTGATGGAAGTCTACAACAAAATGAAGGAGGAAGGAATCGAACCGGATCTGGTCACGTACAACACGTTAATCTATGGACTATCTAAGTCCGGCATGATTGAACAGGCTAAGAAATTCTTGAATGTGATGGCAAGCACAGGTTTTTTTCCTGATATTGCTACTTATACTTCTCTCATCAGCGGAATGTGTAGGAAAGGAGACACCTTGGGGGCTTTAAAATTGCTTGGGGAGATGGAGGAGAAGGGTTGCAGCCCTAATGAGTTCACCTACAATGCCCTGCTTATGGGGCTCTGCAAGGCTGGGAGCCTAGATAAGGGTGTTCAGTTGTATAAAATAATGACTGATGGGGGAATGAAGCTGGAGAGTCCCACTTATGCTACTTTTCTGAGGTCTCTGTGTAGGGGAAATAAGATTGCAGAAGCCTATGAGGTGTTTGATTATGCGAGGGAGAGCAGGAGTTTGAGTGATGAAGCTGCTTATTCAGCATTGGAAAGTTCACTAAAGAGAATAAAGTAGTTTCAGGCATTGCAAAGGTAAGTTCTGGTTTTGAAACGTTGTTTGGTTTAAAAATTGAATTTTTAGGGGCACTTACATACATAACTCACAATTCTTATGTATTTACAAACTCACACCTAAACTTTCATATTTACGCACATAGAACTCAATTCTTTAATATCACATTAAAAATAGCTCTATTACCACTTTTTAGAAGCCAAATACATCTTTTGATGCCGAGGTTGAAATCTTCAAAGTGCTATGTATCTAAACATGAAAGTTTATGTGTGAGATATGTAAATGCATAAGAATTGTGTGCTAGGTATGTAGATTTCCCTTTTTATACTGAATGGTGATGTTTTCTCATGGTATTTTGATTTTATTAGATATAGCACCACTACCAGTGGTCCTTAACACCAATACATTAAAACCGCAACCGAATATCAGCAGGTGATAATATAGCAACAACTCTAGAAGATTCCACATGACATATATATACAATCTGTACTATATGAACAGTAGATAAAAATTAATGAAAGATTACTTTTCGCTCTAGCTTTCATCCCTGCCAAGTGAACTCCTTCTTTGTCCTTATGGGATCAGAGATGTTGGAATGATGAGCCAAGGACTTACCGGATCGGGACGCGCATTCCTCTTCTCCTAGGTAAGCTTTGATAGCATAAAGACAAGGAAGAAGTTCAGTGTCCCCCACAATTCCTATGTGTATAAATGGTTTTGCTGGATCAGTATACCCCATAGTTCAACGGGAATAATCCCGAGGGAGCCAAAAACTTCCAATTCTAAGTGTGCAATCTCATCGATCAAAACCTAACAGCCTCGCTATAATCCATGATCTCCCCCACTATTCTTCCTCACATCATTAGTCTCCATACTACTGCAAAGATTTGGGCAACTCTATAGCACATATTACAACTTACGAATATATCTATGATGATTCAGCTGAAAAATGAACTGCTCCATATATCCATGAAGGATCAAACTATGGTACAGTACCTAACAGAAATCCGAACTCTGGTGAATCACATCACTGTTATCGGATTCAAGCTGGATCAAGAAGATGTCATCCTGTATATCCTCAATGGCCTTCCTCCAACCTACAATCCTTTCAAAACGACCATTCGAACGACACTCCAACCTATAGCTTTGGATGACCTCTACTCCCTCCTTTGCAGCGAGAAGATCAATATCAACAAACGAAAATGCAAAGCAACTCCCTGCCACCAGAACTCCCATGACGCGTAATGCATCCCGAGGACAAAACACACATTTCACTAGAGGAAGGGACAAAACTTAGCCAACAAATCAAATAGGAGGTTTCTCCAATGGTTTGTGAGGAGGAAGGACATCAACTCAATTCAACATAATATGCCAAATATGCCATAAAACTGGTCATTCTGCATCTATCTGTTGGCATAGGACTAATATCAAATATGCACCCACAATTCCAGCTCAAGCCCTCAATGCTACCTCCAAGGAATAGATTCTAGACTTTTGTGCAACCGCCCACTTCATATCCGACCTTAGTCAACTCCAACCAACTACACCATATCATGGGACTTTACAAGTCATGGTAGGTAGCAGACAAGCAATTCCACTCCAGATCGTAAGCTCAAACTCTCTCAAATTCATCACAATCCTCTAATCTCTCATAATCCCTTTTCTATTTACAAACTAACCAAAGACAATAATGTTTATGTGTCCTTTGATCATTCTGGCTTTGTCATTTTGATCCTCAGATTCAACATATACTTCTCAAGGGTCCTAATTTTAGAGGACTACGCCACTTCCACACCTACTTATCTACCAAAAGCATTTACTACATCTTTCTCCAAATACAACAAGCTGAATTGTGGTATCGACCCTTGAGACATCCACAAACATTTTGGCCAACATATCTAAACACCAATCTCTCCTCATCCCATCCAGTTCAACTTCATGCAACACGGGCAACCTTACCAATCACAACCAGCCCTTTGCATCTAACATAGGATAAAAATATAAGCTGCTAGAACTTATTCATAGCTATGTATGGGGTCCTTCCCCAATTATCTCTTATCAAGGCTAGATATTACATTGTGTTTATTGATATTTCTCGAAAATTTATTGGGTTTTTCTTATGCGTGCAAAATCTAAGACCACAAGCATCACTAAAAATTTTATTAAATCACTCTAATACCAATTCAACATCAAAATCAAAATTCTTCGATCTGACCTTAAATGCATTCCTCGATGACCTTGACATGCTACACCAATATTCATGTCCCTACACCCCCAAGCAAAATGGAGTCATCGAAAGGAAGTATCAACACATCATTGAGATCACTCGGGCTTTACTGCATCAAGCACGCCTCCCCTACAAGTTTTGGACCGATAGCCTCTTTAGTGTTGTACACCTCATTAACCCACAAGAACCACTAATCACATATCGCCCTATGAACAACACCACCAATCCTCCCCGTCCTACACCATCTTTCGGTTTTTGGCTGCGCATGCTGCCCTTGGCGAAATCCTCAAACATTCCACAAATTTGAACGGAGATCAGGACAATGCATTTCCTAGACTACTCACTTCAACATAAGGGTTATAAATGCTTACACCCCACTATCAACAAAATCGTGTCTCGCCATGTGCTCTTTGATGAACATATATTTCCACTTTATTCAGCATCTTATACCCCTTTGATTACTCAACAACCTACCACCTTTCTGATTCCACCATTCCTATTTAACATCTACCACCTATTTATCCCCTACGGTCCAACCTCCTCGTACTCTGCCAACGCTCTCTTCTACATCTCCAATTCAAACTACTACCACATCTTCTCCAACAGCTAGGTGAGCTGCCCAATCGAATCTACTCAATTCCAACCCATCTCCACATCCCATGATAACCCGCTTCAAAACGGGTACTGTTAATAGTGACTCACAATTGTTAGACTAAAGGCAAAGGGGCATTCTTGTACTATTGCCTATCCTTTAAGCCTCTTGTTTAGGCTCCTTCTATTTTAAATAGATGAGGGTGGGTGAGGCTTAGGCTATGAGATTGATAAGAGAGGCAAGTGAGATAAATTCTGTCCAAGAATTGAAGAGAGTGAGGTTAGCTTTTGGCTAAGGTGAGGAGAGCATCTTGAAGGGTCTTGGGAGCAAATGAAGGCCATGGAAGATGAGAGCTCATCTTGTAAAGCTATGTAACCTCTTGCATTTTGTATTAGTGAATTTCATGATCGTTTCCCTCCCGTGGATGTAGGTCCAAAGAGACCGAACCACATAATTACTTTGTGTTCTTGTGCTTGCTTGTGTTCTTTGTTTTTTCTTCTAGCCAAAATCGATTTTCCCACAACAATTGGCGCCGTATGTGGGAAATTTACTTGTTGGCTAGAGGAGGAAGGATATTTAGAGATAAAGAATTGTACATGAGGTTCATTCTTGAACCACGACTTCAGCTTCCAGGTTCTTGGAAGAAGGAAGTAGTTAGCTCTTCTATCAAATCACAGGCAGCAGGAATTCGGCTTCCAGGATCTTGAGCTAAGGAATACATTCGGCTCTAGGGAGTTTGCTTCTTAGAGGCTCTGCAGGTGTCGAACAGCCTAGCAAATAGGTATGGAGTCTTCTTTGAAGCCTGCAGGTGAAAGCAGATAGTCGAAGCACTGTAGGCGTCCTTCAGCAATCCAGCTGTTTCTTTGGAAATCCAAGTTCTTGTGTTGCAGGGTTTCGAGTTCAAGGTTCTTGGGAGGAGGAAGGGTAGTTCGACAATTCCATTTCATTGCAACCTGCAGGTGTTGGCTTCTTGGAGTTCTTTGGCCAGAGAACTTTACATCCGGCTTCAGATGTTCCCTCCTCCATTCGACTGTCAAGGTTACAGGTCTTCAGCTGTCAAGACAGCGATATGAGTTCGGCTGGAGGTTCGTGAAAAGTTCGGCTCGAGACAGGGATTTGCGATCCCAGAGGAAGAATTCATGACAGGTAGTTTCCGCGACTGAGGCGGAGAGTCCAACAAGCAGTTCACGGGTGGATCTGAGGATCGCGATAGGAGCGTGCAGTTCAGATCATAACAGAAGGAACGACGCGTGGATTCAGCACTCTAAGGGAGTTCGCGCAGGACTTCGCAGCAGCTTGGTGGTTCGCGCAGGTGAGGCGCGGCGCTGCTCGGGCGGGGTTCACTCGGTCCCAGGCGCGAAGAAGCAAGTTTGTTCGCTTCCGGTGTTCGCGTCGTTCGGCGCGAGCAGGCAGCGACTGTTCGAGAGGGGGATCGCAGTGTTGCGGAGGAAAGAAATCTTGTTTTGCTAGGACTCTTCTCAGCAGGGAATTCGACACTTCCACTGTAGCATATTCGGCTGCTACCGAGTTCGGCTACCACAAGGAATTCAACAGAATTAGAACAATGGATTTCCTTTGGTCATTCCAAGGTTTCGTTTCCAGGAAATGCGATAGATTTTGCAATTTGGTTATTCAGCTTTTCTCATCTACGGGAAATTACGCGGAGTTCGATCCTCTTGAAGATCTTGGTGCATAGGCGGTCCGGTTTCCTAACAATTGGAGGTACGACAAGGAGGAACTCGGCGAGTGGGTTCTTTGGCTTTTTCGATTTCGGTTGGAAGATCTTAGTGTGAAAAGTTTGTTTGGCGGAACAATGGGTTCTGCTAAATTTGATATCGAGAAATTCACGGGGAAAAATGACTTCGGCTTGTGGAGAGTAAAGATGAGAGCTCTATTGGTTCAGCAGGGTGTTGCAGAAGCCTTGCAAGGTTCGGCAGCATTGCCGGCCGACATGACCGAAAAAGAAAAGAACGTCATTCTGGACAAGACTCACAGTTTGATAATTCTGAGTTTGGGCGACAAAGTTCTGAGGGAGGTGTCGAGGGAGACAACTGCACAAGCACTTTGGGCTAAACTTGAGGTACTTTATATGACTAAATCTTTGGCTAACAGAGCGCTTATACTCATTCAAAATGCACGAAGACAAATCAGTTTCGGAACAGATTGACGAGTTCAACAAGATCATAGTTGATCTTGAAAACATCGACGTCAAGATGGACGATGAGGATAAGGCCTTCTTGCTTTGTTAAACTACATTCTAGAAGCTACGAGCATTTCGGGGATGTGATGCTCGCATGGAAGGAGTACGGTATGTGCTTTGGAAGAGGTTCGATCGTGATCGAGCCGAGAGCTTTAGAAGAAGCACGACATGAAAGAAGAAGCGGCGGAGACGGTCGGCCGTTAGAGGAAGATCGAGCGAAAGGTTCAAAAGTGATCGAACGGATCGAAATCCGGAAAGAAGAGCGAAGTCGGTTTTCTAAAAGATCCAGCGAGGTGTTACCACGCTACACGAAGGTCAGCTCGGGAGGAGCTGTCCGAATAGAAAGAAAAGTTTTCGGGAGAAGCGCAAAGATTCGGAGAAGCGAGTGTGGCCTCGGATGAGCTATGATTCGGCGAAGGCTTTGGTGATATCATAATCGGAATCCAGACGGAGTGGATCCTCGATCTAGGTGCTCCTTCCACATGTGCCCTCACAAAGACTAGTTTGAGACACTGCAACTGGCAAACGGTGGGTCTGTTCTACTTGGAGATAATAAAGCTTGCCGGGTACTTGGCAGCGGAACAATCAGAATAAAAATGTTCGATGGAGCTGAGCGGATACTTCATGTAAGATACGTTCCTGAGCTTAAAAGAAATCTGATCTCTTTAGGTACTCTGGAGTCAAGTGGATACACGTTCGAGGCGAGAGAATATCTGCATCGAGTAGTCGAAGGTTCACTCGTAGTCGTAAAAGGGGTCGGAAAGAATGGGCTATACTCTCGAGTTGGAAGAGCGTCATCGACGACTTCTCGAATGCGGTTCGATCGAGCCGACGGGACAGATTATGGCATATGAGGCTGGGGCATGTAAGTGAAAGAGGCTTACAAGAGTTGTCCGACGAGAATACGGTATGCGGAGATCGAGTCGGCGAATTAGATTTACGTGAACGAGTGTAATGGGGAAGGCTACTGGGGTGAAGTTCTCACGGAAATTACACGTCGAAGAAGCCACTGATTACGTACACGGTGATTTATGGGGGCCGGCCGAACTCGGACTCATGGAGGAGGGAGATGCTTCGTGTGCATCATCGACGACTACACGGGAAGGTATGGGTCTTCATCCTTCAAAGCTAAGGATGAAGCTTTTCGACGGTTCGAGAGGCGGTTAACTCTCGCGAGAAAAGCAAGATGGGAGCAAAATGAAGCGCTTGAGAGCGATAATGGTTTAGAGTATTTTCGGAACGGTTTGAGGAGCTGTGCGAAAGAATGGTATCGCGAGACACGAGACGATCCGGAACACTCCACCAGCAAAATGACCTAGGTGAGAGGATGAACGGGACTCTCTGAGAGAGAGTGAGGTGTATGTTCTTTGAATGCGGAGTCGCCAAAAGTTTACGGGGTGAGCTGTGTCGGCCGCCTGCTACGCTATCAACGGATATCCGTCGACAGTTATCGATATAAAGACTCGCTTTGGAGATGTGGTACGGGAAAGCGAGGTAACTACGATAAGCTTGAAAGTTTTTGGATGTATTTTTTACGCTCATGTTAGAACGAGGATAAGTTTGGAGACGAAGCTTTGAAGTGCGTTTTCATTGGATATCGCACTGGAGCAAGGGTTACTAAGCTTTGGTGTCTGAAGCAGCATAAATGCATCATCGGCGAGAGACGTGACGTTCGATGAGTCCAAAATGGCGGATCTTGAAAGCTACGTTACAAAAATAGTGCCGTAGGAGGGTTCTTCGATTGAGGTGGAGCTACAACAACTACGAGCTTTGGTCGATCGAAGGAGCTATTGTGAACGATCGGGATGAAGTGGCGGAGAAGGCCAGACGAGACGAGACCGGAAAACGGATCCGGATGATTACGGTGACATGAGACGGACGAAGAAGAAGCTATCGAGACCGCGGGAGAGATACGGTCGTGCGGATATGATCTTCTACGCCTTGAGTGTTCTTTGAAGCGATAGAAGAAAGCTGAGCAGAACAACTATAAGGAAGCGCTTAAGAAGACGAGGAAAAAAATAGATGGAGTTGACGCCATGAATGAGGAAATGACTTCTCGATGAAGAACGAAGACTAGGAAGCTTGTGGATCGACCAGCAAACGAAACGTGTAGTTGGTTGCGAGTGGGCCTTTAAGAAAAAGGAAGCGCACGAAGGTATTGAAAAGATCGGATACAATAGCGAGGCTCGTTGCGAAGGGATTCACTCGGGTAGAAGGAATTGAAGCTGACGAAATTTTCTCGTTGTGGTAAAGCATTGCTCCATTAGGATGGTTTTAGCACGCGACGGTTCGATTCAATGCGGAATTAGAGCGGCTAGATGTTAAGGCTGCATTCATGCGTGGAGAGCTTGAAGAAGCTATCTACGTGGATCGGCAGGATGGGTACGGCACACAGAGACGGAGGACAAAGTTTGCTCTTCGAAGAAAGCTTTGTATGGACTAAAAACAAAGCCGCAGAACGATGGTACGAAACGATTTGATGAGTTCATGTTAAAGATCGGTTTTGTCGAAGCGATTACGACGAGTTGTGTATACGTGAAGTGACGAAGACGAGTGAAATAAATCTTGCTTTGCTCTTATATGTAGATGACATGTTAGTAGCGATCGAAGCGAGGAGGAAGTCCGGAAAATCAAAGGTATGCTCGATTCGAATTTGACATGAAGGACACAGGGCCTGTTCATGAAGATCACAGGGATGGAGATTAAGAGAGACGAGAAAAGGGCGAGCTTATTCTTATCTCGGAAGTCACTATATTCGGAAAGTTCAGCGAGGTTCGACATGCATGAGTCTAGCGAGGTGCAACATCGATTGGTCGGCATTTCAAATTATCGAATTCTCGAAGCACTTGAGGTCAGAGCGAAGAAAGAATACATGGAGGGTGTCCACTACGCCGGTGGGGTTGGTAGCATCATGTATGGTATGGTTTATGTGAGACAGGATCTGCTTTCGCGCGTCGGTATTGTTAGCGAGGTTCGTAGCAAATCCATGTGAGACTCGTGCAGGAAGCACTAAAATGGATCACGAGATCTTAAGAAGCACTGCTGATTTGAGACTTCTCTTTAAAAGACGGGAAAACAAAGAAGATAAGTTAGTTGGTTACGTGGATTCGATTATCTTTGGAAGCATCGACACCGAAATCCTCTGTCGGATTCATTTTCATTTGTTTTCGGCCTTGCTTGTCGGTTGGAAGTCTAATTTTCGATCCGTCGTGGCTCTCTCATTACTGAAAGTGAGTACGTCAGCGTGTCGAAACGATCGAAAGCCGTGTGGTTAAAGCCATGGGTGAAGAGCTTGGGATACCTCGAAGGTGGTAGCGTGATTCTGCGACAATCGAAACACTATTCATCTCACCGGGAATCGGGTCTTGCCATGAAGGTCCGAGCACGTTGATGTGAAGACCGGCTTTGTGAGGGATGTCGTCACGAAAGGCTCGATAGTAGTGGAGAAGATCTGCGAGGAGAATCACTGGCACATGCTCGCTGTGGCGCTACGCATGGCTAAGTTCGAACGTTGTTTGGACAGTGAAGCTCTCTACGAGTGAGGGCCTCGGGGGCGAGTGGAGGGAATCGTCTTTTCGGAGACCGATATTGAGAGTCGAGTGGAAAATTGTTAATAGTGACTCGCGATTGTTAGGCTAAAGGCAAATGGGCGTTCTTGTACTATTGCTATCATCCTTAAGCCTCTTGTTTAGGCTCATTTATTTTAAATAGATGAGGGTGGGTGAGGCTTAGGCTATGGGATTGATAAGAGAGGCAAGTGAGATAAATTATGTCCAAGAATTGAAGAGAGTGAGGCTAGCTTTTGGCTAAGGTGAGGAGAGCATCTTGAAGGGTCTTGGGAGCAAATGAAGGCCATGGAAGATGAGGGATCGTCTTGTAAAGCTATGTAACCTCTTGCCTTTTGTATTAGTGAATTTCGCTGATCGTTTCCTCACGTGGATGTAGGTCGAAGAGACGAGCCACGTAATTCTTTGTGTTCTTGTGCTTGCTTGTGTTCTTTGTTTTTTCTTCTAGCCAAAATCGATTTTCCCACAACAGGTACCCTCAAACCAATCCAGAAACTCAAATTATTCTACTAAACTCAGCCAAATCCTGATCCTATTTCCTGCAATCATTCCTTGAAACATTATCATCGGCTAAATGCCATGCAAGAGGAATTCAATGACTTTCGGAAACAAGGAACATTAATCTCACTCGTCTCTCTCTCTCTCTCTCACACACACACACCCTACTCACGTTGGACATAGAGTACTAAGGTCAACTCTAAAGGCATGGCTACGAGGCCATACTAGTTGCTAAGATCACTGAAAAGAATTCGACATAAACCCCATGAAACATTTTAGCACTGTAGCTAAACTTCTTACAATCCGCATACTACTTGTCGTTGCTCTCGACCATAACTGGACCATACTTTAATTTGATATTTCAAATGTGTCACTCTGCGACGCACTCAATGAAGCAGTGTACATGAACAATCACCGTAGTTCCATGATCCACAATTCCTTAAACATGCACGTCTACTTGAGAAATTCTTATATGGGCTCAAACAAGCCCTCTCCAATGGTTTCTTACCTTCTCTGCCTTCTTCACTATATGAGGTTTTCAAATCAGCAAGGTCGATCCATCCCTGCTTCTCTATAATTAGCACACTATCCGCATCTTCGTAATCATTTATGTTGATGATATTTTTATCACGAGCAACAATTCCACGCACATTTCACAACTTACAGAAAATCTGGCTGCTTGCTTCCAGCTCAAACATCTCGACCCCGTTGGCTGATTCATGGGAATTGAAGTTCACCACTCGGAAAATTAATATTTCCTTAGTCAATAAAGGCATGTACTTCATCTTCTTGAGACTGCTCCATCAACACACGTATGCAAACGATGCAACCCACTGCTACCATCCCAAGCCCTCTATTCCACAACTCGACACTTTACCACCAGCTGACAGGGGTGCTCCGGTTCCCCATCATACACGATCTACGTAGTTAATCGCCTTTGTCAGCATATGCACTCACCCACTATAGACATCTATGCGCCGCTTACTCATTCGTTTCGCTACTTGAAAGGTTCGACCCATTTTGGTATGAAGATTGCACCAAGGAACCTTCAACTCATATCATATGCGGATGTCGACTGAGCGGGTGATCACTCTGACCGAAAATTCACAACCAAGGTACGTTCTTTTCTTGGGAACACTCTTATTTCCCGACAATTGAAGAAACAGTCTATTGTCACTCGACCCTCCACCTCCACCGAGGCCGAATATTGTGCATTAACCACTGCTACGACTGATATCCTACGGCTTTTGCGCCATTTCGGAATTTGGAATTCCTATCACTCAACCGACACATCTCTATTGCGACAACATCTCAGAAATATCCCTAGCCATTAATCCTATATTCCATGTGAGGAGCAAACACATGGAGATCGATCACCACTTTCTTGGTGATTGCTTCAACCTCAACAACATTCATCTTGAGCACATTTAATCTCGATAGCAACCAACTCACATCCTTGCAAAAGCTTTCCACAAGCATCAATATTGTGATCTTCGCTCCAAGCTTACTGTTCTACCAAGAATCATCATTTTGCAGGAGGGTATTAGACATAGCACCACTACTATTGGTCCCCAACACAAACGATATTAAAACCATAACCGAATGGCAGCAGGTGATAATATATCAGCAAATTTAGAAGATTCCACATGGCCTATATATATATTCCTTGTAAACAATAGGTAAAAATTAATGAAATGTTACTTTTCCCTCCAGTTTTCATCCCTGTCAAGGAAACTCCTTCCCTGTCTTTACATTTAGGCAACTACTAAATCATCCTTTTCTTGGAAGATTTACATACATACCACTCAATTCTTATGTATATACATATCTAATACATAAACTTCTTGTTTTACATATATGCCACCTTACCTATGAATAAAAAGGTGTATTTCATTCTTTTAAACTTAAAACAGTAGTCTTTTTTGATGCGATACAAAATATTTGGGTAGTATAAATGTAAAAATTAAAGTGAATACAAATATTTTTTGTATTAAAATGTAAATACACATTTTCATGCATATGTAATGATGTGAACAGGATCCCGACGGAACCATGAGATTGATGTTCTAGTTAGAAAACTGATGGGCTAAGACGAAATTGATAAGAATCAAAGGCAAATTCGTATGAAATGCTTGAAAAAAACTCTTGAAAAATCGTTCGAAAACTCGGAACAAACCGAAATAAAGGTAGAACACAACCTGGCGGTGAAATAGATTGAGATAAACCTTGACTCAGTGCTCAATGCAAACAAGAACGTTGGTATAAGACTTTCACCCTATGCTTGTCATGAGGAAAGAACCTTGGTATGATGGTAGACGCTACAAATGGCTAAGAGCTCTGCAGGAATCTTAAGGAAAAAACCTAAGGAATGAAGCACTTGCAAGTTGTTTTTGCCAAAGTCTAATAGTCCATTTTCATTTAAAGTAAGGCCTATTTATAAGCTAAAGCTTACAAGAATGAAAGAGAAGATAAAATATTTTCTTCAAAAAAATAAATAAAGCTACATAAAATTGGCATGCAAGCCAATATTAAAACGCAATAAAATAATAAACATCCTGCCATAATAATATGACTAGGTTATCCTTGAGCTTGGATTAAGTTAACAAATCTTGGCGGGTCTTTCTCCTTAGATCTCCATGAATTGAGCTTAAGTCCAGTCTCAGACTAATCAATTAAGAACTTTCTTAACCGCTTCACGACATCCCAGTAATTGGCCCACATGAAACTTGAATTAAATCTTCTCTTGAAGTCGTGTCATCGCCATCAATGCTATCATTTACATCATGTAAGCCGATATATATATGTAAAAATTAAAGTTTAGGTGATAGATATGTAAATACATAGGAGTTCAGTGGTATGTATGTAAATCTTCCAATATAATTTCAGGCAGAATGTAATGAGGTGTGATGCAGTTTGGCCTTTAAAGTCCAGCTTTTGAGCTTTCTACAATGGCACTTTATAAAAAAACATCCTTAATGTATTCAATATTTCTACTATAAGGTTGATTTTTATGTATTTACAGATCTAACCCCTAAGCATTGCTTTTTACATTCATAACCCTTGAATCTTTCCATATCACATAAAAAATGCCATCAGTTTAATTTGTAAAAATGAAATGCACATTTTCATGTGTAGTGTGTATGAATTAAATTACTATTGGAGTGGTTGTTATGAATAAATTATTTAATAAATTTAGATTTGATATTTTGAATAAAATGAGGGGCATTTATGCCAATTCTTATAAGATGTTTCTATTATTTTCTAACAATATGAATGGCTACAAGATTTATTTATTTAGAAAATATGATATTTTAATGTTTATATGAGGTACAATAATTAATTTAGGGTATGTTTGAGGCAGCTGCAGCTTATTAAGAAACAACTGTGAAGCTGTTGAATAATAGTTTAATGTTGCAAAAAGCAGCAATAACTATTATAATTTTGTTTTTGTTTTTTTGGAAAAAGTATGACTAGCTAGAAAGCTGCCATCACACATAGTCATGACCGGTAAAAAAATGCTGATTGTAGTAAAAGCTGTCAAAACATATTTTATTTAAATAGGTAAAACTGTGATATTGTGCCGCACTGTCATTGCACCGCTGTTCTAAACACTCTTATTGAGACATGTATTTATGTGTTTTTTTTCCCTTAAAAAAATCACAAAAAAACACAGCATTATCAAATTTTAATAGCGTGATTTTAAAACATTATATTTTATAAAATAACTTTTAAATGAATTTTGTTGAAATGAAAAGCTTAATCGAACAAGGCATTAATAATGTTTGTTCGATTATGAGTAAAATATTGCAAATAAATGATAAGATTATTTTGACTAATTATAATTAATTAAATTTTGATTTATTTATTTTTAATTATTTTAACGGTTAACTAATTATTCAGTGAACATAATTTTTGTTATTAGAAATTGTATTAGACTAGTAAATAGTTAATCAATAATTTAATGTTCAATTATTAATTATTGATTGCTTATTTATTACACAATCAATTATTAACTAAAAATTTTATTTTATAACTTTTCATTTTCCTTAACTAAACATAAATTAATTTTCTATCAGATTTATATTATTATGTATAAAATAAAAAACAATTAATTTAAGAAAAAATTAATAATTCATTTATTAATTAATAAACATTTAAATGAATTAAAAATTAACTTAAATCAGATTAAATTAACCAACTTGCTAGCTTGAACGTTCTTCTTCCCTCCCGTGACTTTTTAGTTCTCCTCTTTCGAAATTATAAGAGCTGTTTAAGAGAAAAAATATTACGCCTAAAATTCTGGCATACGAACTTCAATTAAAATTTGATGTGAAGAAATCTGAAACCCGACTTAGGCCTCATTTGGTTCCCGATTTTTGCCGCGGCGCGGGCAGGTAAAGCCGCTTCGCCATTTTTTTTCCCGTTTGTTTTGCTACTTCGCGGCATAGCTGCCGCGAAGTTACTTCGAAGCCGACCGTGGATAGAACCCCGCGGCCCGCGGTTGAGTGCTGGCTTATTACGCTTTACCCTCGCTTCGCTCCTGCCCTAACCCTCTCCCGTTCGACTCTCCTCTGCAGTTCGACGCTTCTCTGCTTATGATCATCGCTCATCGCATTTGCGCCCGTATTATGAACGCATAAGAATTTTGAAAGGCAAAGCTTTCTAAGACAGCGCAGCTGCAGCTGCGCCAAACAAACCCTGAAGTACAACGTGTTTCCTTCTTTTTTTTTTTTTTTTTTTTTTTTAATTTTAACCGGAATCCACATCTAACATTAATAATACCATTGTATTTCCTACGGCGTATAACTCTCATTGGCGCCATAACCACCTCGTTCCACCTTCCTCTTCTCCATTCCCTTCCCCCCACCATTAGACATTTTTTGATTTTGGCTAAACCGCCTTGCAAGTTCATCGACGGAAGAGTTGCCGCGCGCCCATCGTCGCTCACCACTTCTTCTCGCTTTTCCGCTCCAACGAGAACGGCGCCTTAGAAGATGGAGGATGTCGGGAAGACAGGGCGCAGGTCGCGAATGGTTATGCAGAGAAGCTCGTGGGATCTGCAGAGACGTGACGGGGTTAAATTTGTATTTTATACGTAAAATTTGTTTTTTTTTTGTTATAACGGGAACAAACAGAAAATTTTGATTTCGCCGAAACGCAGCTTTGACGAATTCGCTTTTCTAACTAACTTCCTCAAGCAGACAGTCGCGACTCCCCTTCTCTTTCCCCACTCTGCTCCGTTCCTACAAAAAGGTAACTTTTGTTTTGATTTAAAAGTGCCATTTTTGCTGCTTGGCAGGGTTTAGTAGATCCTGGAGTTTGGCAGAGACGGAGGTGAAATGGGATTTAACATTCCGTAGGCCCAATATGCCATTTTGCTACCGTTTATTAGGATTGACGCGAAATACTGCCAATCTGGCTATCAAACGGTCGCTAAATCTAGTTAATCGGATCACTCTAATTTATTAGGTACAATGAGACGCTTGATCGAGTTGTGCTGTATTGTGTTATGGTTTGAACGCTTGATTTTTCTTCCTGCTGCAACTGCGACATATCACTCTACATCTCAAAGAGGTGCGTGTGATTCGAAATTTTCTGGTTAAGTGATAGTTTCTTTTCTTGACTCTTTTTGTTTTAAAAATCTTTAGTGCATTTTAGGGGCCGTCTGACAATGGATTAGATTTAAGTTTTTAGAATTTAGTAAATTCGATAACTCTGAAATTACTAAATTCAGTCCAGAAAACTGTATGGCAACAGATTTAGTAAGTCCTGTAAATCTAATAAAGGTTTTTGGCAAGATTTAACCCATCACATTGTTCTCACATGCATTCTTACCTTCCTTGCGCCGTAAATCCCGTAAATCCGCCAATTCACGGGATTTAATAAATCCTAGATTTACAGTCGAAATCCATGAATTTCGGATTCATCAAATCCTCAAAATTCTGGATTTATCAAATTTGTGGCTTCATTTTGCCCAAAATGTCCATCTGACAAGATTTAGCCTACATCCCGCTTAAATCCGGGGATAAATTCGTTGCCAGACAGCCTCTTTAAGCTTTCTCTTTTGAATTTGAATCAAATTTTAGTGGACACTTTAAATATTGATTTATCTATTGAAAAGACTTTTATAAGGTATTATCTTTGATTGCTGTTAAAGTTTAGTTATTTAAATTTAAATGTGATTAGTGGTATCTTGCAGGTTTAGGAGTTAAAATTCCTAATCCTTCCTTTGCTGTCAGTTGGCTGGATGATAAAACCACTTACCAAGCTGGTGATTCGGCAACTATTAAGATTAAGCTTTTGAACACTTCTTTAAATGGTAACCTCAGCACATACAACATGCAATTTTCAGTTTCTGTGGGTGGGAAGAAAGGAAATAGTTCATATATATCTGCCGTCTTTACTTATATCGACGGGGATCCTATATTTTGGAATATTTCTCTTACACCTATCCAAGTTGGGAACTTTTCTCTGGTTGTTGTTGAAGATTTTTCTGGAGTCGCTGATTCATCACTTCATTTCAGTGTCACTGCTGGTATGTTTACATCATGCCTTATTATCAAGCTTTTCCTTTTATTTTGGGAATTTTACATGCATGCCACAAATTTTTTTTTATTTACATATCGACTTCCATATTTACATTTATAACAGTTTGGTTTCATAAACCTATACATGAAAAATGTGTTTCTTACTTTTAAAAAGTAAGTAATGATGGTATTTTTGATGTGATGTCAATGATTTAAGTGCTATGCATGTAAATATGAAAGTTTAGGTGTTGGATATGTGATAGATAAGAATTGTGTGGTATGTATGCAAATGCTCCTTTTATTTTATATTCACGTCGTCCTCTTCCCTCGATCTTTTATGCATGCCGAAAGGTTGGCATGCTAGAATAAATTCAAGTCAAAGGTTGCTGCCTTCAAAGCTTGATTAACATGATTTTGGACATTTTCATACATGCAACTATCATAAAACTTTCCCTCTATTTTTAAGCTCTTTTACCAATTTTGTGTAACGGATCACTTTTTTGAAGACCTTCAATTACCATTCTTCAGGTTTTATTCTTGGGAAATTTACCTACCTATCACACAATTGCTATATATTTACATATTTATCCCTAAATTTTGATGTTTACACGTATAACAACTTGTTGTCATAAACCTATGCATGAAAAGCTGTATTTCAGCTTTTAAAATGATAGCGATGGTGTTTTGATATGATGTTAAAGATTTGACTGGTATGCTTGTAAATATGAATGTTTTGGTGTCAGATATGGAAATACACAAGAATTGTGTTATGTATGTAAATGCCCCTCTGTTCTTTCACAAGCGTCATGCTAATTTTTGCTACAACATTTTATTTGAAGGACCAATGTACCCATCTGCTTGTCTGCCTTCTTGGATTGATTTTTTGGACGAGTCTTTAGCTGGGACAAAAACTTATTTGCTGATATATCCTAAAGATGCTTTTGGAAATAATGCCTCCTTAATGCAAATGCCAACAAAAGACTATTTTACACTGTCAACGTCTTATCCGAATGGAGCTGCAGTGGAGATTTTCAATTCTATTTCTATTACTTGGAACGAATTGGGATATTTTGTCATCGAATTTACTCCCACCATTGCTGGAAGGCTCCTTTTACATGTTTATGGTGATAATCAAACTTTAAATGGTTCTCCTCTTCCATTTTCTGTAACATCAGGTTGGTTAAACCCATTATAATTGTCATTATCAATAAAATGTACACTAAGGGGTGATTTTTATTTGTTATTGAAGCGTTTTAAGCAAGTTTATGTATTTATATATATGTTAGTCGCTTCATATGCATGGATAATCATAATTAAGTATTTTAAGCCGGTACTTTTTGTCATGTTAAACTAACTTGTGGCAAATAGAATGAGTTGTTGACCTAAGTCATGTTATGGTCTCTTGTTAGGTGTAAGCATCTACTATCGTTCACTTTTTTTTTTTTTTTTGGTATTTATCTTTGGACTTAACCTTTTGGTGACCTCAAGATATGCTCCAAGACTCTATATTGGAGGCCCCCACCCCATCTCCGTTGGTTTTTTAAAAGATCGAGGGTTGCGGGAGAAGATGAAAATCAATTGCTAGCGAGAAAATTTATGGGGAGTTCAGCATACAAACTAAAAAACACTTTTTTGTGTGTTCATTATTTTTATTAACACACACAGTGTGTGTGTGTGTGTTAATATAAATAATATTCTAAATTCAAACCAAAACTCAACTTAAAGAAAAAAATACTTGGCAAAATGAGCTCTACTGATAGTTGATCTTTTTTTTTATTCATTCCTTTCTATCTCACTTTATTTTTCTTAGTTATTTTATTAATATGTTTCCCACCACTTATTCTTATAAAATCTGAACCAATTTTTTGGAATTGATGAGGATTGCAGTTCAACATATTAAAATAAGGAAAAAGTTGCATGTGCATAATCTAGATAAGAAGTAACGATGAATAAATACAATTGCCAAACTGGTAGTATAATTAAAGAATTTCATATACTCAAAAGGATTACAAAGAGCAAATACAATCCTAGAATTCAAAATTATGAGACAAAAACTAAAATACAGGAGTCGCAGTGAGAGGGGTCAGGATTTTTGAAGCAGTATCTTATGTAATATCTAATCTACCTTATAAAAATCTGTTACATTCAAATATAAATATTGTCGTGTGGTTCATAGCTCACAACTTTTCTTTTACTTAAGCTTGAACCATACCTTTTAAAAAATTACAATGATAAGTGATATCTGAAGAGTTGAGAATAGATATATGACATTATGGGTATTATAAAATGGGACGAAGTGCATCGTCTTGGATAAATGATCATCCAACATTATAATTGAATTTTTATGCTATTGGGTGTTTGAAGACATACTAAAAAAGTCCATATTCATTTTCGATTAGGTGACTAGGACAATAGAGGAGGCATGCACAACCTAGATGTTTGGTTGTCTTAGAGGTTTGAAAAAGTCGATATCTATTGATAATTCAGTCCCCATCTTTGTATAAAGAAAGACAATAAAAAATTTCTTTGTAAGGGCAATTTTGTTGTCTAGTTGAAAATAGTTTATAAGACCTCCTCTATGACATTCAAGCAAGAAGGCATCAGCAGTGACTACCGAGGATTGTTCAACCTCTTTCTAAATAATAAATATCCATCTCAAAGTTGGAATGGTGAAATCGGCCTTGTTGGCATTGTTATCGCTTCTTACCAAAATCTTAATCTTTGGGATAAAGTTCTTTCATCATCTTGAACACGAAAATGTTCAATTGGAGAGTACCTAGAAGAATATCTTGGCAGCTAAGTGCATTGATGGCTTAGTTTTGGACTCATGTTTTGTGTTCAAGATTTATTGAAAAGATGAAATAAATTTAGTCCACTTAGCATGTCGCGTCTAAAGCCTTTATTATTAAGGTACTTGCGACCTTTGTGATATAAATGCAGGATATACTCAGTAGATATGGCGTAGGGGTTCTGATGCTTCAGAGTCCTGATGATGGTGTAAAAGTCTTTGTTATTGGTGGAGTATTTTTGGTGCAATTTATTCAGTTTTTCATTAATGAAAGCAATTGGATGCCCACCTTAGCTTAGAACATTCCTGATTCTCACATTATAGGAATCAAACTCGTTCTCAAACATTCTGTTGAAATTTGGAAGAGCCAACATAAGAGTCTTAGCAATTGTTTGCTACAACGTATAAAAGATTTGCAGTTGTTGCCGTCCACAAGAATTTGCCTCCTCGAGACACTTGATGCTTTTGACCGAGAGCTCTGTGTTTCAATTTTAACCGAGCTGGAAGCATCTGGCATTGTTCTCATTGTTCATTGCTGTTCTTCTGGTTAAACTTAGTTTACTAACCTCGCATAGTATCAGTATATATTTTTCCATGAAATTCTTTTACATCGTACGTCTGAATATTTAGATAATAATATTTTCCATGAAATTATTTTGCTTCTTAGGTCTGAATATTCAGATAAGGCTTGCTGACCATTACATAAATTGAAATTTAATTTATCTTTGCTAAGTGCTCTGTTGCCTTATTTCCAAATGAAAACTGTGATGAAATTATAAAAAAAATGCATGCATGGGGATTGATATATAGATCCCAGAAATTTCAGGAGTTAATGGGATGTTGTGGATTTATTACTCCCTTACATTGCACTATTTTTCTCTATTTTACAGGACCCCTCAATATTACTAATAGCATAGCCAAATGGAAATATGACATAAACTCCTTACAGATTTTCTCAAAGTTGCAGATATTCGTACACCAGAATGATCGATTTGGGAACCTTGTACCAGGTTTCTATCCATTTGATGCTCTAGTAGTACAGAAGGCTTCAGGATTGTCAGTTCCAGTGGGAGATTTGTCATTTCAGGAAGTGGATTATGGGATTCAATTGGTTTCTTTTGTTGTTTCAGAACCAGGAGATTTTATGATAACTATTTTTAGTGCCGAGTTGAACGAAAGCATCTACAGTTTGCCTTACACAGTTTTTGTAGGTACTTTCATGAATAGTTAGTACCATTATGCAATTTGATAGTTTTGGATTCTTCTTTTTTAAAATTTTGATAATTTAATTAGAATTAAAACTATGCAATCATTCATTTGTTAATAAGCTTGTCTAAACGTAGTACATTGGGCTTGGGCTTTTTTTTAGGGTCATTTACATGCATAGCACACAATTCTTATGGATTTACTTTTCTAACCCCTAAACATTCATATTTACATGCATACCACTCAAATATTTAACATCACATTAAAAATACCACCATCATTACCTTTTCAAAAGTAAAATATACATTTTCATGCATAATTTTATGACACCAAGGTTTTAAAAGTGTAAATATTAAACTTTGGGTGTTTGGTATGTAAATACATAAGAATTGTGTGGTTTGTATGTAAATTTTGCTTTTTTTATTGGCTGGCTTAAAAACATGCAATCATTCACTTAAACGCTGAAATTAGTAGTTTGATAGTCTTCTATGTAAATTGTTCTGATTTGTAATTAATTTGAATATTGATATTATTAGTCCCTTGAAGGCTTTTAAGTTCGTTAGGGCTTTCCTAGTCATGGTAACTGCTCTGCCAACTATAGCTGGAGCATGAATTTGTGTATTCTTTTCATGATAAGTTTGAATTATTCAGTTTATACTGCTTCAATAGGTATTTATGTTATCAACGAAATCTTACCCGTGGCATTTATGTTTTCAATTAGTTTGTGATATTTTTCTTGCTTCCTTGCAACTTCCATTTCCATCATTAATTGCTTTAAACTAGTAAATAATTGTTAAATGTATGAGATTTGTGGCCCTTAAATTTTGTGTGTTTGTTATATGATTTTTTTCCATCTCATGTTAGACATTTATTATAAAAACCATTCACCCTAAGGAGTCCGGTGCTGTTTTTGCTCACCAAATAGGTACTTCAACGTTTGTTAAAGTAGGTGTTAGGGAGTGAACCGAAGGTGGGAGCAAAGATGGGTCAGACACACCAATAGTTAGATTAATTTTTTAATCCAAAGTCTTATAAATGAGGGTGAACCGATAGATATTTCATACTAATATGTTTTTCAATGATCTAGTGTTGGTCTAAGTTTGTGTCTCATGTGTCTTAACCGTCTTCTCCATCATAAAAAAAAAATAAAGAAATGTTGAATTCAATTTTCAAATTCAATCGAGAAGAATTTTTCATGATGCGAACGATCTGGGGCGAAAGGATTCGAACCTCCGAGTAACGGGACCAAAACCCGTTGCCTTACCGTGACGCCTCATTTATTATTGGTCTAAGAAAAATTAAGATAAATATTCCTTTGCCTGAGTATTCTTAATGTGAGATATTGCTTCCCTTAAAACAGAAGGTTTTAACATCATCAATTATAATGCACAAAGTGTCCACTTAGCTATTTGGAGGTACTATAAGTGATACCGAAGGAAAACCCAAACTACGACTCAAAATTATAGTAATGACCCTTTAACAGGAAATAACATAGCACAAGTAAACGGTAAACGGCAATGAGGACCGTTGAAATTAAGGAAAAGGCAATAACATAGAACATAAATAACCTCTGCGACAAGTACGACAGGGTGAGGATGTGTTGACCTCGCTTTCGATCGCGCTCGCGTCAAAGTTTTGCGACGATACCAAATTTCGACGCAATTTTGACACGCTTGTCGACGAGGTTGCTCGAACGACCTCGAACGATGAAACGGATGCGCACGACGTGCGTCGGAATGTCGATTTCACTTAAAATCGACGTTAAGTTTGCGACGATAGCTGCATCGGGGGCGAAACTTGTAATTTAAGTTTTAATTTAAATAATAAAAATAAAACAAAAAAAAAAAGATATTCTAAAACCTATTTTAAAATTAAACCCTCCGCCACTAATTACCTTCGCACTCGACAGATGCCTTCGTCTCTCCCGCGCGAGTTCCACGGAACCTTCGTCCCTCCCGCGCTCGAGCGTGCTTTCCGGCGGCCGTTTGCTCCTCGAGCCGCTCGTGATAGGCCCTATCCTTATCCCTCGAGCAACTTGCGGCACCTCATGCGTGCGTCCCTTACCGAGCTCTGCTCCCTCCTGCGGCAATCTGCCGCCAGTCCCACTTGCGCCCGATCCTGTAGGTTGAGCTCTTGACCTCTACTTCCCCTCCTCTGCCTATTTAAACCCCATTTGGAGGTGGGATTGTGGTTGGCCCGAAACCTTTGTGAAGAGAGGGGAGTTCTTTGTTCGAGCGTTTCTTGTACTTGCGGTTTGCTTCACTGTGTGTTCTACGCAATACGGTAACTCTCCTCCACCCCTTTCTTATTCTCGGTTTTGGCCCCAGGGAGGCTTCACTTGTGCCTTTGGCTCGGTTTGCCCTGTTCATAGTTTCGGTTAAGCACTTGTATGCTATGGAAAGTCTTATTTAGTTGTTTGAAATACTGATTCCTATGGGTTTCTTCTTCTAACAGCATGCTAATGTGATACTTGTATAAATGCTGGGAATGTTTTCTTTACAATTTGAAATGTGGCTAAAAGTTTCGATTGAGCATGCTTGAGAGAAAATTTAGGCTTGGCTTGGAGAGGTTTATGTTGTTCTTGGGCCTCTTGCATTTTAATCTTTCATGAAGATATGGCTAGCTAGTTTGGAAATTCTTTATGCTCACCTTTGTTTACAAGCATGTGGTGGCTTTATGCCTTGAATATATGGAAATCTAGCCCTTCACGAAGCATGATTAATTAATTTGAAGGGTTTTTCATGTTCGTTCTATACTTATTCTTGCTAGCAAATGCATGGTAGTGAAGCTTTTTAAAGATATGTATGTGCTTCATTTTAATTGAGATTTCAAGGAGAAGTTTGCTTCGGTTCTATATTGGTTCGGATTTAATTGTGATTGGGCTTGGTTTTAGCCTCATGTGAATCGGTCTTGTGGAGTCCCGTTGCATTTTGTGCTTTAAACTCGATTCGGGATTCGTTTTTTTAGCCTCATGAGGCCCGGCTTTTGTTAGTTTTGCTTATCCATTTGGTTTTAAATTTAAAGCTGAGTTGTCCCTAGTTTAGCTACGGTTCGGGTTGGCTTCTTTAGCTTTCTCTAGCTTTGGCTTTATGTCGACACTGCTTGTGATTTAAAGCTGGCTTTGTTTTCACCTAGCTTGTGCTCGGTTACGGCTCTCTTTAACACCTTTGATTTCGATTTTATATTTGGATCGTTTCAATTTAAAGGCGACTTTATCCCGAGCCGGCCACGGCTCGGGTTTCATCCTCGTGTGGCTCGGGCTTGGCTTCCTATAAGTTGGTATTTGCCTCTTTGGGGGCTGTTTTAGTTTGGGATTGGTTTGTATTCCTTTAGCCTTATGCTTGGCTCGGGTTTGGCTTCCACTGTAGCTGGAACTTGTTTCTTTGAGGTTCGTTTTGGTTTGGAGTAGGGTGGCTTTCTTGGCTTTGTTGTGGCTCGGTTTCTTGCCGATGGAAGTTTGAATTTGGCTTTTTAAAAAGGTTGCTTGTAATTGGAGTTGGGATAATTCATTTGATTCACTTGGAGGCTTGTTGTGGGCTCGGGTTCGTGCTCGGGTTTGGCTCTAGTGAAGTGTGGGCTTTGTGCTCGTTTGGTGAAAGCGAGATTCTATGTTTATGGAATGAGTTGGGTTCGATTTGGGGCTTGGCCGTGAGTCCATTGATGTGATTTGTGAGTTTTGAGGTTGGATAGAAACTTTACTTGTTCTTTGCCCTTTTTGTTGGGGCTTGGCCGAGAGCCTTTTTGTTGGTGGGCGATGTGATGGTGGCCTTGTTCTTGCTTGTGTTTGAATTGGGAATTGATAAAAATGAACCTATAGTTGCTCTTTGCTTGTTTGAGAGGGAGATATTGAGCATTGTGCTTGAGCCACTTCTTAGGTGCCTCATTTGATGAATTGGAGTTAAATTGATGTTCTTAGGAAGCTTGTCCATTAACTTTCTTATGGGTTTGGAAATGTTCGCAATCGAGTCTTGTCCGAGCCATTTTTTTCTCTTTTGCTTGATTTTAAAAGTTTTTGATCGACTTTTCCATGATTTCGCTTTTAAATTTCCTTTTGATATAATTGTACTTGAGCGAGAAAATGACACCCTCGGGGTCGATTCAGGGAACTCGGATTTCGTTTTTTAACGCCTTGTTATTACATGTGTTAGGGGAATTTTAAATTAACTCACCTGTCGTCACGACCCTCCGAGTTCGGGGGTGAGTTAATCTTCTTTTCCACTTTTCGTTGCTTGACACGTTTTCCCGCTTCACTCGGAGTCGGTTTTTGTTTTGTTTTGTTTTGGGGCGATGACGGCGATGATGCGAAAAGCGCGCCGGTGATAGAGTAGAATGATATCCCGTCCTACGACATCGGGGACTCGCTCCGGGGCCCGGTGAGCCGTAGGATGATGGTATCGTTCACGCTTCTGAGCGAGCGGGGCACCGTGCTTTCTTAGGATTGTTAGCGATCCTTTACTCTACGAAATGATCGACTCGTGGATAATTATATTTTTCAAAATCGATAAAAATACGATACTTACGTTTCGCAACAAAAATATCTTTCACGCATGATAAAAAAAAATTGATAAACTCTCTTTTGCATGTACGAAATCCATATGCATGCTAAAAATATAAATTTCAAACTACGTTATAAAATTTGATTGTCCACTTGTTGATTATCGGTCTTGGGTGGGGAACACTCTCACGAGTTAGGTTTAGTTGGACACACTTTCTGGCTGAGTAGCGAGGCTTTATACGCTCGTGTGGCCAGAGTAGCGTTCGACGACCCTTCGAGCGATCTTACGCGATTACGAGCTAGCCCGGCCAGAGTGCTTTGCGGTTTCTTCGGGTTTTCGTTTGATTTTTGATAGAGCACTCGTGGTCTTTTTAGGATTTTCTCGGAGTTTTGGTGACTTTTCTTACTTTTCTCGAGCTTTCACAGTTGTGGGTCGATCGACTTTGTTTTCTTGAGTTTTTCGACGACGCTTTTATTCTACTTGCTTGGCTTTCATGTGGCACACTTCTGTAGGCTAGACGAAAGAAAATAACGGGCCTCCAGGGTATACGGGTTTGTTTACATTTGCGGCGTGTTACCTTTTCATGCCTATTTCTTGCATCTTTATCTTGTTTGTCGTCACTTTTAAATCATATCTTCTTGCGTCTTTATCTTGTTTATTGTCACTTTTCATATATATCTTCTGCATCTTTATCTTTGTTGTAGTCGTCACTTTTATGCATTCTTGCGTGTTATCACATTTAGCACGTTACGTTATATCTTGTTGCGTCTTCTATTATTACTCTATCTTTATATACGTATCATATCATCAAGTATCTAATGACTTAAACATATTTGCATAGGATGTTTAGAAGAACTTCGACCATAGGGCACTCTGATTGAACATTTTGACTGCCACCTTAGAAAACTCGGCACTCTTCGACGAGAGAGCTTGGAGCTAGTATAGTGGGCGGCACGGTCGTCTTCGACGGTGGAGCTTGTCGTCGTCGGCAAAACCATAGGATAGCTCGGGAAGTTATTGAGGCTCGCTTTCGGACCTCGACATCCACTGGTTCCTCTCGCTTTGGATTCGCATTCCAAATTTGAGTCGACTCCTTTTGCACACCTCCGCATCTTATTTCGTTGAAAAGTCCTATCCTTTTGACCTCCTTGAAGATAATATTTCACGATTTTTATCGAAGTATTCTTAGATGATTTCGGTCATTTAAGATGTAATTAGCTATAGAGGCTTGCCCTTATAGGAAGCATTTCCGAACTCGACTTAAAATAAGCACTATTTAATTCTTCGTATTAAATAGGGGAATTTGTCGGCAAATAAATTGGTTTCGCGAGACAAACGGACGTCATATATTTCTTAGTTTATTTGATCGAGCCTCACGCTCAAGTCTTGTGTTTGTCTTTCGGGATAAGTGCGTGACTTGAGGTGTAGCGCTCTTTCGTTGAACTATGAAAAATATGGGGTCGGTTTGACTTCCTTTCTTTTCGTTGAAGGATCCTTCGAAGCGGGCGACGGGATTCGATTCGGCGGCCAGACGACTTCTTACGGGCACTTCGCGCACGAAGCAACGCCGACGACTCGGCGACTCCGCTGGGGACGTGCTTCTCTCTTCGTTCGAATCGGGAAATCTTATCTTCGTATATCGGTGATGTGTCCGTATCCGCTTTTGGACCGGGTTACCGCTACGTTGACGTACTTTACCCATTTCTCCTTTGGGATAGCACGATCAGCTTTTCTTGGACTTCGGAACCACTTGTTCGGCCACCGCTTTGAACGGGAGAGTTCGGAAGACCACTTAGGACTTTCTTCGATTTCCGTTTGGGGTCGGACCCCGATAGGTGTGTTGGTGGACTAATTTCACTTTAGGTGTTGTGCTGTTGTAGAGTTTGTCCCATGATGGGTCCTGGACTTTACTTTCCTATATGTGTCTTTTTGATTTTGGTTTTGTTATGTTGCGAATCGAATCGAGTGGTGTCATGTTATGCTTGCTTACGAACACATAATTAAATCTTCACGATTTTCACAAAAAAAAAAATGTTTAAATCTTTAATCGATTAAATAAAGACTTACCGGTCTACGAGGCTTTGACGAATAATTAATACGAGAATTTTACGTTTTTGAAGTTTACGCGATGGCATTCCCGACGCTCACTTTTTCTGCGACACTGTAGACGAGCCGCGATGCCGCGATCTTGTTCTCTGTTATCGAGTTTGGAACGGGATTCGATGAATTTGAAATTTTACTTGGGAAAGCTCCGTACGTTGTAGTGAAAGTCGGCTATTCTGAGATTCGAAGACCGTCTACCGAATTCGACTGAATTGCCTACAGGATTTTCCTTCTTACCAGAAGGAAAATACTACCGCTACCATAGCATCTACTGAACCTGTTTCTGCTAAAGGGAAGGAAGTTATGATTGCTGAAAATTTGACTGAAGGATTGGTTGCCCCACCGTCAGTATTTGAGATTGGATCAAGTTCGAAAGTTGTGCCATTAACCGGTCACAAAGGAGGAATCGCGGTCGAAGGATTCGCGAAGTTACTTAAAGCTCGGATTACGAAGAAGTGAATGTTAATGAAACTCTTTGTCTGCGAAGAATTAAGGTCGGTGGATATCTCTCGACTACGCGGGGAGTAGGTTCCATCCCTTAACGGACACCGATGGACGTGAAAGTATCCGAAAGATTGCCGCCGCCTTGTTAACACCTCATGGACGTGATAGGGAGGAGAAGAAGTCTACTCCTATCACCCGAGTCAGTACAGTATTTCAGAGACTAGCTACCAAAGAAGGTTGTTCAGTCAGCGAATTGCTTAAGCGAATGGGATGTGCAGTATCCCCCCGCATGAAGAAAGAAATATTGAAGGATGTTGAAACTCCACCTGCTCGCATTCCCGTCAGGTTCCGTTTGGGAGATAAAGTTGACATTGCTACCGCTACTATTGATCTTCTTGCTACCAGATCGATGGGCCGTCGACCAGTTAAGTCACGGCGGGTCCTAGAGATTACGCCGGTTACTGACCATACAAATGATTCTAAAGCTTCAAGAAAAGGATGAAAGGATTGCTTAGTGCGTATGCTGGTCTTCACCGCGGGAGCATACCTCTCTTCGACATTTCGATGCTTACGGTTGAGACACCTCGTCTCGAAGCATCACCGTCGAAGAAAGGGGTGTGGATACCTAAGGTCGTCGTACCAATACAACCTAGCAAGCACTGGAAGACACGGCTATGGGATAAAGCGAAAGGCTGAAACGTCAGATAAGGCCACAACATTCGTAAGTGAAGAAAATGTTCCGCAACAATCTCCGGATCTTAAAGTGATACAAGGTTCGATAATTGAAGATAAGATTGAAAGGCTCGAAAGCGAGATTTCGGAGTTAGCTCGGGGACGGGAATTCCAGCTGATAATGAGAATGAAGACTTCGGAGATTACCTCGAAGAAGATGGCATGGATATCGATGTTATTGAAACCGAGCCGCTTCATCGCGCGCGAAGCCTGACCTTCTACGGAAGGGAACGCGAGTAGATGAAGCTGCGCGATACCATCTCGATAAGGGACGAGCAAATAAGTCGAATGGAGAAAAGAATGGAAGAAATGGCTACTGCCATGGCCGCCTTGGTTGCGGCTCGGGGATTGTCTCGGTCTCGACAAGTAGCTTCTCCGAAGTCGATCGACCGAGAGATTATACGGATTATAGATGAAAGAAGAGAAGTCACCTCGGCTAACGAGAGATGATCGACGAAGAATGATTCGCTCGAGCATCATACCGAAAAAGAGTTCGACGAATGGTCGAACAAGTTCGGGAGGCCATAGCCGATCCCAGAGTGGTGCATTGATTTTAAAAGGTAGACCTTACCGGAGGAATTCGATGTCGTACCTTACCACTAAGGGTTATGTGTCATCGAACTCGAGATATTCAACGGAGCTGGAAACCCCGGACGGCACATAGCACATTTCGAAGTTGGTTGTGGCAACACGGAGGTAACGAAGCATTGCTTTGCCGTCGGTTTGTCGGCGGTTTGTCGGGAATAGCGTTTGGTGGTATGCCGAATTGCACTAACGGATCGGTGAAGACATTCTCAGAGTTAGAGCGATTGTTCGTGAAAAGATTTGCGGAGCGCGGCACCATGTCTCTATTGGAGATCTCGTGATAGAAAGACGAAGCTAACGAGACTCTAGTGGATTATATCTTGAGGTGGAGAAACCTTAGCATGAAATGTGAACCTCGAGCTACTGAAACGTCATGCGATTGAGATCTTACTCGAAAGCATCCATGGGCCAGATAGCTTTCATGCTCGAGGACTCATTATCGAGTCTTTTGAGAAACTACTCGGTAAAGCCGGCAATAGCGAGAAGAAATCAAGCATATGGATTCCCGTGAGAAAGCGAGAAACCCGGGACGACCGGGGTGTTCGAGAAGAAGTACGGGACGGTAGCGATAGTCGATAAAGGAAAACGGCCGATGAAGATTTATGCGAGAGGATTCTCGTCGGAATTTCCGACCACCGTCGCGGCATAGCCGGCGGCGGCGAATACTGACGGTATGCTCGGCCTAAGCGACAACTACCTCGACCGGGATCATACCCGACCCGAAGTAGGCGGATGTCCATTGAGGAACGGAAAAGGAGGGTGTACTCTTTTAAAGATGAAGCGATGCCAAGATGTTCGGGAGTCGATGAAGAAATGCGAGTTGAATTACCGGATCAGGAAACCGGAAGAGGTCGATAAGAAGGATCGGCCTAATTATTGCCCGTATCACGGGATGCTCGGACACACACTAGAGGATTGTTTCATCTTCGAGGATTGGCTCGAGAGGAACCTTAAAGAAGGAAATATAACGATCCGAAAGAATACTTGAAAGAGCTCGAAAGAGGATGCTATAAATATGATTTCGAGTTGAGCCGATTACTCCGATTGATTCGTGCTCGAAAGAAGACGAATGGACTACGAGTTTGGGACAAGTCATCCGGAAAGATGTTGAATCGGATTCGAGCTGCTTCGGTTCGGGGAAGACGTTCGGGGTCCACAACTCGTTCGACGAGAAACGAAGTTTCTTGAAGAAAGGAAAGAGCGACGTCGCGAGGCGATAGCGCGGGGGGTAGGATAGGGGCTGCCTCTGTTAGACTTGTTTTCTCGGATTCGTGGGAGAAAATCCTCGAACCTCTGAGCTTGTACGATTGTCTTTTTGCTCCTCTGGAGTATTTTAAATGTAATGATAATGATTTCGGCTACGTCTTCACTTTTACTGCGATAGTGTGAGTGATCCTGGTCACTCTAGTTTCGATTTCGATTCCCGAGCCTATCCTCGAATTGTGCTTAAGTCAGATGAACCGTCGATCGAACGAAGAAACCATCGACGCTACCGCTACGATGATTCGAGAAAGTGATGAGCCGGTCCTTGAATGTAAAGGAACACCGATCGCCATCGACTTGGATTTGTCGATTCGGATTCGGCACCGGAACAATCAGCTACGGTATCGGAAGAGATAACGGAGGTCTACTTAAGAAGAGGAAAAGTGATACCCTCGGGGACGACTCCGATTGATAAAGGAAAGCAAACGGTTACACAAGAAGAACCACCCGAGCAACGGAAGAAACGCGTGCTCGGGAGGAAATCGGAAATTCGAACAAAGTGGATTATAACGTGCTTAGCTCATCTTAGGAAGGCTGTAGATTAAGGCGAGCATCTACGACGCTCTAATCTTGTCGAAAGAAATAAGGGAATCTGCGGTTTCGGCTACTGCTGATCCGGATATTTGCTTAGCCGGTTACTTGACACATCCTCGGATGTAGTTTGCTCGTTGAAGGAACGATGCGGGGTTACTTTTACAAATGAAGACTTGTTGCTCGGTACCGCCGACCACAACCGTCCGCTTTATATCTCCGTCAGTATTGACAGATTTGTGCTATCCAGAGTTTTGGTTGATCCTGGAGCATCCCTCAACCTGATGAGTCTACGGACATTGGCATATTTGGATATTGAAGCTCATAAACTTATGCCTGATAAAATGATGTTAAGAGGATTCGACAAAAGGGAGAGAGAGCCCTTGGATCAATTACTTTGTTGATGAAGGTTGGAGGATCGGTAACAACCGCTAAATTCCATATTATCGACGCGAGACCTCTTTCGATGCTCTGCTCAGTCGGCCAGTGGATTCATGAACATGACATGGTTCCGTCTTCTCTGCACCGATGCATCGAATACTACGAAGAAGGACGAGAATATTGCATCGAAGGAGATCTACAACCATTTTCGGTTCATGAAGTTGGCATTCATGAAGACGCGACTTACTACTCGCCTGCGAAGAAGACTGTTTTCTCTCGTGAAGTGATTGCGAGCTACGGTGAAAGATTCGAGAAGATTACAAAAAGGGGGTCATTCAACTCCAGCTCGACGATCTCTTGTCATTTCCTCGCAACGAAATGATAAAGGTTCTTTTAGTTCATGCACCGAGATCGAGGCGGGGACGCGGACGAAGAAGAGCCAATGTGGTTGTTGGACGGACTAGGCAGACGATCAACATCGACGAAGAAGAAAGTTACGAAGAAGAAATAATAATGATAAAGCGAGAAAAAACCTCGGTACGAGATACGGTTGGAAGAAACGAGAGAAAAGCGAATACGAGACAATGTATGATCGTATAAACCACTTATATGAACACTATGACCGCTTACTCGCATCCTCCCAAAGGTCGAGAGCTTAAAGGTCGGGGACGTCCGTGTCTTGGTTATAAGCCGATCGAGTTTTACCGTGCTTCTACTTCTACCGGTCTTGAAAATCATGTAAATTTGGATGAGGATGCTAATGAATTAATGGAATTGCGCTTTTGGTTATTTCTCGCCTTACGTACGAAAATTAATTCGACGGGGACATTTGCGAGATATATGCCAAAAGATAAATTGCTACTCTTTGAAGAATTATGGAATGTTAGGAATCGACATCCTAACTCTAAAGAGGGTCTCGGATTTGGTACAGTCGGAACAGTGGATGATTCGGAATTTTGTATGGTTGTTACCAGTGAGTCGAAAGAGGATTGCCTCGATGTGGAGGATGACTTTCGCGATCGAGTTATTAGAAGACGCTCCGCGGAATTCGAAGAAGAAATTAAGTCGACGATCGATGAATTGAAGGAAATCAACCTCGGGAGGCGAGAACGGCCTCGCCCGACCTTCATAAGTTCTCTACTCGATGAAGAAGAATCTACGAGCTAATACGGTTATTGTCGAGTTTAAAGATTGCTTCGCATGGAGTTACGACGAAATGCGGGAGCTATCGGCGAGAGGTTGCGATCCATAAACTTGGAATCGATAGAGATATACCGCCGGTAAAGTAAGCTCCGAGAAGAATGCGTCTCGAAATAGAGCGACGGGTGATTGCGAGGTAAAGAGCGATAAACGCTAACTTTGTAAGAGAAGAGCGATTACCTACATGGTTAGCTAACGTTGTGCCGATTAAGAAGAAGAATGGACGAGATCCGTGTATGTGTCGACTTCGGGGATTTAAACAAAGCATGTCGAAAGGACGAGTTTCAGTTACCAATACCGAAATGATGGTGGATATTGCCTCGACACATGAAGTTTTCTCTTTCATGGATGGATCGTCGGGATACGACCGGATCGAATGGCTCCGAGAAGATGCGGCCCTTACGGCCTTCGAGACACACTGTTGGAATTTTCTGCTATACGGTGATGCCTTTCGGATTGAAGAATGCGGAGCAACTTATCAACGAGCGATGACGAAGATTTTCGATAATCTCATTCACGATCGAGTGGAATCGCTACGTGGACGACTTGGTTATCAAAAGTAAACGGAAAATAGACCATTTGCACGATTTGAGGATAGTATTCGAACGATTACGACGATATAATCTCGAGATGAATCCCTTAAAGTGCGCACTTTGGCGTTACATGCAGGAAATTTACAGGATTCGTTGTCCGATCATCGGGGAATCGAAATCGATCCGGAGAAGATTAAAGATTTATCTTAGAAATGCCACCTCCGAAAACATTGAAACAACTACGTTCCGTCCGAGGAAGTTGGCATATACGAGACGCTTTATTTCTAATCTCTCGGGTAGGTGTCGGCCTCCTCGGCATTAATTAAAAAGGACGCCAAATTTATTTGGGAAGAGAAATGCCGGCGGGCGCTTCGAGGACGTTAAGAAATGCTTGATGACACCTCCTGTTTGGCGGCCTATCCGGGAAGACGCTTTGATACTTTATACCGCGAGCTTTAGACGACTCTCTCGGAGCACTTGCTGGCTCGAGTCGATGACGAGGGTAAAGAAAATGCACTATACTACTTGAGTAGGCGTCTAATCCAGACGGAGGTAAAGTATCCGCTTATTGAGAAGCATTGTCTAAGCTTTAATTTTCGCCGCCAAAGCTCGGACATTACATGCTTTCTCGTAGGGTAACCCGATTTCGAAAGTTAATCCGTTGCGATATTTGATGACCCGAGCCAACACTTTACGGACGCTTAGCGAGGTGGTCGATGATTTTATTGCGATTTGATATAACTTTTGTTCCCTTCCGTGTTATCGAGGACGATTTTAGCGGACTTTCTCGCCGCGCACCCACTTCCAGGTGGGTCATCTCTTAGTGACGAGGTACCGAGATGAACGGATACTACGGATGGAATCCTCCGGTGCACTGACGGCGGGAGATGTACTTCGATGGAGCTTCTTCAGCCAGAAAAGATAAAGGATCGGGAGCGGTTATGCCGAGCAAAGCGGGAATCGGTTTGATTTTCATCACACCGGATAAGGGTATGCTCGGATTCTCCTACCACTCGACGAGCCGTGTACGAACAATGAAGCGAGAATACGAAGCCTTAATCATCGGATTGGAATTAGCAATTTCGATGGATATAACGGACATCGTCGTCTACGGTGACTCTCGACTTATAATTCGACGAGTTGCGGACGAGTATAAGATTTTAAAGCGAGATTAGCAGAATATCACGGATACGCGATAAAGTTGCTTGGAGCGGATTCCTAGTGTAACGCTCCATAGAATTCCTCGGTTGGATAACGCCCATGTCGATGCTTTGGCAAAACTTGCGAAAGAATTGGCGTGTTCCCCGCAGGATTCTATTGATGTTACGGTACGAGGAAGGCGAGTTTTGTCCGAATCGACCTCGAAGATCTACGAAGTTCGAAGAAGAAGCGACGATTGTTGTGGGCGATATCGACGAATATTGGCGTAAACCGTTGATAGAATATTTGCAGGCGGAAAATTACCGGAGAACGAGTCGGCGGCGTATCATATTACGAAGAGGGCTATGTCGTACGCTTTAGTAGGTGATGTCCTCTACGGGAGATCGTTCGATCGGATGTGGTTGCGATGCACAGCGGGCGAAGCGCGGAATATTGTCGAAGAAGTACACGCCGGATTGTGTGGAGCTCACCGATCGGGGCCAGAAGATGAAAATGAAGATTAAGAGACTCGGATATTATTGGCCGACAATGATGTCGATTGCATGGATACGACGAGAAAATGTCACCGAGTGTCGAGTGCGTGGGGTGGTCTTACACCGACCTCCGAATGTCTTCACCCACTGTGTTGCTTCGTGGCCGTTCGAGTGTTGGGGCACGGACATAATAGGTCAGATAGATCCTCCATCCTCTAAGGGACACGGGTTCATTCTCGCGGCTACGGATTACTTCTCCGAATGGGCGGAGGCGGTGCGCGTTACGAAATGTTACAACACACCACGTTCTTCTCTTTTTCGAAAGTTAGATAGTCTGCCGTTTTGGAATTCCGCGCGGAATAATCTCCGACAATGGAACGGCCTTTAAAAGCACCAAGATCGACAACTTCGTCGGACGACATGAGATAGATTGGAGGTACTCGACGATCTACTACCCCAGAGCAAATGGTTTAGCGAGAGGCTTTCAACAAAGCATCTGGTACGGATTTTGAAGAAAACTCTCGATGAGAATAAAAGAGATTGGCATAACAAATTGTTAGAAGCTTTGTGGGCATACGGACGACATTCGAACTCCCACCGATGTACACCGTACGCACTCGTCTACGGATCAGAGGCCGTGCTACCGTTAGAAGTTCAGACGCCGTCTCTCAGAGTTGCCGTCGCCAATCAGCTTACAGCGGAAGAAAATGCAAAACTCAGACTTGAAGAATTGGAAGTCTTGAAGGAAGACGACTGGAAGCGCAACAGCATTTAGAGCTTTACCGAGCGAAGATGGTACGAGCCCATGACAAATTGGTCCGCCCGGGGACGTTCGAAATTGGTGACGCTTGTTCTTGTTCTCGAGACCTGTTCTTGCACGTCGCGAGATGAGGCGGAAAATTTGAGCCGACTTGGGAGGGACCATTTGTCATAGATAAAGTCTCTACTCGGAGGAGCCTCTCGGCTTGTGGATTCCGAGGCGGGAAATCTTTGTTGTCGATCGACGGACGATGCTTGAAGACATATTACGCGACTTGACGTCGCTTGAGTTGAGATTTCAAAATCTCGATTATTCTGTGATTATGTATTTGGTCGAATGCGCATGACAGGGTTTAAAATTTTGTAATAAAATTAACATCGATAAAATGAAAATTTTTGAGAGTGCATGTTTTGGCTTTCTTTTCTTTTCCACTTTCAAATTTAATACACATACACATAATTAACAACATAAACTAAAGCCTCTCGTAGGCGTTTTGTTTTGTTCTTTGTTCCTGTCAGATTTCGACCACTTGATGTTTCTCTCGTTGTACTGGAGAAAATGTCGGGACGAGAGGTTGATTTTGGCTTTTAAGGATGGCTTGAATCTCGCACCTAGCGAAGAATGGGCACCGCGAGGTGGCATTATAAACTTTGATATGGACTTCGGTCGGATCGATGTAGACTACGAGAGTCCCACGATGGACGCGATTAGCACGGGAAATCGAAGGACTACCGTCGTTAATAAAGATCAGCATCAGAAAAGATACCTCGTGGAAGGGGAAGAAAATATTACAAGATCCGATGGAAGGGACTAGTCGCCTGCCATCCATGATAACTGCACCAGCTAGAGGCCTAGTCGGCTGCCAGACAATGCCGGACTACCGGATGCATTACGGAGCACAATACGCGGGAATGCCAATCGACGAAAGCGCGAGCATTCCGACGCGAAGACAAGAGATATCTTCGAGAGACGGAGAGGATTTACTCGGCTCATCCCAGAGAGGAGGATGCTACGATCCGAGAGATGAGAGAGACTTCTTCCGGCACGCTTGCTACGGAGGATGAGTCGAGTTTGTTCGGAGGTTCCGGGGATTCCGGAGATTCCGGATGAACTTTGTCCGGGTTGCCCGACGTGCAACGCGAAGATTCCGGCACGTTCTTCGAGTGCAATGGCATTTGTGGAATGCCGGACTGCAACGTCCTACACTTGAGGCATTACGGTACTGCGGAGGAGTACATGTCCACGGATGACGGTTTTCGGAGCCGTGAGTACCGACGGGGAATCATATACCCCGCTTGGATACGGATACATCGGCTTGGGTTCCCAGCGATGCGAGATGAGGGAGTACCCTCGACGGTTGCCGATGATCACTTTAGCGAGCTTGACGAGATGGTTAAAGTGAAGAAGCGAGAATTTGAATTTTATGAAGAAGTTCGAGGAAGATGCATTAACATACTTGAAGGACTGGACTGCATACCGAGTCTTCTGCGAAAGCGACGAGAGAAGCATCCTTGATCGCATAAAGGATTTGCGACTCGGAGGTCGAGCGGGTCTTTTGAGAAGGAAGACTTATTCCGAACCGGAAAGATGGATGCGTGGAAAGGGCGGAATCAGCTATTCGGTGCGAGCTGTCTTGCTACAACTTCACTACGGACGGACGAGGAAATCCCCAGGGGATTCTGAGACATGATCGAGTGGATCCGATACCTCCTACGATCGAGTGGATGATAAAGAGAATGGTTCGATGGAGCATACTTCCAGCCGACTGCATTCCCAACAGCTGTATTATCAACATCTACGAGAAGGGCGACTGTATCCCCCCTCACATAGATCACCACGATTTCGTCAGACCTTTTTCTACGGTCTCTTTTCGGAGCAGGAGCAATATGCTTGTTCGGAAAAGAAATTGATATTGTTGGCCCGGCGAGTTCGGAGGATCCGTGGAGATTCATTGCCAGGTGGGCTCGGTACTTGTTCTCGAGAGCAACGGAGCGAGATATTGCCAAGCACTTGCATTCCGGGAGTGCGACACCGCGGAGTTTACGTGACCTTCGGAAGAATGGATACCACCGAGATGCCATATGGATTCAGTCCGGACCCGGAGTTGGAGGAGCTGCTACCTACGAGCTGTGATAGAGGTGGACCTTTGAGTTCATGCAAAGGGACTCTTGTCCTGGAGCATAGCTCGGCGGGTCGGCTCGACCAAAAGCTCGCCTTACGGAGACGGATTTTCGAGAGGATACTCCTTGCCTTTGCGTTCTGACACGCCAGATATGGATGATGCTCATACCAGAGATGCTCAGTTTGTGATGTGTCTTCAGCTTATGATGTTTTCCAGTTGTACTTTTGATGCGTCCAGCATACTGTACTTGTGATGTTTTCAGCATATAGTCAGTTTGTAACCTCTGTTCGAAGCTGATTAATGAAATCTTTTCGGAATCTTGTCCGTTTGTCTTGTTGCCCTTGTGTGCGATAGATAAAGCCACCGAACCATACGTTGGTTTTGAGCTATGACGAACGAAGAACAAAACAAAAAATATACGTAATAAAAAAAAATGAAATTCAAATAAAATATCCTTTTGAAAATCAACCAACTAAAATCAAATTTTTGAAAAATGTGTTTTGATATATATATGATATAACAAAATGAAATGAATTTGTTGAGTGTGTTTATCTCAATCTCGAGATTTCTCGCTCTCTGTTTGCATAGCGCGACTATTCCAGTCTGCACCGATGTTCTACACGTTCTCTCGGAATTTTTTACATTCTGCACGAGATCCCACACATCTTTCTCACTGATATCGTACTTGTCTTATGACATGTCTTTTCGAGAGTGTCACTATACACTCCCTGCACGTTCTGACGTGATGGTCTTTTCTGCACTTTCCCTGTTACCCTCTTGAGATCAGTACCTAAATTCTGATTCTCTCCCCTTTTTGAGATCGGTACCTATATTCCGATTCTCATCCCTTCAAGGCTAGTACCGATATTCTAGTCCTCACTCCGAGATCGGTACCTAAATTCCGATTCTCTCCTTTCCTCGAGATCGGTACCTAAATTCGATTCTCACTTCCTCTTCGAGATCGATTACCTAAATTCGATTCTCACTTCCTTTGAGATCGGTACCTAAATTCCGATTCTCATCCTTGAGATCGATCACCTAAATTCGATTCTCACTTCCTTCTGAGATCGGTACCTAAATTCCGATTCTCATCCACGAGATCGTGCCTAAATTCGACTCTCACTCCTTTCGAGATCGGTACCTAAATTCCGATTCTCATCGTCGAGATCGATACCTAAATTCGATTCTCACTTCCTTTTGAGATCGGTACCTAAATTCGATTCTCATCCTCGATATCGATACCTAAATTCGATTCTCACTCCTTTTCGAGATCGGTACCTAAATTCCGATTCTCGCCACGAGATCGATACTCAAATTCGATTCTCACTCCGCTTTCGAGATCGGTACCCAGATTCCGATTCTCATCCGTGAGATCGATGCTCTAAATTCGATTCTCACTTCCTTTCGAGATCGGTACCTGAATTCGATTCTCATCCGTGAGATCGTACCTAAATTCCGATTCTCACTTCCTTTCGAGATCGGTACCAAATTCCGATTCTCATCCACGAGATCGATACCTAAATTCGATTCTCACTTCCTTTGAGATCGGTACCTAAATTTCGATTCTCATCCTCGAGATCGATACTGCAAGTCCGACTCTCACTCCTTTTCTGAGATCGGTACCTAAATTCGATTCCCATCCTCGAGATCGTACCTGAATTCGATTCTCAGCCCTTTTCGAGATCGGTACCCAAATTCCGATTCTCATCCTTGAGATCAGTACCTAAATTCTGATTCTCACTTCCTTTTGAGATCGGTACCTAAATTCCGATTCTCGTCGTCGAGATCGATACCTAAATTCCGATTCTCGGCCATTTCGAGATCGGTACCTAAATTCGATTCTCGTTTCCGACCCTCACCTTTCGGGGCTAGTACGGATATTCTAGTCCTAATTTCCTGAGGTCAGTACCCACATACTGATTTCTGTTCTCCCTCGCATATTTTGAAATTTCGCGATTCAAAGTCCACTCTCCAATCCTCAGCGAGAGTTCTGGAATCTTCAGTTTTGGAGATTTGCCTGTCACTCCCTAGCGGAAACCTTTGCCACTCTTTCCTCGTTCCGTTCTGAGTGTGTTGACTCAGGATGTCTGTGTTGGTTTGGTTGATCTTGTCGGTCAACGCCAATACGCGCGGTGTGCTCGATTAGCACACCACACCTATTGGGGGTCCTTTTGTTGACCTCTCTTTCGATCGCGCTCGCGTCAAAATTTTGCGACGATACCAAATTACGACGCAATTTTGACACGCTTGTCGACGAGGTTGCTCAGACGACCTCGGACGACGAAACGGACTGCGCCGATGCGTCCGGAATGTCGATTTCACTTAAAATCGACGTTAAGTTTGCGACGATAGCGCATCGGGGACGAAACTTGTAATTTAAGTTTTAATTTAAATAATAAAAATAAAACAAAAAAAAAGATATTCTAAAACACTATTTTAAAATTAAACCTTCTGCCCTAATTACCTTCGCACTCGACCAGATGCCTTCGTCTCTCCCGCGCGAGTTCCACTGGAACCTTCGTCCCTCCGCGCTCGAGCGTGCTTTACGGCGGCCGTTTGCTCCTCGAGCCGCTCGTGATAGGCCCTATCCTTATCCCTCGAGCAACTTGCGGCACCTCGTGCGTGCGTCCCTTACCGAGCTCTGCTCCCTCCTGCGGCAATCGCCGCCGGTCCCACTGCGCCCGATCCCTGTAGGTTGAGCTCTTGACCTCTACTTCCCCTCCTCTGCCTATTTAAACCCCATTTGGAGGTGGGATTGTGGTTGGCCCGAAACCTTTGTGAAGAGAGGGGAGTTGCTGTTCGAGCGTTTCTTGTACTTGCGGTTTGCTTCCTGTGTGTTCTACGCTGATACGGTAACTCTCCTCCACCCCTTTCTTATTCTCGGTTTTGGCCCCAGGGAGGCTTCACTTGTGCCTTTGGCTCGGTTTGCCCTGTTCATAGTTTCGGTTAAGCACTTGTATGCTATGAAAGTCTTATTTAGTTGCTTGAAATACTGATATCTATGGGTTTCTTCTTCTAACAGCATGCTAATGTGATACTTGTATAAATGCTGGGAATGTTTTCTTTACAATTTGAAATGTGGCTAAAAAGTTTCGATTGAGCATGCTAGAGAGAAAATTTAGGCTTGGCTTGGAGAGGTTTATGTTGTTCTTGGGCCTCTTGCATTTTAATCTTTCATGAAGATATGGCTAGCTAGTTTGGAAATTCTTTATGCTCACCTTTGTTTACAAGCATGTGGTGGCTTTATGCCTTGAATATATGGAAATCTAGCCCTTCACGAAGCATGATTAATTAATTTGAAGGGTTTTTCATGTTCGTTCTATACTTATTCTTGCTAGCAAATGCATGGTAGTGAAGCTTTTTAAAGATATGTATGTGCTTCATTTTAATTGAGATTTCAAGGAGAAGTTTGCTTCAGTTCTATATTGGTTCTGGATTTAATTGTGATTGGGCTTGGTTTTAGCCTCATGTGAATCGGTCTTGTGGAGTCCCATTTGCATTTTGTGCTTTAAACTCGATTCGGGATTCGTTTTTTTTAGCCTCATGAGGCCCGGCTTTTGTTAGTTTTGCTATCCATTTGGTTTTAAATTTAAAACTGGAGCTGTCCCTAGTTTAGCTACGGTTCGGGTTGGCTTCTTTAGCTTTCTCTAGCTTTGGCTTTATGTCGAAGCTGCTTTGTGATTTAAAGGCGGCTTTGTTTTCACCCTGTTGTGCTCGGTTCGGCTCTCTTTGACACCTTTGATTTCGATTTTATATTTGGATTGTTTCAATTTAAAGGTGACTTTATCCCGGAGCCGGCCACGGCTCGGGTTTCATCCTCATGTGGCTCGGGCTTGGCTTCCCTATAAGCTGGTATTTGCCTCTTTGGGGGCTGTTTTAGTTTGGGATTGAGTTGTATTCCTTTAGCCTTATGCTGGCTCGGGTTTGGCTTCCCTGTAGACTGGAACCTGTTTCTTTGAGGGCTGTTTTGGTTTGGAGTAGGGCTGGCTTTCTTGGCTTTGTTGTGGCTCGGTTTCTTGCCCAATGGAAGTTTGAATTTGGCTTTTTAAAAGGCTGCTTGTAATTGGAGTTGGGATAATTCATTTGATTCACTTGGAGGCTTGTTGTGGGCTCGGGTTCGTGCTCGGGTTTGGCTCTAGTGAGGGTTGGGCTTTGTGCTCATTTGGTGAAAGCTGAATTCTATGTTTATGGAAGGAGTTGGGTTCGATTTGGGGCTTGGCGGTGAGTCCATTGATGTGATTTGTGAGTTTTGAGGTTGGATAGAAACTTTACTTGTTGCTTGCCCTTTTTGTTGGGGCTTGGCTGAGAGCCTTTTTGTTGGTGGCTGATGTGATGGTGGCCTTGTTTACTGCTGTGTTTGAATTGGGAATTGATAAAAATGAACCTATAGTTGCTCTTTGCTTGTTTGAGAGGGAGATATTGAGAATTGTGCTTGAGCCACTTCTTAGGTGCCTCATTTGATGAATTGGAGTTAAATTGATGTTCTTAGGAAGCTTGTCCATTAACTTTCTTATGGGTTTGGAAATGTTCGCAATCAGTGCTTGTCCCGAGCCATTTTTTTCTCTTTTGCTTGATTTTAAAAGTTTTTGATCGACTTTTCCATGATTTCGCTTTTAAATTTCCTTTTGATATAATTGTACTTGAGCGAGAAAATGACACCCTCGGGGTCGATTCAGGGAACTCGGATTTCGTTTTTTAACGCCTTGTTATTACATGTGTTAGGGGAATTTTAAATTAACTCACCCGTCGTCACGACCCTCCGAGTTCGGGGGTGAGTTAATCTTCTTTTCCCTTTTCGTTGCTTGACACGTTTTCCCCGCTTCACTCGGAGTCGGTTTTTGTTTTGTTTTGTTTTGGGGCGATGACGGCGATGATGCGAAAGGCGCGCAGGTGATAGAGTAGAATGATATCCCATCCTACGACATCGGGACTCGCTCCGGGGCCCGGTGAACCGTAGGATGACGGTATCGTTCACGCTACTGAGGCGAGCGGGCACCGTACTTTCTTAGGATTGTTAGCGATCCTTTACCCTACGAAATGATCGACTCGTGGATAATTATATTTTTCAAAATCGATAAAAATACGATACTTACATTTCGCAACAAAAATATCTTTCCACCACAATAAAAAAAATTGATAAACTCTCTTTTGCATGTCTGAAATCCATATGCATGCTAAAAATATAAATTTCAAAACTACATTATAAAATTTGATTGTCCACTTGTTGATTATCAGTCTTGGGTGGGTGAACACTCTCACGAGTTAGGTTTAGTTGGACACTTTTCTTCGGCGAGTAGCGGGCACTATACGCTCGTGTGGCCGAGTAGCGTTCGACGACCCTTCGAGCGATCTCTGCACGGTTCGAGCTAGCCCAGGCACGAGTGCTTGCGGTTTTCTTCGGGTTTTCATTTGATTTTTGATAGAGCACTCGTGGTCTTTTTAGGATTTTCTCGGAGTTTTGGTGACTTTTACTACTTTTCTCGAGCTTTCCAGTTGTGGGTCGATCGACTTTGTTTTCTTGAGTTTTTCGACGACCTTTTATTCTGCTTGCTTGGCTTTCATGTGGCACACTTCTGTTGGTTAGACGAAAGAAAATAACGGGCCTCCAGGGTATACGGGTTTGTTTACATTTGCGGCGTGTTACGCTTTTACATACCTACTTCTAGCATCTTTATCTTGTTTAGTCATCACTTTTCATACTCGTCTTCGCATGCTTTATCTTCGTTTAGCCGTCACTTTTCATACCTACTCTTGCGTATGTTATCTCGTTTAGCACGTTACATTATATCTTGTTGCATGCTTCTCATCATTACTCTCTGTCTTATATACATATCCTGTCATAAACCGTATCAACACTTAAACATATTTGCATAGGATGTTTAGAAGAACTTCGACCATAGGGCCACTGATTGAACATTTTGACACTCGCCACCTGAAAACTCGGCCTCTTCGCAATGAGGAGCTTGGAGACTAGTATAGTGGGCGACACGGTCGTCTTCAACGATGGAGCTTGTCGTCGTCGACAAAACCATAGGATAGCTCGGGAAGTTATTGAGGCTCGCTTTCGGACCTCCGACATCCCTGGTTCCTCTCCTCTGGATTCCGCATTCAAATTTGAGTCAACTCCTTTTGCACACCTCCACATCTTATTTCGTTGAAAAGTCCTATCCTTTTGACCTCCTTGAAGATAATATTTCCGATTTTTATCGAAGTATTCTTAGATGATTTCGGTCATTTAAGATGTAATTAACTATAGGGTTTGCCCTTATAGGAAGCATTTTCCGAACACAACTTAAAATAAACCCTATTTAATTCTTCATATTAAATAGGGAATTTGTCGACGAAATAAATTGGTTTCGCGAGCCAAACGGACGTCATATATTTCTTAGTTTATTTGATCGAGCCTCACGCCTTAAATCTTGTGTTTGTCTTTCGGGATAAGTGCATGACTTGAGGTGTAGCGCTCTTTCATTCAAACTATGAAAAATATGAGGTCAGTTTGACTTCCTTTCTTTTCGTTGAAGGATCCTTCCGAAGCGGGCGACGGGATTCCGATTCCGGCGACCGACAGCTTCTTACGGGCACTTCACGCACAAAACAACGCCGACAGGATGGAACGAAGGTGTTAGCAGTCACGGGGAAAAGCCCTGGAAGGCTGGCGACTACTAGGAGGAGTGGGACAGGTGGCCTGAAGGTGTTGAAGAGGACTAGCAATCTGTTGGAAAGGAACCAGAGGGGGCAACAAGGATGGTGGGCTGCTGGGATGGCTGACCAGACTAGGAGAAGCTGGAAGGGCCTCTGGTAGGAGGTCGATGAGGAAGACAATAGCTGGAAGGTGTCCTGAGGGAAGGAGCAGGGTTGGCAGCAGTGGAAGAGGTGCTGTGGTGGCTGAACAGGAGCAGTGAGGTGGCTGAGAGCAGTGGAAGAGGGGGCTGCGGTGGCTGGATTTTGAAACAATAGCAGGAAAACAGAAGTATGGTAAGATAAATGCCTTGTCAGGTCGAGCTATAATCAGAGCACAACTTGAACTCTTTGAGACGGTCACCACCTAAGATGAGGGATAGTCGGATACAACCTTTGAAAGGAACAACATCGGCGGCGGTAATATGCATTCAAAATTCACTTAACTCCAAAAACTGCAAGCATACCACCTCTTATTTATAATGAGGCTTAAGATTTACTTTTGGCAATGTTTTAAAATAAGGAAGAGAACAAAAATAATAAGAATTTATAATTTAGGCAATGTTATAATAGGAAGAATTCAAAATAGGCAAAGACTAATAAAAATAATAGAAATTCAGAATTGGCAAGTGCTAGGAAAAAAAGATGAGAAAAATGAAAGAAGGAATAGGAGGAAAAGGAAAGGAAGGGGGAGCATGGACGACAACCCCCCTTGAGGACCGGGCGGTCCAGCTAAACTGGATCGAGAACAGGATAGCCCCCATAGTCCCACGCCAATAAGAGTTATTTGTTCTTGAATTTCGCTCAACCATAGTACAAATGGCTAAACACCAAATGATATCCACAAATTTTATGAACCATTTCATCTCAGCTAAACCACCGACTCTGATACTACTAAAGTAGAATAAAATCAGAAGGGACTAAAGTTGGGCCAAATTCCTTAATGTTCATACCTATTCTTAGCACAATAACTTAATCTATGAGTGTAGGTCAACCACTTAGTATTTCTACTAACATTATTTTTTTTCATCCATTAGATGTGTAACTAAACCTATTTATAGTTTGTCTTAATGGTGGTGGAATTTTAATTAGATAATCCTTCTTATATCGTAATCATCTTCATTATCCTTACCCATAACAATATCTTATATTGAAGTTCTAAATTATAGACTAGGTGTTCTTTGATCCAATTTTGATCTTTTCATTGTCACATCCAAAGTTAATTAGTGCATGTCTTCAAATGTAGAAACCTCTGTCAGTTTATGCTCTGGTATGCCTTACGATTCATATGTCAGGATGGATTAAGCTCATTAGGGGGCACTTACATACATAGCACACAATTGTGATGTATATATTTGTCACACTAAACTTTCATACTTACATGTGTAACACTCAAATCTTTACTATCACATATTAAATATCACTATTACCATTTTTTAAAACTGAAATATGCATTTTCATGCATAGGATTAAAGAACTAAAGAAAGTGCTTGTGTAAATATGAAACTTTAGTTGTGAAATATATAAATACATAAAAATTTTGTGCTATGTATTTAAATTTCCTTTATTTCTTGTGTTAACATGCTATTTTTTAATATTTTTTACAAAATTTATCTGCATCTCAGTTAATTTATGACTTTTTATTAGGTAATTGCGATGGGTTAAACAGTTTTGCTAATGGATCTAGTTTAATTAGTTCTGTTGCTGGTAGATTGTCACGGTTCACAGTTTACTTGGAGGATGCATATAGGAATCCTTCTCCAGTTGAGGCAGAACAACTTTATGTAGAAATTCGTAGTAGAAATTCTAATATCATGATTCGGCCTATTATATTTCCATTGAGAAATTTTAATGGTGAGAATTCTAAACACACTTTCCTTTCAAGAAAAGTGTCAAAATGGTTCCCTGACTCTTTGTCGGGAGTCTTTTTTTTTAGTCCAAGTGTTTATAAATTGTCAATTTAGACCCTAAGCTCTTTCTAAACTTTTTTATCATCATGGGGACTATTTCAGCTGATATTTGAAGAGCCTGAGGTCTAATTTAACGCTTTTATAGACCCTGAGATTAAATGGCTCATGTAAGTAGTCAGGGGATTATTTTGGTACTTCTTTCCTTTCAAAGTTTAAGAGTCAATCTAAAGGGCATAACATGCTAGGGACATATCGTGGCCCAGTTTCTACACCAAGTGACATTTTGATGGGGACTTCAGGATTTGTACATGCGACGACATCTAAAGGGAATAGGACTGTAAGGATTTACATATAGTTATAATTTGTCATTGCATATCAAATTTTCTAATATTTACATTTTATATGTAGTTTATTGGGAAATATAATGTTCAGGCAAGCGAGTTTGGTATCACTTATATTCCTGAAAAATCTGGAGACTATGATATAAGGCTATCCTGTGGAAATATCCCATTAAATAATGCCATTTCTTACTCCATGAATGTATTGCCAGGTAAAATATTAGTCTTTTAAGAACCTTCAATTGATGCACCTTTCTTCTGCGTAACAAAGTTTAAATTTAGGTTGTTTTCCTTAATTACGTTGGTTACTGAACATTTCTTCATTACAACAACAAAATTATGTCTGCGTGAGACTTCTATTGCAGTAGCATTGCTCATATAGCAAGTCATAACATAAATTTATTATCTTTTCATTCACCACAAAATTTTAGAAATTTTAGTATGCCCGATAATATACTCGTGTTTTGACTCTTGCTGCTCAGGTTGTTCAACAAAAGCCTTATTTGAAGCTCTGCGGCATCTCGAAACTTTTCTATTGTGGATAAGGCTGTTTCTATAGACTAGTTGGAATTTGTTTTTTTACATTTCAATTTGTTTGTTGTTGATTTTTTTGAGTTGTGTAAAGCTATTGTATATTTAAAATGGACTTATCTGCTTTTGGTTTATAATGCATGTTTTTTTTTTTTTTTTTTTTGCTTTCAAGCTTGTTTGCTAATAGACCCTTGATTAATGGGGCATTTACATACATACCACACAATTCTTATGCATATACATATTAAAATTCATATGTACATATATATCACCCAAATCTTTAATATCACATCAAAAATACCACTATCACAATTTTTTATAAAAGTAAACTAAGAATTGTGTGGTATGTATGTAAATTTTGCTTGATTAGTTATTAAATTAATGCGCTATGCTTGCCCTCAAAAGCATAGTTTTCTGATCTCTGTATGCTTTGTCGGTGACAGCATAATTATGCTTCTCATAGGTTATGATGAAAGTTGGCCTATTCTTTGCGCAACTTAAACTCTTTCCTAATTTTTTTTTCATGACCACAATTGGATTTTTTGCAATTGTCTGATTTTGCCGGTCCGTTCAATTTTACCTTTATACAAGTTTTTGAGATCCAAATGAGCGTGCACTTTTCATGATTCATTTCAATCACTATTGTCCAAGAATCTTTGCATCAAACATTAGATGGAGCCTGTTTTTGTGCAATAATCTGATGGTCTAAGTGGCAACTTTTTTTTTTCAATGTCCTCGAACTTGATAAAGTTTGACCTCATACAATAAACTTGTGGTTATTTTTCTGTGTCTTAATTCTCAGATTACACTAAGTACAAAAGTTTATAATTTTGGGATTTATTTTTTAGAGGTATTGAATAGTGTTTTTATTTATTTATTTTTATTGCTTCGTATGTATGAATCTGAATTTTTTGTTATCATTATCATCATAATGATAAATAATTTTATTACAATAGAATGAATGGAGTTCTTTTCCATAACTTTTTGGGAGAAACGAAGCCTCCACAGCAACTTTTAAGCAAAGTAGTAAGCAATTTTTCGATGATCATGTTGCCTTTTTGTAAAGAATTTCAATCCTTTATAGGAATTAAACTCATGTTTGACATGAAAGATGATGCCCTATATTTAAGTTCTTTTGAAATTAAATTATAATTACCCTTTTGTTTAGATTTATTTTCTCATTTTAAGTCTAGGATTAAATAATTTCTTTTGATTTCTTGAGCAAGAGAATTTGCTCTGCTATTCTTCATTATTCTTTGTTTAAAGATTCTAGCCCAGCTTATCTTGATTGAAAAGTGATTAAATAGACTACTTTTAGCAGTTTATTGAATAACAGAGAAGTTGTCAAATTAGTTGGTCATCATCTCTTGACGGGTATAATCATGCTCATTGGGTTGAAAAAATAATTTTTTGAATTTACCTAAACTATTTTGCATTTTGGAATTTAATTGCTTAGCTTAATGCTACAAAGATGGTTTTCTGTTCTTATTTTTAATGTATATTCAGAGAGAAAATGAGGTAAGAATTCATGATGGATAAGTTTATTATCTAGGCTCTCAGAGTTACAAAAAAACAACTCTTTAAGATTTTGAATGCTGTCACAAAAAAAAGGGAGGAGCTTTTTTTTATAAAAAGTGCACCTTCAAAATCCAAGATGGAGGGTGACAATCGGCGGTTACCTTGTCATTGGTGGCCTAAGTAATTGAAGATTGAGTTTATAAATTTAAAAGAAAAAAATTAGTTTAAATTCTAATTTAAAAGTTCATGTTGATTTTTTTTTTTGTTGTTGTGTAGATAGCTATTAAATAAGATGGTTGTATATTAACTTTAAATGAATTTAAAATTAAATATTTATGAGATTTGAATTAAAATTTAAAGGAAGTGACAGTCATGTGTCAAACTTTCATGTCTCATGTGTTTATTCTCCTATTTGATATATTTGAATTCAAATTCATAACTAATATAGTGTGTCATATGAAAGTTATAGAATGCTTCAATTGTCTTCTCTTGAAGCCATGCACACTATCAACATGGTTTCAAACAACTTATAATTTCACTACTTTTTAAAATTGATAAATCTGCATACAATCTTCATAAATGATTTTGAATTTTGTGTTATACTGTATTGATCAAGACTATGGATTTCAGTTTTTCTTAACTAGATAGTTTGTGGATGTGCTTGCAAATCTGACTGTGGGAATTTATGTTAAACCATGCAAGTATTTATTTATTTATTTATGATGAATGGAGAAGTGGAATAATTGTTGACTGATTCACTTCCCCCATCCCTAAATTTAATTTTCTTTTTGTTTTTTCAGGATTAGTTGACGCATTGAAGTCAAAGGTTGTTAACTTTGAATCAGAAGTTAGAAGAGTTGGAAAAATTGAAATATTAGTGGAGCTTGTAGATTCGTACTGGAATTATGTACCATCACAAGAAGCAAATTTGAAATTGCAACTTCAAGCCCCTAACAGCTCAAGTCTTCTGAAAACAGTTTTTAATGAGAGTAAAAATGGCCTATATATTGGCTATTATTTACCAACTTCTCCAGGGACTTTTAATATCTGCGTCTCATTTGAAGAAAAAATTCTATCGCCTTGTCCCATCAAATTTTATGTGCATGAGAGTAAGCATAGAAATTATAGCATGATAGCATTGAGTTTCACTTTTTTTATGCAAATACTTGAAAAAGACAGATATTTGATAACCGGAGATTGGGTTGTAACTTGTAAGTTTTTAATTAAGAGATAGAAACTGAAACTGCAATTAGTTTAGTGATATTTTCATTATTTATGAATTTGGAAAATCAAAATGCAATACGTCGCAGAAGACTTTGCCTGAGATAACAACACTATAGGCCTAGTTAGCAAATTGATACTTATGCTCATTTGATATCTTTTATAGGAGAATATAATTTAATACCCGTATACATAAAAATGTGTTTGCACGAATCTCAAAGCATACGGGCGACTCAGGAAGAAGATGAGGATGATCAAACGTAGCCTTCGATGATCATTTATAGATGAGTATTGGCGAATGAGTCACCTTATCCGAACAATCGATAGAAGACACCGAGAGAAAATCCCGTAGGGTGGTAGGCAACCTTCAGGACGATTGTTGATAAGTACTCTTTCAGACTATATATCGATCGAATCAAGGCTTGACAGACGATTGATAATCCTCATCGATTGAATCGGCCCTTGGTTTTATTATATGCAAATAATTCTGTAATTACAAAAACCCACCTCCCACACTCCTCCCGGCGCCGAAAGTTAATATTAAGGTGGCTAATATGTGCTTTTGTAATATTGAGACTTAGGCCTATAAATAGAGGTTTATATTATGAATAAGGGACATCTCTTGTCTGTATACTACTGCTCTCTCTCTCTCTCAATCATTTCCTAATAGAACGTACATGTGTTTCCCGGACATTCTCGTATTCAACACTACACTTTTGTGATCATCCTCTGTTTTTTAACCTTTGATGCCCCCTTTCATTTCATTTTCATTGACATTGATATTCCTTACAGTTTAACTTATTAAACCTTCTATACTTTCTCATTTATTATTTCAAGTGAATAATTGGACTAAAAATCTAAATTATGGTATGGAGAGCAATATGCCTATGACAAAGTTAACACTTCAGAAGGTTTTTTCTGAATACCTTTATGAAACTCTTGATGTGTATTCACTTTTCTACAGGCTTCAACCTTTATAAAACTTTTAATTTAATGTTTATTCACTATTTTACAGGTGTATAATTATTCATGCAGGGATGCTAAATTACAATGCAATCATTGCTTATATGAAAGACTTAGAAATATGGTCAAATGTCAGTAGAAAACCGCTTATAAATATGGCACAAAAATATGGGTAAAGCTAAAGTAATGGTAGTTTTTATCCTGCATGGCTCAACAAGCTCCCCTTGAGGTAGTTCCGTGATTTTTTAAGGCAAATAACATTTGACCAGGCAAAATTAAAAAAAAAAAGAGGAAAATTTACATATATAGCACACAATTTATAATTACATATATTGCACTTTGGCGCGCTAAGCCAATACATGAAAAGGTGTATTTCACTTTTAAAAAGTGATAATAGTGCTATTTTTTTTATGTGATATTGAAAATTTGAGTGCTATGTGTGTAAATGTTTAGGGGTAAGATATGTAAATACATAAGACTTGCGTGCTATGTATGTAAATGCCCCAAAAAATAATTATGAACATTATTCTAAGGAATGGAGCCCAGCACCACACTCCTCTTCAGTTCAAGCTTTTCTCAAGCCTTAAATAAATTAAAGGAATATTCAAAGAAATTTGAACTGTTAGTTGGAATGGGTTAATCGTTTATCACAATGCAATTGTGTTATGATAACGAATCAATCCAAGAGGATGATAAGGAGGACAATGAAACTTTGGATTTGTATCTCACATATGGTTTCTTAATTAATCGAGAAAAGAAATCAAACCCAAGGTTCTTACAAATTGAGGTTTTACTTGTTTAAAAAGTTTCATGCAAGCATGGGGTAATGGTTTTAAAGATCCTCATAAATATCTGTCAAAATATTTGATAGAACAGGTTGAATACTTTTCTTATTGATGTACAACTATTTAAAGAGCTTTCTTACAGGACCAAACATGGTAGCTAATCTCCCAATTAAGGAGAAATATACTGATGTAATTAATTACCCAAAAAAAAGAAAAAATAAATAGAGATTCCTAAGAATATTAATATAATTAATAAACTCTAAATCTAGTGACTAACAAATATGGTACGGGATTATTTGTGATCTTTCAACACTCACTCTCAAGTCGGCATGAAGATGTCACTCATAGTGAGCTTGTTTACTAAATTCTCGTGTTGCGACTTTGGGAAGACGCTTTTGTTAGTATATCTCGTCATTTGGCTCGTGATGGGTATATAGGACATACATATCACCCCATCGTTTATCTTCTCCTGATGAAATGTTTGTCAACTTCTACATGTTTTGTTCTATCATGTAGAACGGGGTTATGAGCGATAGAGATTGTGTACTGGTTGTCATGCAAAAAACTTTAATCGGTGCAGGTATAGGAATCTTCAACTCTTCAGAAGTCTTTTTATCCATAATACTTCGCGAATACATGTGCCACCGAGCGAAATTACTGTCAACGACTACTCCTTGCCACCACACTTTGTTTTTTACTTTTCCAGTGTAACCGGATTTCCACCAACAAAGTGCATGATACCCCGAGGTGGATCGTCCATCATTTACATCTCACTGCCCAATCCGCATCCGTGTAGGCCTCTATTAGAAGATGTCCTCCTTTTTGAACAAAAGTCTTTTCCAGGAGTTCTTTTGAGGTATCTCGAGATTCCGAATCTTGCTTGAAAGTGAGTAGGTCCAGGTGAATGCATGAATTGACTTACAACGCTTACAGCAAAAGCTATGTCAGGACGAGTGTGAGCTAAATAGATTAGCCGCCCTACCAATCTTTGATAGCGTGCTTTGTCCATTGTCTCACTAACTGCTGCTGTTTTCAACTTTACATTAGGTTCAATAGGTGTATCTGCTGCTTTGCAACCTGTCATCCCTGTTTCTTTGAGTAGATCAAGTACATACTTGTGTTGATTGACAAAAATTCCCTTGGATCTTGCAAACTCCATTCAGGAAATATTTCGACTTTCTCAAGTCTTTAATATCAAATTCACCTTCAAGTTTCTCTTCGAGTTCTTAATCTCGAAGAATCATCCCTGTCATGATTATGTCATCTACATATACGATCACGATGACTACTTTACCTTTGATGGAATGCTTGAAGAAGAGAGTGTGATCGACTTGGCTTTGAGAGAAACCATGTTTCTCGATAACATCACCAAAACGCTCAAACCAAGCTCCAGGAGACTGCTTTAATCCATACAGAGATTTCTTTAATTCGTACACTTTCCCTTTTACAAATTTTCCTTCAAATCCGGTGGCGAGTCCATATATACCTCTTCTTGCAATTCTCCATTTAAAAATGCATTTTTTACATCCAATTGATGAAGTGGCCAATCGAAATTAAGCTGCAGAGAAAGAAGTATTCTAATAGAGTTAATTTTAGCCATGAGAGGCAAAAGTCTCTTGGTAATTAATACCATGAGTTTGAGTAAATCCTTTTGCTACTTAATCTCGCTTTGTATCTTTCCACACTTCCATCAGCTTTAAACTTCACGGTGAACACCCATTTGCACCCTACGGTCTTTTTGTCTTTGGGTAGATCCATGACTACCCATGTGTTTTTTCTTTTAAGAGCATTTATTTCTTCCATCACAGATGCTTTCCAGCTCGGTTCACCTAATGCTTCTTGAATGGTTCTTGGAACAAACATATTAGAAATCCTGGACACAAATGCTCTATGATTTTTTGATAATTTTTCATATGACGAGTGTATTGTGTAATAGGATGTTTTGTGCTTGTACGAATTCTTTTCTAAAGCGATTGGAAGATCAAGATCAAAATGAGTGGAAGTTGAAGGAAGGTTACTCCGAGTTGTAGGGCCATTATTCGATGAAGATGATTGACCATCTCGTGAGGGAATAAATGGAGGTAGTAGTACCTTTATGGAATTTCTTCCAGTATAAATCTGCAGTCTCATGTTGAGGATTATGATCCTTTGGAAGTACTTCTCCCTCGTTTCGATAAATTTATATCCGGCGAAATAGGATTAGTATTGCTTAACCCTAGTTTCCATATCGGAATTAGTTACGTAAATGGGTAAAGTTTCCCAAAAGTTATTTTCTTAACTACGTTCTCCCCCGAAGAAAATTATTTTGAAAGAAGGCATGGTCCTCGACAAACTTGACATCCATGCTTTCAAAAAACTTTTGTGACGGGATTAAAACATTTGTACCCACGTTTATTGGAAGCATAACCTATAAAAACACATTTTTCGAACTTTGGGATCCGATTTTGATCGAAACACATTTGGGATATGCACATAACACACACATCCAAAAACTTTTAAAGGGAGATCGGTTATTATCTTAGATGTAGAAAAATAATTTTTTAATGTTTGCAAAGGTGTTTTAAATTTCAAAACTCGAGATGACATTACGTTTATTAGATAACGGGATGTAAGGAGTGCATTACCCATGAGATATTCGGGAACATTCATGGAAAACATAAGTTGCTCGAGTAACTTAAGTAAATGCGTATTTTTTCTTTCAAGAATACTATTTTGTTGTGGTGTGCCACGACAAGTGGATTGATGCAGAATATATTTTTCTAAAATAAATGTTCTCAAATATTTGTTGAAATATTCAGTCTCATTATCGTTCTCAGAATGCCAATTTTTGTTTGAAACTGATTTTAAATCCTGTGGAAAAAATCTTTAAATCGTTGTTCAACTTCGGATTTTTTTCCAATAAATAAGCCTAACACACACGTGTGTGATCATCAATAAATATTACAAACCATTTTTTCCGGAAAGTGTGTTAATTTTAGATGGTCCCCAAACATCACTATGCAATAAATGAAAAGGTTTTGAAGCAGAATATGATTTTATTGGAAACGAAACACGATGACTTTTAGCTAAATTACAAGTTTCACACTGAAATTTTGAAAAATCAATATTTTGAAATGTTTTAGGAAATAAAGATTTGAGATATGGAAAGCTAGGATGCCCTAATCTTTTATGCCATAACATAACTCGATCATAGTCGAAGTTTGAACTTGTACTCCCTAATCCATGAGCCGTTTTATTCTCGGAATCGCTCCGTCATAAGTAGATGTACGCCCATTTATTTCTCTAGCATGTCCAATCATCTTCCCGAGTTCCGGTCCCGAAAAACACAATTGGAAGGGGAAAAAGGATGGAATAATCGGAATCTTTAGATAATTCTTAACTGGAAAGTAGATTACATGTAAGCTTTGGAACATGTAAGACGGATTTCAAAAAAGTTTTTACGAAATTTTAATATTTTCTTTTCCTGCAATAGATGAAAAACTACTATCGATTATTCGATTTTTCTGGAACTGAGAACATGGATAATATGAATCAAATAATTGAGAGCAGTTGTCATATGATCGAGGCTCCCGAATCAATGATCCAGGAGTGGTGCTTTCAGAACAGATAAAGCCAAAGGATTACTACCGCTTGTGCTTATAGAACCGATGAAGCATTAGATGATGAGCGAGATTTCAACAGTTTAAGAAGGTGACTTAATTGCTTCTTTCTTAAGTGGAGATGACTCGGCACTCATTCGTTGTAGGTGTGCTTATGTTCACCGATTTTTTTCCCTTACTAGTCGGGTGGTTTTCCATGCAACTTCCGGCATTTTTCACGAGTATGGCGTGGCTTCCCGCAGTAGTTGCGGTGTAGGTTGTTTACGTCTTCAACATGCTGGTTGTGAGAAATTTTTCTACTACTTGAGCTTCGAGAATCGCCGATGTCGATCCTTCCATGGACACAATTGAACCAGCGATCTTCTTTCCCAACATCACATGTCTCCGACTCTCCTCTCTCCTCACCTCTGCAAAAACTTCACCGATTGGAGGAAGGGATTTCTTCCGATTATTCGACCACGAACCTCGTCATATTCAACATTTAGACGCAAGAAATTTGAAGATTCGACCAGTATCCACTATCTTCTTGTACTTGGTTGCAGTCCTCGTTTGATTTCCACTCATGATCATTGAATAAGTCTAGGTCCTGCCAAATCCGTTTAAGAGAATTGAAATATTTTGTCGCAGAATCCTCACTTCGGCAAATTTCCCAAGTCGTAGGGTCGGCTCGTAAACTTGGGATTGATTTCCAAGATCGAAGTACATTTCGAAACATTGTCCATAATTCGTCGTAGTAAAGTATACAGATAATTTGCACTTATCTCTTCGATCATGGAATTGACCAACCATGTCATTACTGATTGAGTTTTCTGTATCCCAAATGGCATAAGTTTTGTCATTCACGTCGAAGCTGCATAGTATCACCTGTGATATAGCCAATCTTTCCTCTTCCTCGGAGATACATGCGAACTGATTGTGACCATCGAAGAAAATTATCACCATTTAGTCGGATTGTAGTGATCTGAATCGGATGATTTTCAGATGTATTTCTCTGAGGTTCGGACTGAGATTTCTGATGAGGCTGGTTTGTCCTAGACGTGACTTCAGATATTTTTTCTCGGTCAAGTGTGTTCTATTTGCCCGCAAAAAATACGGAAGCGATGGTGAGAACACTTTAGGACCGAACAATAAGGTTCGACCGACGCCAACCGTCCGAGAGGAAGACGTCGATCGCGATAGGCGAGCGAGCCGAACGATCGAAGTCGGCCGAACGAAGCGGAACGAGCGACGAGCGAGTGAGCCGGCGAGCGAGCAGGCGAGTGATGGAGGCCGATCGGTCGAAGCCGACCGAACGAAGCCGAACAGGCGAGCAAGTAGGAGAGCCGGCGAACAAGCAGGCGAGCGACTTTGAAGCCGAACAGGAAATTTCCATCGAATAGGTCGATAATCGATTCCGACCCTTTGAAGACGATAAAGATTCAGACCTCAAATATTCTCTCTGATACCATGTCAAAATATTTGATAGAACAGGTTGAATACTTTTCTTATTGATGTACAGCTATTTAAAGAGCTTTCTTACAGGACCAAACATGGTAGCTAATCTCCCAATTAAGGAGAAATATACAATGTAATTAATTACCCAAAAAAAAAAAAGGAAAAAATAAATAGAGATTCCTAAGAATATTAATATAATTAATAAACTTCTAAATCTAGTGACTAACAAATATGGTACAGGATTATTTGTGATCTTTCAACAATATCTAAGTTATTGTGTGTGATTAATTCACAAACCATGCACGAATCTTCCGATATGAATTCAAGAGAGAGAGTGAGAGAGGGAGAGCATGGGAGATATGTGTGATTATAAGGCAATAGTTATATCCTGGAATCATTTTAAAATGTTTCATCAAAACTCTTTAGTTGCTTGACAGGGAAGTACCAAATTTATTTCTTTAATTTATCTTCTTTATCGGAGTATTCTACAGCATTTCTTGACACAATTTAATGTTTTTTATAGGTAAGTACTTTCCAGAAGCAAATAATGACAGTGTTTCTGTTTGGGAGGACGAATCAGTTCTTTTTGATGTATTATCCAATGATTATGCTTCAGATGGACAGGCTAGCCTAAGTGAATTTTCTAAAGTAGGCCATTGATCTCTATCGCAACTTCCTTTGCTTGCCTAGTAAAAATATTGTATAAACTGCATTTGTCAATATAAGTTGGCTTTGCTTATGGTTCACCTGGTCGGGCGTTTGGGTCCCCCCAGTTTTTCGGCTGGTTGGTCCAACTTTTATTATTACTTTTGTTTTTTGGATTGTGGCTCTCTTTGAGATCTGTGCTGGCATAATTTCTGTGTACACTAATAATGATGGTGTTCTATGCCAAATGTGCATATCTTTTGTAAAGATTCCGCTTTTGTATTTCACCCTTTCGTGATTATATTTATTTGAATATTCCAACTCTGATATGAAGCATTTATCAGTTATGATTGTGAAATCTAAGTTTAATTTCCTTTGGCAGCCACTTCATGGATCACTCTTACTAGTTGGGAAACTTTTCAGATATACCCCTTTTAAAGGATATTTTGGGAATGATTCCTTCTTATACAACATCACTGATTCAAATAACAATGTTGCTATAGGCGCTGCTTTCATTTTTGTTATTTGCAAACCACCTCAATTTGTTTCTTTACCTCTTCGACTTAATGTGACTGAAGATGTGCTGAGTCCTCAGTTTGGGTGAGTGGCCTTTGCTAGACATGTTTATGCCGCACTCATTGGTGATTTGTTTGGTTAGAATATTTTCTATTTGGGAAATTTACATACATACCACACAATTCTTATATATTTACATATCTAACGCCCAAAGCTTGATTTTTGACGCTTTTAACACCTTAGTGCCATAAACCTATGTATGAAAATATTTATTTCACTTTTAAAAAGATACTCATGATAGTATGTTTTATGTGATATTAAAGATTTGAATTGTATGCATGTAAATATGAATGTTTAGGTGTTAGATATGCAACTACATAAGAATTGTGTGATATGTACGTAAGTGCCCCTTTCTATTTTCATTCCTTGTCATGCTTTTGTGCACCTTAACGTCTTGTAAGATTTATGCACGTCTATCTCTGCAGAGGCTTTCCCGGTTTTGAAATACGGTATTCGGATAAGATGGAAAATATTTCTCTTACGATAAGTGCGAAGTTTGGTTCTGTTTATTTAGCTCCAAGTCAGATTGGAATTTTTGAACCAGTGGGCGGTATGCTTTCGGTTAGGAGAGGTGGGAGGGCAGGGAAGGACTTGGTCTTTACGGGACCGATTGAAGTTATTAATTCTGCTCTTCAGTTGATTCAGTATCTCAGGTATTCTTGTTATTCCTTACTTGAGAATTGCAGTGATACGACTGATGGTGATTGTTGGTAGTGATGTTGATCATCATCTTTACACATCACATACTTTTTAATACAAGTACTTAAAGAATGTAGCTGGTATAAGCAATTATCATTAGTTTCTTTTGTTTGTTGCAAGAGGCTTAATATTTTAACATACTTGTAATGATCTTCCAATTTTATACTAATAAATATGTAGTCGAAAAGATTGAATTGTACCAGTCATTTTCCTCTTTAGTACCTATAATTCTTAGTATTGACTAATATTCATCCCTATGCTACTGATTTTATTACATATTCTCATTTTCTGAGAAGCTTACTTTCTTGCATGTTCAGCAATGAAAACTTCTATGGAGATGATACTATCAGTTTGTATGCTACGAATAAAAATGGATTGCAAGATGCTCATGTGCCGGTTTTTGTTAAGCCTATTAATGATCCTCCAAAGATTCACGTGCCTAAGTTCATAACACTCGCAGGGAAAGAAGCAAGTGATGCTTTTCAAATTTTTGATAAACAAAGAGATACTTTTGAATTCTCAATATCTGATAGTGATATCTTTCATTACCCAGGTACGTTGCTATGCCTGCAAATTTTTAACTTTATTGTGTATTAAAAATAATAGGTGCTGTTTGGGATCATCTTTTATTTTGATTTTTGGTATTGTTTTGCTTATGTTTTTAATCGAAATAAAAATATTTTTGGTATGTTATAACATCTATTTATTTTCTTTCAAATTATTTTACAAGATGCAAAACTGTATTTGAAACTATGAAAATAATTTATTATCATATGATCCTCATTGTAATATCTGTATATATAAATGTCAGACCACAGAATAGCACAGTCAAACTAAAATTTTCTGAAAGTATGATATACATTAACCATATTTACACATATACCTAACCAAAGTTGTTCCACCTGTGCTACAACTCATTAATTCCATTGATGATTTTCTTAAAAGGGATCATTAATTATTAGAGATGATGCACACACACGCACACATGTTTTAATTGGATCAGACCGCCTGGTTCAATCGATATGACCATGAACCAATTGTTAGCCGATCTGATTAGCCTAGAAAAACCGACCTAATATTGAACCGGTGAAAATTGGTTGAAACCCGCATTCGAACTGGTGAACCATCAAATAAACAGAGCATGTTAAGCTTATAATATAATATTTCAGCTTATAAAGTTTTACAAAATCCTATATATGATAAAAAAAAACTATTTAAATGAATAAACTACTTACTGATCAAGTAGCTATAAACTTCAACCATGAGCCTCTTTTTTTTCAGTTTAAATTTTACAATGTTAATTTTTTTCCTATAATGTGATGCTGAATGAAGTATGTAAATAGTCTCCAAAATGGAGAATTGGGCTAAGCTATGGAAATTGGGCTGCGAAAAATTGATAAAACATATTATAAGCTTATATTTATTTATTTTTTTAATTATAATTTATTTTAATTTTTAAAAAGGATAAGTTATTTAAATCTATATTTATATTACACATGTATATAATATTTATGGTTAATCAAACTTCTTAACCAGCTCCATGTCAAGCCTTGATCAAGCATTTTAATGAGATATTCATGTTTGTTATTTTAAAAATTGATATTTTTTGCATATGATTTTTATTTGCATAATGTATTTCTCTTAAACTATCTATATTGTATAATTTTTTAAATTCATTTTTAGTCATATTTAAATAATTTTATTATTTATTACATCATCTTTTTCATCCCCTACTACAAATAATTAATTTTTGGGTTCATTTCTTGTTTGGGTTAATATAGGAATACTTTGTATTTTGTTAACCTCCTTTTTTTTCTTTTAGGTAATAAGTCTCACTTGGTGGTCATGTTTTCTGTGGAAGTAAATGATGGACTTCTATCAACAACTCTTCCAGTTCATCTCATCAAGACTGCTGAATTGAAGATTAAAAGCAGCAACCAATGGCAACCTTTGCAGACGTTTGTAACCATTGCTAACCAATTTATCATCAAAGGAAGAGGCGTTCGATTCCAAGGGACAATTGGGGATTGTAATATTGCAATGCAACGTTTATTTTTTCAGGTATTTTTTATGCTAAAATGGTCTAAAAAACTTTATTTCTTTCCATTTTAATACTACATATGTTTTTTTAGAATGTTCAATTTAAACCTCTCATCACGACAACAACAACAACAACAACAACAACAACAACAACAACAACAACAACAACAACAACAAAGCCTTAATTCCACTAAATGGTGTTGGCTACTTGAATTCCTTTTCTCCTTTGCGTCCTATTTAGTGTCATATTTTCATTTAATTCTAATAAATTAAGATCATTTTTTATACAATAAGCCCAAGTCTTCCTAGATTTATCTCTGCCTTCTTAACATAAATTGAATCTAAATCATCTACTCTCCTAATCGGATCATCAGATGGTCGACATTTAATGTGACCAAACCATCTAAGACGACTCTCTCTAATTTTGTTCGTCACTTGAGCTACACCAACCCTATCACGGATATATTCCTTTCGCATTTTGTCTCTGTGTAAAGTCACTCATCCCCTAATCATTCTCTTCTCGGCAACACTTAACTTAGTTTCATGCTTCTCTTTTAAAGGCCAACATTCAGCGCCATAGAGCACTGCAGGTCTCACCACCATCTTATAAATTTTTCCTTTCAGTCTAAGCGGTACTATTCTATCACACAAAAGGCTTGAAGCGTTCCTCCACTTCAACCAACCAACTTGAATTCTACTTTAACCTCTCAAGACATTTTAATTAATTTGGTTCTAACATAGCTTTGCCATTTATTTGGAAATGGCTGGAGAAAAGCGTTTGGCAAAGCATTTTGGACTTTTTATGTACAGTACTGCTCATTAAAAAAGTTGATTGCATGATTAAATTGGTTCAGATTTAGTGAGTGGGCTTAAATTGAACACTTGAAAAAAGTAAAAAATGGACAGCCTAAAATAGTGACCATTTTGGTAATTTGATATGTTGAACAAATAATTGCTTCTTGGATTGAGATGCTTAGGGTTGCTAAATTTCTTTTTCATTGGATTTGTTCTTTTCTTTTCTTTTTTTTTTTCATAGTGTTGAAATTTTAGGAAAAATAATGAGGTTACATTATTGAAACCAACCTTTCCATGCAATTTCAAAGTTTTAGAAGATGAACCTCTTGAGTTAAAATTATAAAGCTTTAAAACTAGGTCCAAAATTGGCCTTGCATGCGCACAATCAAACTCAAAAGTACAAACTAAACTAAAAAGATCTAAAACTAAGTCCAAAATTGGATTGCATGCACACAATGTGCTTCGAACTCATAATTTCTACAATTCTTTTCATAAACGAACTTCTAAAGTAGTTTTTTACATATTTATTTAGTTATCTTCTTGGTTTCTAGTTTATTTCTATCTTATGCTTCTCTTATTTCTTGTTGAGCTAGGGTGCCCTTAGATTTTAGGAACCGCTTATAAAATTCTTTTATTGCGCATTGTTATTGTAGTTTCTTTTGTTAGTAATTCAGATTCTTTCTCTTGTCTATGGGCAAAGTCTAAGTAGTTGTGAAAGATTTGAGGCCTAAGACAAAGCCTTTCTACATGATCAATATCTTTCCAATAAAATCCATAAAAAATAGAGATTGTATTTACTCAAATGCAGGAAGGTACACTTACTAAACTGCATCTAAATGAATTTAAATCAAATTTTTTCGTATTTCAGTCCTAATTTCTTATTACTCAATCTCTTTTGTACTATTTTAAGTTTTGCTTAAAGCAATAAGGATGAGTTCCATTCATTATAAATTTTGTAATCTATTAAGTAAATACCTCATTATAAATTATACCCCTTAAACCTACTCATTTCGAGGAACCAAATACTTCATGTTCTTTTGGCATATTGTCTAGGGCCATCTAAAAAGCTCGTCCTAAATAGCTCTTATTTGACTCGTTAAGTAGCTCGTATTCGATTCTTTCGTTAAGTAAAAGTGAGTCGAACACGAATAAATTTTTTAAGCTCAAATTGTAAGTAAGCTGAACATGAAAAATCTTTTTTTCAATCGTGTTTGGCTTGTTTTAGCTCTAAATAAAGAAATTATATATTTTATTGATATAATAACATATTATATATATTTATATCTAAGTTTAAATCACCACAGTAGTTGTAGTCAATGTTGTTTTGTGTTTTTTTTATAGCAATGGTACGGGTTCGAATTCAACACTCTACATCTATTTTCTTATTAATTTAAACGAGTCAATTTCGAACCGAACATGAACAAAAATATATAAATCAAAGTCGAACACAAACACACTGTTCACTAGCAATTTCAAACACGAACTAATTTCAAACAGAATTAATTTCGAATGATCGGAACACGAGCCAAGCCAGAACTAGCTCAAGCTCTACTCATTTACAACCCTACATATATCACTTATTTTCTATTCATTAGATTGAACTATTCAATGCACCGACATATCTTCCTCCTAATCCCTCATACTTGTTACCACAACTACTTCGTTTATAAAGAAAATATAGGAAGGCCCACATTCATAACACTAAATTCTTATTTATTTATATATCTAAACACCAAAACTTCAATTTTTACATATATGCTATCTTGCCCCTTCATGAAAGTGTATTTCACATTTTAAAAAGTTAAAATGGCGGTATTTTTTTTTTTGTGATACGAAACTTTTGGGCGGTATAAATGTAAAAAAAGCAATGTCTTAGTGTTAGATATGTAAATAGATAGGAATTGGTTGGCATGTATGTAAATGCCCCCCAAAATTATATTCTACTGGTTGGAGGGAGGAGCTAATTTCTTATGGGAAAACCAGGTATTAATGTCTTCTATCTGAAAGCTCTTTTTGTTTCTGATTTCAGGGCACAAATCTTGATGCTCTGTTGACCATCACCGTTAATGATTTGGGGAATTACGGCTGTTACTCAGATTGTACGGATCTCATTTCATTTCCACTCTTCGTGGAGGCCACTGTGAGTTTAATCAAAAGGAGACCGTTGACTTCAACTACAGCTTTTTGTAAGTTTCATTACTGATCCATTAAATTATTTGATCTATATATATACTTTTTAAGAACAGGATGCTGATTAAATCAAAATGATGAGGGCAATCTTATAAGTTTGATTTTATTCTAGAAGCATTTACGTACCCAAATCCTATGTATTCACTTATGGAACATCTAAACTTTAATTTTTTACATTTATACCACCCAAATCTTTCATATTTGTATTAAAAACACTACTATTTTAACTTTTAAAATGTGAAATAGGCCTTTTCATTCATAGGTAAGGTGGCATGCTTGTAAAATTGAAGTTTAGGTGCTAGATATGTAAATGCATATGATTTGTGTGCTTTGTATATAAATCTTCCTATATTCTATTCCCAGCCGTTGGAATAGATTCTTAAAAATGCCTATATATATATATATATATATATATATATATATATATATATATATATATATATATATATATATATATATATATATATATATACTGTGTGTGTGTTCGAATCCCTCCTATTACAAGAAGAATTTGAATAGCACACCGGACTGGAAGGGAGATCTGCTCTTCGGTCGATTCAACCTATAGTGGTTTGATCGCGGTATCCGACTGTCGATCAATCTATATATATATATATATATATATATATATATATATATATATATATATATATATATTAAAGAATGGGTCGGGGCGTGAGGTCCCAACCCACCCTATTGGCTCAACCCCCTCTAAGTCTGGGGGTGACCCGGTGTGCAAATAATTCGAGTACCACCTGGCTTAAGACGACACTGCGCCACCAGGGGGATTTGAACCCGGGACCTGAAGGGACTTACGACCTTAAAAGAGGTTGCTCGGTGTGCGAAATAATTCGAGTACCACCGGCTTAAGACGACATCGCGTCACTAGGGATTCGAACCCGGGACCCGAGTGGACTTACAACCTTCAAAGAGACAGCTCTACCAACAGGCCATGGAACACGCACATATATATAATTGCTACTCGTCGTGACTCTTTGGTTAACATCTGTGTTGTCAGTTGTAAGTGCCCTGGGGTCACGAGTTTGAGCCTCCGCCTGAGTGCGGGATCGAGTGGTTAGGCATATGAGATTGGTTGTGGCTCATATCATAGCCTCTAGCCAATCTTTTCAATATATATATATATATAGAGAGAGAGAGAGAGAGAGAGATGGTAAATTTAGATAACTAACACAATTCTTATGTATTTATATACCTCACACCTAAACTTTCATATTTACAAAAACACCAAAGTGTTTGTGTGTGATGTTTTATGAATGATTATGCGCTTCTCAATCATTTAGACTAATTCTTACACTACTGAGTGCTATTAGGATGATAACTTTCTAGATATGAATATATATGCTAATATTCCTTTTTTACACTGCTATTTTACGAGAATTTCATTTATAACCCCCACAGCTGATGACGGCGCAATATCGATGTTTTGCAGTGCTTGGATCTGCAATATTTTTTGAAATTGCAACATTGTTCCTTCTGGGCATTTTACTTCTATTATTTATCTGTAAATGCATGATAGCACTTCATGCAGAGGGAAACAATGGTGATAATGTCGAAACTGACCCCGGAGAGGAGCTTATTGTAAATAATCATAATGAGAAGGTAATCTTTGCTTATCTTTTGATCTGTCATGCTTAGTAAATTAGTGTCTGTTGAAGCATGCACTTATTCTTATGCCGTTTTACAAGATTTGGATATGAAATGTAAATTAAATTTACAGTATTTATTTAGTTTTGTTTTGTTGGTGTAATTATGAAGATTTTGTTTGTGTAGATTGATATTTTATCATTCCAGAATGCAAAGAATTTCAATAGAATATCCACTCGTTCGCTATCGACCCCACTTATCCTCTCCAGGTCTTCAAAATTGCGTCGAAGGTAACTGTATGATTCCTTTCTGAACATTATGTAATTTTGCGTGTAACTTAGGGGGAAAAAATTGCGTATATCAATCGTACGCAGGAGCTGCGTATGTAATACATTACACGGATATCACACGAGGGTTACAAGAGAGTTACAAGCGTGTTATAACCTCCTTGTAACTCCTGTGTAACTCACTTGTAACCCACGTGCTTCTATTTCATCTATTTGTAGGTTACAAAGGTTACAAGGTTACAGGGGAGTTACACGGGAGTTACACGGAGGGTACAAGAGGGTTATAACCCTCTTATAATTCCCGTGTAACCCTATGTAATCTATTATGTACGTAATTCCTGTGTACGGTTGACATACGTAATTTTTTTCCGTAACTTAGGGGGTGGGGGCATTTACACGCATATCACCCAATTATAATGTATTTACATATTTACCAAGTCTTATTTAAAATGATTTTTTTTAGCAAATTTTAAAGGAATTGGTTGTTGCAAATGATGTTATTCTCAATACAAAACTATTTTAGAGGTTGAACATTTGCTACCAACATCTTCCATTAAATACTAGGGGGATTTACATACATATTTTACATATCCAAGACCTAATTCTTTATATTTTATTGGATGATTTGCTTACATATCACTCAATTCTTATGTAATTACATTTCTAACATTTAAATTTTCAATTTTTACATATTACCACCTTACCTATGCATGTGACAAGGTGCATTTCACCCTTTAATAGTTCAAATAGTGATTTTTTTTATTTGGATATGAAGGATTTGTTTGGTGATAAGTGCAAGAATGAAATTTTAGGTGTTGGATATGCAAATACATAGGAATTGGATCACATGTATGTAAATGTTCACTTTTTTAAGTTAAAATGGGGCCATTTTGATGTGATGCGAAAGATTTCGGTGGTAAAATGTAAATCGATTGGGTGGTATGTATGTAAAAAGTTATTATGATCGAGAATCGAGTAAGTTTGCCTAGACTTGAACTTGCAGATCTCGTCGACGGGTTCGTCTGAAACGATCTGAAATGCCAATATCAGTATCATGTCTTTCTAACAACCTGAAGGTTACTTCTGCAAATTTAGAATTGCAAACAAAACCACAGAGCGATTGAAGCAGCGTGCCTCTTTCTGCATTTAGATTTGTTTTGCTTGTACTAATCTTTGTGATGCAATCACTTTATTTGGACTGTAGTTATGTTTAATAGACTAACGTGTTTGTGTGTGTATATATTATGGTTTGTGTTTCTTTTTTTCTTATAATAATTTGTAAATTTGGAAGTATAAAACTTAACATCTAATATTTCTTTTTAAATAGGGATATAATTAAATACAATGATGTTTATAAATGAAGCACCCAAGATGATTTTTCTGGATTTTGTGGGCCACGATCATAGTATTGAGAATTTGATAGAAATGAAAAATGTCATAATATTTGAGTGAGAATTAAAGAGAATGATTGGTTTGTAAATAGTAAGTTTAAGATGAGTTCCATGCATTTTAGGCTTCACTAATAATTCGTGTTTGATTTATTAAAGAGTAGATGATTGATTCGTTCGATAAAAGTGATAAACACGAATAATTTTTGTTGATTGATCGTGTTTGAATCATTATTGTTCGAAATATAACAAAAATTTAAAGTCATGTTTAAAAAAAATAAAATTTATAAATTAATAATTAAATTTATTATAATTTTAATAATTTAAATTAATACAAATACATATAAATTTAAAAGATTTTAAACAATTTGAATATTTTAAACAATTCTAATTAATTTTAAATAAATCAAACCGATTGAATAATTTCAAACACGAATCAATTTTAAAAATACTTGATTTTAAACAAACAGAAGACAAACACAAACTTTATTCATAGTAATTAGATATATAATTGCCCAGAAAATTAATAGTTCATATTTTAAATAGGTAATATTGAATTGCAATTTGCACCTCATAGTTAATTTGCTCTTCATATTTCTCCACTAATTAGATATATAATGCCAAAATTTTCATATTTAAGTACATAATTTCATAATGTTACAAGTCCTGAGCAAACTTAAACGTTAAAAGAACAGAATTGAAACACCATTTGAACCTTTTAACAACTAGAAATTAGCAATTGGCTAAATTACAAGCATAATAATAATAACAACTTATTTAATTCACATAAAATAATATTAGAAAATGGATAAAACAAATAAAATATTGCCAAACCAAACCCTGAAGAAAAATTGTTAAACTTACCACTGAAGAACTCAAGTTGTGAGGCTATCAGGCAGAGAAGTGGGTGCTCCCACAACCTTACCACCAACATCAGGAAAGGTCTCCTGCTCTGGCAAGGGGCCAACCTTACCATCCGCCTCCACCTTCACTGGGTACCTAAGAAGATGACCACTCAATGGCTTCCCTTCCTCCGCCGCATAATTCTTCCAGTTCTGGTCGGCGATTTGGTTCACGAATCTCACGCAGTCGAGACTGTTGGGTTCGTCGAATCGGTCGTCCACTAGACCCAAGTGCTCGGCCCAAAGCGACTTTCTGTATCCATAAATCTGCAGTTCAAGTCATCCATACAGATCTTCAGTAGAGATTTTGTAGGAAGAAATGATATTTTGTATGTTTAAGAACATCTACTCCAATAATAAAGAAATAAAGTCTGTTTGTGGGTATGATTGTAAACAAATTTGTAAAAGTTACTATTGTTTTACAGACTATTTTTCCTTCTGAAGGCTTTTCTTTCTTCGAATTACCAACCTAATAAAGTTATGATTTGCATACATGCCTTATCTGTGCATGAAAAAGGTGTAAATTCATAGATATAAATATAGCAATTCAAGAGGCATTTACATTATATATTTACATATCTAACTCCTAAACTTTCATATTTACATTTATAATACTCAAAGCTTTCGCATGACATCAAAAATAACACCATTATTAGCTTTTTAAAAGAGAATTGCACCTTTTCATGCATAACTTTATCGGACCAAAGTGTAATAATGGTAAATATCAAAATAGAAGTGTTGAATATGTAAATACATAAGAATTGTGTGGTATGTATGTAAATTTCCCAAAATGCAAATATGAAGGTAGCTGACCTGGCCATGGGGGTGCCTCTTCTTCTCAGCCCAGGTGTAGTGGGGTTGGTAAGCGCCCATGGCTATTTCTGTATCTCTAGAGCCAGCTAGAGATCTTTGGTTGATATTGGCAGAACCCAAAATAACATATTCATCATCTACTATCATCCCTTTTGCATGAACATACACCATGAATCTCCGGAACTTTTGGGATGAAGCCTGAAAATAATAAAAAAAAAAGTATAATAACAACAAAAATTTTTATTTCCACAATAATTAGGTTAGCAAATTTTGCCCCTAAAGTTATTTCTATGGCACTGGCGATTTATAAAAATGGAATGGGCACACTGAATGCGCCGCGTGAGGATGCATTGCGTCACCTTAATTACTTCATATTTTAGCATCTAATCATTAATTATTCACTAATTATTTAAGCTAATTGAATATATAATTATTAGGTAAATTAAAGCTTAATTTGATCAATTACTCAAATTCTAGTTAAGCCAAACGGGTAAAAGTTAGCATCCTAAAATATAATTCATCTATATTTAACTAGTTTAATCAAGCCCAAGTCTGCTACGTAAAATCATTGGATACCATACTAATTCTTAATCAATTCATAATTATCCGAGATAATTAATATTCTAACTGTAATTAGGAACTAAATAGCAAGTAAACTCATTAATCAACTTAATTAAATTGCTTAAACTAAAATTAACTTATGAATCTAAACCCATTTAACCTTTACTTACAACCAAAACATTTTCACTACTAATTTCAATCAAAAGAAATCGACAACCAAACAAAAATAAGATTCTAATGACTTCTAGATTTTTTAAATCTGAACAATTTCGAAAGGTTGATTGCGTTTAGTAAAAAATAATGGAAATAGCATTATTTTCCATAGCAAGCATCTGTTGGAGTAAATAAGTTATGATTAGAGGGAAATTAGGACAGGTGCTCGAGTAAAATACATTCAGCAGCATAAAAGACTTGAAAGAAGGAGCACTTGCATGCATAGCACACAATTCTCATGTATTTAAATATCTCACAGCTAAAGTTCCATGTTTACGCACATAGCACTCAAATCTTTAATATTACATCAAAAATATCACTATCACCACTTTTTAACAAATTAAAGTGCTGTGTATGTAAATATGAAAGTTTATGTGCGAGATATGTAAATACTAAGAATTGTGTGCTAGGTATGTGTAAGATTCCCAAAAAAGAATATCTTCCAAAGAGATTACCGCTGAACTTTTCTCCAAGGGTTCATCACTTGGCTGCTCCCTACTTACTGGCAGTTCTTCTCGGTTACCAAGACAGTAGAAATTCAGGTAATCTTGTGGGTGAGCATCAAGTTCCATGCTTTTGAGTTGCTGCGCGACAATGCTGTACATCATCTCCATTGTTTGAGCCTGCAAAGGATAGCATGATCATTTACCACATAATTAAGCAGCATCGAGTCAATTTTTTATAGAAAATGTAGCCGTTAGCTGCTATTTGGTTCACCATTTTGTTGGGCCTCATCTTACGCAATTAACAAATGTTGGGGGTTTGGTTTGCTAATTTCGTAAGGTTTTGTTTGGTTAATGATACTCTTCAGGTCGGGTATAGAAATATCAAATCCTACAGAAAGTCGTTCTAAAAGGACTAAAAAATCCTAAGTTGTACATTTAATCCATCATCCCAATCCAAAATTGTGTTGAATTTGGATATAGTGTTTGCAGAATTCCACAAGCCTTCTTCCCATCAGTTACAGATTATCTCATGATTACCAATCCCAGTAAAACTAATCATATCGTGAATCAAACTCCATAAGATTGCAACTCAAGAAATTAATCTTACAAACTGGTAATAACTTGAGATTGGCCTAACATCCAGATGGTGAACATTTTGATGGTTAAATTATTGGAAGATTTACATATATATCAATCAATTCCTATTTACATATTTAACACCTTTAACTTCAATTTTCACATATATACCACCTTACCTAAGCATGAAAAGGTAAACGTCACTTTTAAAAATTTAAAGTGGCGGTACTTTGATGTGTAATGAATGATTTGGGATTTACAAATGTAAAAAGTAATCAATAGGTGTTAGATATGTAAATACAATGTGGAAATTTAGGAAGGTGGGACCGGCTGGCCACCTACAAGGATAGTGGAGGATTGAATTGGAAAACAACTATAGAAACTCCTTCATTTGTTTTTATTCTCTTCTTATTTATATTTCTTTTATTTTATTACAGAATTATTCTTTCCATATTTAAGATTAGATATATGTTTGTAAATTAGAACATACGTATGAATAATGGAAATATGCAAGTATTTTCTCCAACCAAGGTATGTTTTTCTTCACCTAGGAATTGGGTGCTACGCGCATAAATGCCCCTAAAATAATTTAGAAGAAACAATCACCATCCATGTCATAAATAACAGTCATCTTCACAGTTGATGGGAATAAATGAAATGGAATTTCATAAAACAGCGCACAAACAATGCCAAAGCTTCTTGCTAATTTTAGAAAATGTTGGAAGTTTTGATCTTGCCATTCTGCAAATTCTACGTATATGACACTCCATACTTAAAAATGATTTTTTTTAGCATTTAGACTAATCAAATATATATGGGGTCATACAAGTTAAGGGGTGACTTATTAAAAATTTAAGTCACAGCCACATATGAGTTTCAATCAGTAACCAATGGAAGCTGAATACAGTATACATCAAGCATAATGTAACTGAGTCTTTGAGTATATCAATTTGATTATGCAAATAGATATGGAATGAAAAACAAAATGAGTTTCAGATGGTGGTAAAAAATATATATATATACATATATAAAGTTCTCTCCGCCTTTCATGCTTGTTCCTAGTTCTGATAGAATACTTGAAACTCTATAATCAATTAAGAAATTGCTTGATTAGTATTCGAATCTGAAATGACTCCATCTTATGCAAAAGGGGTAACCTAATTGTAGCACCCCAGCAGCCACTTTCGGTGACATATCTAATGTGGGATTTGTTTAAGAAATTCATTGAAAAGTTAAAGACAAGAATTTGAAGAATATCTATCCTTTAATAAGAGTAATCAAAACACAAGTGTGCATTAGCAAACTGTTAAGAGGAAAACAAGATTAACAAAATAACCATTCAGAAGAACAAGAAAGAAATCATAACCACAGATTGATGTTCTATACATAAAATCAATTTTGAGTACCATTAACGAAGCAGAAAGCAGAATTTTGAGAAAAAAGTATGCATGCAATTCCAGCCAAATGTATTACCAATATCTTTCTTTGATGGCAAACCAAAACTTCAGTTTTTCATTTATGGTAAACAAAAATCTAGAAGATACGAAGATTTACATACATACAGCTCAATTGATATGTATTTACATATCTAACACCTAAACACATCAATTTTTACATGATATCTTTCTTTGATGGCAAACTAAAACTTCAGTTTTTCATTTATGGTAAACAAAAATCTACAAGATACGAAGATTTACATACATACAACTCAATTGATATGTATTTACATATCAAACACCTAAACATCAATTTTTACATGCATGCCACCTTACCTATGCATGAAAAGGTGCATTTAACTTTTTAAAAGTTAAAAATGGTCGTATTTTTCATGTAATATAAAAGATTTGGGTGGTATAAATACAAGTGAAGTTTAAGTGTTAGATATGTTACATAGGAAATATGTATGTAAATGCCCTAAAAGATAACCAGTACCTGCCAAAAGAGAATCTCTTGCACTGATGCAGCAGTCGGAGATCCCTCAGGCCACATTGGTATTACTATGTACACCGCAAAGGGTTCTCCAAATTTAATTTTGCTAGCAATCTTCAGTGCTAATTCCATCGGAATTAGGTTATCAGCACCTGATAATACAAAAAAATCATCAGTGCTGACGAAAAGGTGATGCAGAAAGAAATGCAGATAACCATAGCATCTCTCTCAAATTACCAAGTTAGACTGTACTTTAAACAAAGCTTGATTAAAAAAATAAATTTGAATTAGTAAGAGTTATAAAATACAAACAAAATAGAAGCGACAAATTCCCTTATTTTATAATTTAGTGCAGAAGAGAAATGGTATGGGTTGTTCAAGAAGAAAATCTATTGCATCATTGAATATAAGCAGTAGATATAAGATGAATCCACACCTGAACTCTTATAGGATGGCCAACCATAAGAAGAACCAAGGAAGTACTGATTTTCAATATATATGAAGTGTTTTGCAGATCTAATTGCCTTGACGTATGCCGTGTGTATGCTTCTATCAACCACCAGATTTTTTTGGATAGCGAGATTCTGCATTAAACCACTGCAAAACTAAATCGCAATCTAAAAAGATCTTCATTCGAAAAGGCAACAAATCGTTAATAGAAAACCAAGTACTTTATGCTTTCTTGACATAGCATCATAATGTTTTATATAGCGATTGTAATTGAACTTAAACTCGATATAGATAAATCATCAGGAAAAGCAAACCATTTCCTCAGCCTTCAGGCCAGTCTTAGGAAATCCCTTCACTGAGCCAGAGTCAATGGATCGGAATATCTGCAAATTTTAACAGTAAGCTGTGGTTCAAAGCACTAAAAAGAGTGAATAATTTGCCTTTTAATTGTAACCTGCACATCCCAAGTTTCTGGATTTTCTTCCTTGGAAACCGATAAGACGGGATCATCTATGGGGGTGGAAGCTGAAGGACTAAGTATCCAAGATATACGTTCCAGCTTTATCAATGCATCATCATTCCAGTGCGACGTTCCCTTTTTAAAACGCCATCTAAATTCACGCCATTTTGTTGATTTCCTCCACCGCTGCTCAAAATTGGTTAGAACGTCGTATGCAGCAGGACCTTCAATTTTGCAGTGTAAATCATGCCATGGCTGCCTTGGGCCCTTTGTTTCCGACTGACCAAACAAAAATTTGAGAAAAGGGTTAATTAATACTACATATCAATCATCTTGAATGGAGGACTTATGCTTTATGCTTGAATTTGCTTTTCTTAGTTCCATTAGTTGTAGTATTTATGCTATTCCATTATTGTTTCATGCTGCTCAGTATTAGAAGCTAACATTGAAAGGTGCTACCAAAACAGCTGAAAAGCATTTTGGTCTTGAAATGTGGGGTTGGCCAAGCAAGCTAACCCTAAGAAATTTCACAAAAAGTTTGCTTTTTCCATCATTAAAAATTTTCCATGAAAAAATATAGAACACATTTTTGGGCAATGCAATATTAGCGACAAAAGTCTAAAGAACATCAGAATGACGGCAATTATAAATAATTACGCCAAAAAAAAAAAGAAGAATTGAAAAGGCACTCATTATACTTGCTACAAATATCAAAGTTAGCTTGCTTAATAAAAGTTTGATAACACTCATAAAGAAATAAATATCTCCCAGATAAAGAACTCTAGAAAAGCGTGCAAGGATCAGCATGACGGCATGGGTAACAATATAAGATCACATTTTCTATAACAGCTAAAAAAAGACAAAGTAAAACCTTCTAGTTGAAGACTGAGAACAAAAATAACACTCACAGAAAAGGTGGGATTGTGAAAGTCATTCACAAAGATGGAATCAAGATCCTTAAAAAGCCTATGTTCAGGAGTATCATATCGACCGTCACAGAGGTCAAGTCCTCCTATAAAAGCAGTAATCTTGCGATTATTTCCAAAAGCTTGTGTATCAACCAACACACATTTCTGATGGTGAGTAAAAAGTGTTCCCACAACCTGAATAACAGATTAGAACTCAACATGGTAAGTTGACAATTTAGGAATAAAAAGGCAAGGAAATAACAGATAAGATATATTTCTGTATGAAGCATCCAAATTTTAATGCAACGAAAGAAGTGAAGCAACTAAGAACGGCACACTCATTAACATAGGCAAAATGAAAATTGCTAGACAACAACATAAATTGCTCTGCTGTAACTAGGTGGAAAAGAAAGGCTAACCTCCGAACCTGTAAATACTGATTAAAATACAATCAGAAAAAGGAATCTTTATGAAGTTATAGCAAATAGAAGACATCAAGCATGGAATGTGTCCCGTGCCTGTATCAGGGACGCTAACTTAAGGAAGAAAACAAATCAACTAATGCATTAAATCGTTTGATTGGATTGCCTACTCTATTTGGGATGATGGCTTACAGCACGCTCAAAACAAAAGCAAGCTCAGGTAGCACTCGCCTGCACACTTATATTCACAAAAGCGTCAAAATGTATTTCCCAAGCACAGTCCGAACACTCAAAAGTTCAACGCCTGTTTATGAATTATGACATACTTTTGTACCAGTTTCATATTAAAACTTATTTTCTTTGCTTCCATAAGCATAAACAGCAATGCACACAAGACGAGTGGCTAATTTAGAGAGACAGTACTGTTCCTACAGAATATAGCAAAGATCTCTTGCAGGCATACAGAGTTGAGCTGAAATAACAGTCTAATAGGTCATATTGTGGCTGTGCAGAAAAATTGCATCAGGGAGAGAAAAAGTCGAGTCAACCGAGCCAAGGAAAAGACAGCATAGATTGATAACTTGATACAGTGAGCTAACTGGAAAGTTTACCAGTTTGGAAATAATTCTTAAATAAGTCCTAATGCCTCGATTGTTTTAACTTGTTTTAGTATTAGTATAAACATTTCTCCTAGAACTTGTATTTTCCCCTTCTCATATTCTAAGATATCTACAATTTTCTTGAATGTTATGAACCCAAATCTAACTCCTGGTGAAGAATGGCGATCAAAACCTCTATGCCAAGCTTCAAGTCATACCGATAAATTCAATCATATAAAAAGATTGCATAAAAATGTTCTGAATACATAACATTCAAAGATTTTTAACAAGTTTTGACGCTAAAGTTGGTTTTTCCTTTTCTACTCAAATACAAGAGGCCATTCTTTAAGATTCAGCGGCATAATCTGACACAATGAACAAAAAGATTAGTTCTTATGATCCTCAAGCAAAGATCAATAATTCAACAACTTCATTCTTCGCACAGACTAAAATTGGTGACTTCCAAGCACAGTCTTTGATAATTGATTCACCCTACAACAACAACAACAAGCCTTTACGCCACTAAGTGGGGGTAGACTACATGAATCTTTTTCTTCATTACGTCCTATTGAGTGTCATAATAATTGATTCACCCTATATAGATAAAAATCTCTTAAATTATAGAATACTAGAAAAATCCTTTGATCATCTAAATTCTACATCTGGTCAAAGAACCCTCCACACATACAAACCTCAAAGAGTCCTCCACACATACAAACCAATCTAAAGAACCGTCAAAATTCACAATTTCAATAAAGTTTAGTTGCCATGTTTCTTCAGTTTACTGATCAATAAAGCATTGTCCTAGGATTAAAGTGTCAATTCTTCTAACAAAAGGCTGCTTAGAAAAGAATGAAGATCACTTGCACTTTCACTCTATGACACGGTCATTAGGAGGTGGCATATCAGCCCCATGCCTGTAGATATTTTCCAATCGTTTTCAAGATGATAATGTTGCATGATGACTTGATGAATGAATATTAAATTAATTTGATACCTTAACCATTGGTTTCTCTTTCTCAATCTCCTCTTCATCCCTCAAGTCCCTCCTGTGATCTCAAATCACATTTCGAGCGAGCCATGTTCAACATAAAAAAAGCACAAGTTTAAAAACAAACTAAAAAATTGACTCAAAATTTATTGAGTTGACTTTGAATTGTACTCATAAATCAGTAATTTCTGAGTTTCAAGCAAAATTCCTAATACTGCTTGCTTAAGCAATTTCGAGTTTCGAGCAAAATTTCTAATCGCACTTGCCCATGAAACGCTAATGAAAATAGAAGGAATATCAAAGGATGAAAAATTGATGAATTAACAAAGCTTTTTTTCTTTCCTAAAAAAATAGGCACGTCCTCAATCAAAATCTAAAACAAATAGACTTGTAAGTTGTTAAACAGATTTTTGCAATTTAAAATACATGCAAGTACACATAGACCAGGAGAACGAGATCTTTACATGAAAAAACAATGGAGGAGTGAAAAAGTATTGTTTAATTGTGAAAACTCAGTTCTATGAAAGTCAGTGCAAGGATGATCCACCACTAGAAAATACGAACAACTTTAGCACATATGTTAGGTAGTTGGGATAAGCACACTGCTAAAGGCACCTACGCTATCCCTCTCACACCTTAGTAGCAAAGCAGTGAAGTGTCGTTTCTCCTATCTTTATAAGTCAAAAATATATAAATATAGCAAAAATGTAATTAACCAAAAAATACAATGTTTTTCACAAATTCCAACACATGAAAATCTCCACCACAAGGACAAAGAAAATCAACAAACACAAAAATAGTTTCGAAGGTAAGCTAGGGAAAGTCATAGATGGAAGGTGCCACGCAAGTGTGCTGCAATACCATACACAGCAATTCAAAACAAAAGCATCCCTCGAGTGCTAAAGTTATGAGGTCACAATGAAAAAACCATGGAAAAGCCATTAATTGTTGTAGTCCCGCACAACAAGATTGTTGTTGATTGCTACAATCTCAGGAGGAAATGTAATTGCAAAAGAAAGCCCAACAGGTTACAACGCCACGAGAAGAAGCCATCAAGGGATGGTAGTTGATTGCCATAACCACAAGAAGTAAATAACCTATAGAAAGAAGCCTGCGGCAAAACAAAGCCATAATATTTGTCACGCGTAGAAAATAATTTAAATTTGTATAAATTTGCCTGAATTTTTAAAAAAAAATCATCTCTAACTAATTAAATATTTGAAATTCATTCGCGAGAATTTAAAAAAGCAAATAGAAATCACTCAATGGAAGATCAAAGCCTCGAGTAGGTATAAGGAGAACATTATATCAATATGGAACTTTATTGAATCACTAATTGAATATTATATAATGTGGGAGAGACCCAGGAGGCTTTTTTTGGGACCATTGCTACAGTACCGTGAACTCACTTGAGCGACGGTGGCTTGGACTGGTCCATTCTTTTAAGTGGATTTCCCTCCTATTGGGAGTGGGGTTCACTCCTATTTACTCTAAGTCTATAAGTATGTTGTTTTTGTGTTTAAAGTAGTTTTGGCTCAGATTTCTGTCAGGGCAGCCACCGTGTCTATTTTCCCTTCAAGGAATGTATCCAAGAGATTGGGAGGGGCTTCAGTAATATTTGTCTCCCGAGATGGTGTTTATCTTCCCTATTCCCCTTCCAAATCCTCCACACACTGCTCCCGCCAGCCGTTCATGTTGCAGCCGCAGCCCGGAACAGCTGCAAACGCTGTTCATCGTGCAGTTTCTGCATTCCAGCCCAAGTTTCATATTCCAGCCTCTGCCTTCCAGAAGACTGCTGTCATCCTTCCGAATCAACCGTCAGCCCTCCCTCTTGCTGTTTCTGACAGGTTGTGGCCTTCCAGCCGCCCCATACTGGCTTCCATCGTCGTTGGATCGTCGTTCCAACCCTCCCTCCTCGCTGTTAAAGCCTTCCATCGTCGCCGCCGCAGTCGTAACGCCTTCCCGTTGATATTTTCCTGCTGTCCAGCCATCCCAAACAGCAAACTGCTGCAGTTTGGACTGCCGTCCCTTGTGGCTCTACTGTTCCAGCTGCCCATAATCATTGTCGTTCCTCGTCCACAATCCCTAAAACCCTGTGCCACCTCTCCAAGCCCCCCTGACCGTCACCACCATCACCTAGGATCTGCCCTAACATGAGTTTTTGTGTCGTTTGTGGTGTATTTCCCCTTTCAAGTTTGTTGATTGTAACCACCTATTTGCTTTCAATAATAATATTTATTTTTCTATTGTGATTTGGGTTAACTCCGGTATCATTTTATGCCTCAAGACTTCCATTTATACATAAAAGAAAAAGCTTCAAATATGATGACTCGTTAAATCTATCAAAATATGGCCAACACCGAGAAGTTTCTTAAATTCCAACCCATGGAATCTCAATTCCAAAACATAGGCAAAAAAACCACAATCAACACAAATAGCATACAAGGAATGCTAGGAAAAGATGCAAATGGAATGTATTGCGCTATGCCAAAGGAACTATAACGGAAATCTGCTATTAGAAAGAACAACTTGAAAGCTCGAGAAAACAAAGACTATGAAAAGAAAACTAAGGGTAAAGCATTGATTGCTAAAGTCCCGAAAATAGAAAAATTAGTAAAGAGTATGGTCATGAGAAAAAAGGAATTTGCAAATGGAAAGCCAAAAAAGCTAGCATCATGAAAGGAGAAACCGCTATGAACACTTCGGGCAAGAAAGAACAACCGTCAAACAGAACTATATTTGCCGGTAGGGACGAAGCCATATATGGAAGACTAATTCAAATTTTCAATATCATGGGTGCCCTCTCATAACACCAAAAATAATGGCAAGTCCATTGTAGCTCAATTGGAAAGGGATTGTCACAGGCAACTAGGCTCTCATCATGTGCAATCAGGAAAAGGAGTTTGCCGGCCTTCCTGAATGGTTCAACTATCGATTCAAGCAATTCAATTTCCCATGAACTCAGGTGGTGCACCGAATCTTGTCCAACAGTTATCATAACAATATAAGTATATATAATTGCTAGTTAAAATCAAGCATCAATTCAATCCTTTTAAATTTGCATAAGACGTGCACTTTAATGTTGAAGGTCCTGCTTGACCTCATAGGGATTTTGAATCCGCACAATTATTTTTTCTGAAAAATCTATAATGTAATTAAATGATTTTCAAGTTAATTTAAACACTTAAATAACCAAAATTAATTATAAAAAACAAAAACAAAACCCCAATTCAACTATGACTAAACAAAACAGTTAAACTTGTAAGTAAACCTCCAAAAGATTAATGTGTTAAGAAATATAAACTTAAAGGCAATAAACTTTATCTAGGTAGGCAAAAATTGAAAATGAACATTAAAAATAGCTAGAAATACAAATGCAAATCAGCCTCTCAAAACTGAGTAGTTTTTATCCATATCCTAGTTCTCCAATTATTCTATTGCTTTATTTATCCGCATTGCGTACATACAAACAACAATAAAAACAAGATTCAAGGATATATTAAACTAAATTCAAAAAAATAAAAATAAGAAGGTTTAAATAGATTGAACATCCAGAAATATACATAGCAAATTAGAGGTGAAATGATCAAAACAAGCAAGTAACCTGCCTGTTGTTTGACAATACTAAGTTTATTGCTGGCATAACGAGGTGCTAGCACACATATAACAGATGAATGTTTGAAAAACTTTCGCGTTTCTTCATCATGAGTTTCCATAACACCTGCCTGCACAAAATAAGCTAGATGTCAAAATTAATCATGGATAAAGAATCAACATCCATTTAATAGAGCGTTAAAATTTAAAAACAATTACAAAGCAAAATTAGCATGTGCTTACATGAAAAATTAAAATCTTTATCTAATTTTATGAATTTAAATATTTAACAACTCACAACTAGACCTATTATTCACCTGAAAGAAAACAACGTTACACTAGACAGGATGAACGTGGAAAAAAAAGATGGGAACTTTCATGGGAGAATGCATCATGGGGGCCGATGTCAAGCTCAATATAATAGTGAACGGGCAACATGAACTCAAACATATGCGCCAATGGACAGAAGTCAATATTAATATAGAAGGACTTCAACTCTTGTTTCAACTTCAATGTGAAACAATTTCACTGTCATGTCGATTCACAATCTCTCCACAAACATCTTTTATATCATTCATCCTCTCTCTCTAACAAAAGCTTTATAATATAATCATTTATATCAACATCAAAAGCCGACCCAACCATATCAAGTATAATTGAATGGCACCCACTTTTGAACCTTTCTTGACATCACACAAGCTTCCAAGACCAATGTGAGTCACAAAATTCCAAGGTATATAACGTTTTAAGAGAAGAGAATTAAACACAAGGAAACATAATTGAGACCAATATATTAGTGGATGGACACCCATCAATCCAAACATTTAAGCCAATTGGTGAAAATTGCTACTAACTTAATAAAAGTCAACACTTGATTCACTTCTGATATTGTAATATTCTAACTCTTAAGTGAATCTCAACAATATTCATTAAATTTTAGGCTGCATGGCACAAAAGAGCATGTGTATAGTCCCTGGTGCTGATTAAGAAAATTATGGCAGATGAATTTTGGCTAGTCCTCTTATTCAAACACAATATAATTTAGGGTCGATTTGGGGCAACTGCAGCTGTTTGAAGATGCAGTTCTAAAACTATTGAAAAACAAGTTGTTAAAAAAGTTGTTATGACTATCACATTTTTTTTTTTTTTTTAAAAGTCAAACAGCAGCTTTCTAACAACTACCGCAGCGCAGCTTTTAGATACAGTTTTTTGAGAACGCGGGCAAAAGGTTGTTTACCAAACAAAAAAAATTGTGGTGCGGCGTCTTACCGCCGCTGCACCACCGCCTCAAACACACCCTTAATTAATTAAGTTTCAAGATAAGATGTTCCTCGCAAATATTGCTTGAATCAAATGCCTAAGTGGCATTCAAGAAGCTTCGTTAGAGCAAAAACAAAAGAAAAAACATGCAGACCCCCAATGATGAAACCGCATGATATAACAGAGGTCATTAGCTATAAATGAGATAATGATATGAATAGAGATTGTGAAATTAGAACATCTGATAATATGATTCTCAATGATAGGAATCACAATAATGTCCAATGTTGTGGAATACCATGAATTTATGCTTTGTTCTACACCTAGCTCAACCACAAAGCAAACAATATCGATGCAAATATTGAATATAAGCATGCAATTACAAATTTCAACAACAGTTTAAATGAAAAGATGTTTGAACATATTATTTTTTAACAAGGCACTTCTAGCCAGCAACTAAAACAAATAACATATCTATGATAGCAATTTCTCCTTCGATCATCTCATTTTCTGATTCACATGCTAGTTCCTACCACACTTAAAATTGAAATATACTTTTTTTTTATTTTTTTTATTTAACCCATCTCTCCACAATGCACTATATAAAAGGATAGAACAAATGGAAAAAAAGGCATAGGCATGCTTCACATTATTCAAAATCTTTGAGCAAAAATTCACATTAATCCATCATTTTTTAGCTACACCTCGCAAACTAGATGTTATGAGCCATAAAGAATTCCATATAATTAATTGCCTGTAATGTTGCATATTAGTGTTGAAATTCTCAATATGTACAATATAAATTTCACAAAGGCTATAACATTTAAATAGCTTGTCATCATCCATTTGCATTGAAATGACATGCAAATGCATTAAATGAAATCTGCAAAAATGTATCACATCTTTTTTTGTAAGTATGTATAATACACACACATCACATCTTTCTATTCAAAAAAATGAGGGAAAAAGTGAAAAAGGGAATTTTAAAAACTACATGTACGCAACGATGCACACATTTAAAAACTATAACCTTAACTCTCCCTCTCATAACTTTGATGCAATATTGAGCATCTTTTTTTACTGCTTTTAGCTGATATTGTGCAGAAATAGTCCCTAAAAATACTAATATAATGATGTGATGAAATGGATTTAATAGATCATGTCGACCCCATATATTACACCCAAAAAGCCTCTAATGGCAAGCAAATTAGCCTACTCCTACCCATCCCCCCCTTCACAAGCGTGGAGTTGAAAGTGCTGTCAAAATTTCCCCAAATTTTTTGTAGGAAAAAGAGAGCACAAGAACAATAAGAACGATGGGATGTGATTACAAATAAATGATTTTTAACCCCAAAAAAAAATGGAACAAGAAAATTTGAGAATAAAGCATGCAAGAAAATAATAAGTAACAAAATTGTTCAGTGCACAAAATACAAATAAAAAAATCAAAATTGTTCTTAAGCAAAACTTCAATGAATCAACTGGAATGCAAAAAAGGTAACTTACGAACAGAAATTAAAAAATTGATGCGTCATAAAAGCGTACACCATAGCGAGTCAAAGCATAGGGAGCGGTTGGCCAAAAAGTGTGCAAGTGATGCACACAAAAAGTGTGCACCATAGTGAGTCATAATGTCTTCAAGACAATGCATCATAAAGTGTATATCAAGGTGCACTGAAAAATATAAGACATTGCAGATTGAAAATAATGCAATGCACTGCATTTAGAAGTGTACAAATGATCCATATAAAATGTGCAACAACAAAAATTGCACCAAGTTTAATAAAGCACCCATCAACCAAAGGTTGAATCACTTCTCAAAAAACCATTCATGCCTGCAGAATTATCGAGAAGAATATTAAAAGAAGAATGTAAATTATTTGTACTAACATAAACATTGCTTCCATGCTAATAAATGTCAAATCAATAGCAATAGCTACAACAATGAGTTCACTAGAACTAGAAGAAATCTTGGATTGGCATTTATGATTTTAATAAAGTCAAATCCTATAAACGCCAACAAGACCCCTTGATGAAATACAATGCCATGTTTCGTAGAATTCTCATCAAAAAAATTGTCTGCATGGCCTTGATATGCATTAAAAACCAACCCAAGTCCTTTTCTTCCTATTTTTTTCCATACTAAATGTTGCTGTTATGACTGTAAGACGACAATACCATCAAACTCAAGGTATGTGTTTCTTATTGAAGTCACTCTGCATGAAATGACGATATAAGAAGGCAAATATCCTATTAAGATCAATAGGAATTGAGATTGAAAAAGTAACCCATCTTAGTGAAATTCAAACACACGTGACATTAAGAAACAAATAATAAGAAGAAGATATTTCAATTAAATTATTGAATATTAGCAGGAATCGTAGGATCCAACATGGTAGAAAACTAGAATCTCTCTCAAATACCCATCCATCCCAACTCTACATGCTTTGAGGAACATGGCCATTGCATTTTTTCCCCTTATGATCCCTATCTATAGGCCTTAATGAAACTTAGCATGTGACCTCTACGGCGTGAGCTCCCCATGAACCATTGATCCAACCATCCTAATTAGAATCTTCCATTATGAAATCAATTGCTAGAGTGAAAAAATGATTATCATCTTCCAGTTTTAATTTTGAGGAAACAATGACTTAGCCATTAGTTTTACAACTTCGAGAGGCTATTTATAAAATCAAACTCGAAGCCTTCCAGTTCACAATTAAAAACGTGCTCGATAAATAATCCACAGTTCGACTGAAGTGTACTCTTATCAAAAACTAATTTCATGCAATTTGCATGCATAAACCATGTGATGAGGCAGCAGGGAAAAAATTAAATTTTTTTAGGGAAACAAACTTGAATTTTTTAAGGAAATAATCAAAAACTTCAATAATGCTTATAGCTTGATAACGCAGAATATAATGCTTGATATTTAAGCTGCATAAAGTTTAATTTACTTAAAAAAAAGTAATTTTGATGTTACTGCAAGTAGGCTAAATATCTATCTCAAAAGCTTCCAAAAATCATAGACCAATAAACTATGAGATTTTGATTAAATGGGACAACTACTTAATTGCAGACATTACACTTGATATTCACAAATTTTAATTTCATAAATAAATTAATTTAAATGTTGCTACAAGTAACTCTAAATATATATCCCAAATGCTTCCAAATATCAACCTATGAGATTTTGATCAAATGGGTTACTAACAATGTTGTGGTTGTATAGTTCAAGTGTAAATTTCTACTAGGTTCTCTGGAAGTGGCATTTTACAAAAATTCTAGATTTGCACGTTTAACCAAAATTTTCAAGAGAAACCATTTCGACCATTACCATGTTCTAGAGCTAGACTAAGCATACTGTTGAACAAAAGATAATAAATAAATAAATGTATGTATGTCAATTATTCCAAACATGAAATAATAAAAAAGAAAGATTTACATACTTACCACTCAATTCCTATGTATTTACATATTCAACAGCTAAACTTCACTTTTTACATATATACCACCTCACCTATGCATGAAAAGGTTTATTTCACATTTTCAAAATTAAAATAGTGTTATTTTTATTCGATATAAATGATTTTGGTGGTATAAATGCAAAAAAAGAAGTGTAGGTGTAGATATGTAACAACAAAGAAATTGGGTGGTATATATGTAAATGCCCCAACAAAAAAAAAGGGTGAGCCAAAAATAAAAAAGAAGGAACAATTCAGTGGAACAGTAAAGAAAAGCCAGACACATAGAGTTCTGATTTTTTTTTCTACAAACAGAAAGAGTTTTCGTGAGAAAGGAAACATAGTAAGTAACCAAAGCAATTGGAATTCATCTAACCAAATTACCGTCTTGAGAAATAATTTGTCATGGGAAGTCTTATCGTCCCAAACGAGCAAGCACACTCGAACACCCTCCTGCGATTTGTACTTGAGAAGCTCCCCCAATGTAAGATCCCCGCCGTTCGGCAACGGTCGAGTAGGCTCTCTTACCAGCTTTATCTTGCAGTAAATCGACCAACCGACAACATAAATCAAATGGTGAGCTTCCAATATAGCATGGCAAAGATCCTCCCAGCACCTTTCATGCTTAAAAGCCCTCCCTCCGTCCAATCTAATCTCAGGCAAGTCCCCCTCCCTCACATGCGCATCCTGGTAAAGCGTTACTAATCCCGCTTTTCTAACAGGAAAATAAGTATTCCGCACCCCTTTCCTCTCCGGATCCCCGGCTATACCATGCCTATGCTCCGGAGTCTCCGACATGGGGGTAAACCTAATGGACACCAGCAGAGCACTCTCCGACTTCGGCGGCTTCCCACTGGACCCGAGAATGGGGAACCATTTGTGATCGATTTCGCCGGCGATGACATCAGTGGCCGGAATAGAGACGGTACCGATGAGCTGTGCGCCAAACATATCGTCATCCTTGACGCTGAATTGGATTTTATCGTCGGAGTGGGCGACAGGTATGATGAAGTGCTCGTTCCAAATGGGGTTTTCTGAATTGGCGATCACCCGGGTACGGACGAGAGTGGCTCCAGCCACTCTAACGGTGACGTACGGATCACTGGTGATTACCTTGGACCGTCGGTGATGGGGATGGTGCCGATCGGCGCTGCGATGGGGAACGAGGGCACCGCAGGGAGTGCAGAGGCGCCGGATGTGCTCGGTGAGCAGGTCCATGTTGGGGAGGCGGCGAGCTTCGTGGATCCATAGGTCAAGGTCGCCGTGAAGGAGCACGGTGCTCGCGGAGTCGGAGTTATCCGCCATTAAAGAAGCTCGGGTATGGGATGAGAGAAGCAGGGGAGGACGGTTATAGGGATTGCAGGGAGGGGAAGCATTGTTTACTCCACCGAGATGGAGAGAGAAATGAGGGATGAGGAAACGTGCCGAGTCTGAGTAGAGTGCAAGTGTGGGTGCAGCAAAGGATTTGCCGCGCTGGCATAGGAAGAGATCAGGTCGCTGTGTAGCGTTCTGTGTAGCGGTCATGGTGGGCCCACTGGCAGTTGGCCCTGAGGGCAGTTAAAGTAATTTTAAAACTTAAAAATTATTTTATTTCTTTTTATTATTATTATTATTGAAAGAAATAAGTGCTACAAATACGGCTATAAACGAACCGAACATGAATGAGCAGAGTTAGTCACGGTTCTTGTTTGGTTCGTTTAACATGGTTCGTTTAACAAACCGAAAAAATTGTTCATGTTCGTCTCTTTTGTTTATCGAACAAATCAAACACGAACTTCCTGGCGAACCGAACATGAATTGTTCGCGAACAACGAGCTTTTTTGAAAGCCTTAGCTTTGATAGCATACTTCCTTAAAATGAAGCAAATTTATCAGGTATTCCGTACACATCAGGAAATCCTTACTTCCTCAAAACGAAGCAAACTGAATAAGACGTTTAGAGTTTTGTTTAGGATTTTATTTTAATATATAATATAGTATATTAATTATAATATTATAATATTTATATTAATATAATTAATACTATAATATTATTATTGTTATTAATAATTTATCATATATTATATTTTATAGAAGTTTAATTATTTAAAATATAATAAATTTTTATAATATATAATTATTTTTAAAATATCATAAAATTTTTATATATAATTATTTTAAATTATTTTATATTTTGATCAATAACGAACCGAACACGAATGAACATATCACTGTTCATGTTTGGTTCGTTTAACAAACCGAACGAAAAAAATTGTTCGTGTTCGTCTTGTTTGCTTATCGAACAAATCGAACACGAACTTCTTGGAGAACCGAACACGAACTGTTCGCGAACAACGAACTTTTTTGACAGCCCTAGCTACGAAACACGAACATCTTTATAATAAAACAATTACAACGGGGAAGCATGAGAGCGAAAAACAATAAAAATAGATAGATGATAACAAAACAACGACTAAAAACAATAAATAAGCTGATAAATGAAGGAGGAGGACGAAAAATGTGATGAGAAATAACCAAGAAATGATACCCAACAAGTTTGTTAAGATTTGGTCATAAGTGAGAAGTTCAAATTGTGGCAACCACTCGAAAATAACCATAATTGAGCCCAACAATGGCGATGAGAAAAAATATTAGCTCCATGAAGAATAAGAAGGATAAGATACTTCAAGAAGCACATCAAGACTAGGGCTGTCAAAACGGCTCGTTGAGCAGTTCGTGTTTTGCTCGTTAAGAAGCTCGCGTTCGGCTCGTTCGCTAAGTTAACTAGCCGAACATGAACAAAATTTTTTTTATTTGTGTTCAGCTCGTTTTGGCTCGAAATATTACTCATCAATTATATTTATTCATTTATTTATTTATTTTATGATGAATAGTTTAAAAAAAACTAATTGACTACAAGACTACAATGATTTATAATTAATTAAAGTATTAATTTAGAAAATTGAAAAAAATATTAAATTAGATTCAAATGATGTTTTAATATAAATAATAACTTTTAAATCTTGCCCTAATTCTTAGCATCTTATGGGTACGTCATTAAGGGTTGTCAAAATAACTCTTTGTTTGTGAACAACTTGTCTTCGATTCGCTAAGCAAACGAACTGAACACGAACATATTTTTTGATTAGAAGCTCGTTACACCCCTAATTAAGATTCAATCAGGACCGAATAAACTTGAAATGAAAGAAAACCACTTATAAAGAAAAAAAAAATCTCCAAATAAATATGATAAACATAGTAAGACTAATAAAATGTATTTATTAAGAATATTATTAGGAAGAATAAATTAATAACCATTATGAATGTATTTATTAAGAATATAATGAGAAAAATTACATTTTAAAAATATAATGAGTTGGAATTAAAAAAATTTTCACATAATTTTAAGTTTGCGCATAAAATTTATATTCATCCGAGCAAAGTAAGACGAGACCATCAATATATATATGTAAAATAATTTTATTCCAACAAATGACATACATTTTCTTATTATTATTGGTATGATAAGAGATGGCGTTGGGAACATGGAGGGAGAAATAGAGAGAAATGGTAAGAGATGAGAGAGGGAGAGCGAGAGTACAAGAAATTGAACTTGAGAGTCAAAATAGGGTATTCTCGATCTCATTTACACTTTTTATCTATCGAAAATAACAATTACATTGAAAGTAAGAGAGAAATTCTCTCTTCATGAGAAAGGTCAAAAGATGATCGCCTAATAGACATTTGATCGTCTGGCGGACCTTTTGTTGTTTGTAAGTCTTCAATCATCTAGCTGACTTTTGGATGTCTAGCAGACAATCAGTCATTTGGTAAACCTTTGGTCGTCTGGCATACCTTCGATTGTTTGACAGACATAAGGTTGTTGGCAAACCTTCTGCTGCATGCCTAGGGGTGGTCGACAATTTGGCCAGTTGGGTGATGTAAAACTCAATTTTAATCAAGTTGCTATCTTCGTAGAGTCACAGGCTAAGATCTTAATATGTACACAATAGTAAAGAAAAAGTAAGCACATTTTTTTGACATATACACGAGTCCCTCAGTGTCTCAATTCTTATAAGTAAAGCTATGATAATAATGAGAAACTAAATACCAAAAAAAAATGTGGCAACGACAATGCGCTAGTCATATTCCCTTAGTTTCTAATAGTCTGGCGTGCCTTGAATACTAGTTTATTGCGAGTCTTCTCGAGAAGATTCAGATGTCGAGGAGATAGGGGATCCTCCACCTGGAACTTAGATAAGAATTTTTTTACTAACTTAGAGGAGTGTTTATTGCTTGCTCGTCTTGGAGAAGAGGTTTTGTTCGTTTGTCCGGGATGAGAGACGTTTGTTTGCTTGTCCCCGATGAGATGTTTTGTTTGCTCATTTCGGATGAGAGTCTTTTATTTGTCAGTCCCCGGACGAGAGACTTTGTTTCCCGGATTCAAATTTTTCGAAACCTGCCTTGAAAATTTAGGATAAGCACAGCGAAACAAAATTGTACCTCTTTGTGGATAAGCTTTTTGATTAATTTATATAAATTAAACAAAGAAATATTTAAATTAAAAAAAAACCAAAAAAAAAAATGATGCATACAATCCCTTAACATTTTATGTATTTATATATTTAAAATTTTTATTGTATTTTGTTTATATAATTATTTAATTTTAAAAATATATTACAATTTTCAATCTCATTAAGATATATGTATATATATATTTGTATGTGCATGTGTTTGTGTGTCTTGAATCTAAATTTATCACGTGAACAACACCCAAGGGATAGAGTGCTACGAACATGGAGGGAGAGGCAGAGCGAGAGTGCATGGTTTTAGCCGTAAAAGCTAAAACAAGGTATTTCCGAGCTCTTTGGCAACTTTTGTATATGAAAAATATCGGTTACATTGAAAATGAGAGAGAAGTTCTCTCTACATGAGAAAGGTCAAAAGATGAGAGCCTAAAAAACTCTATTTTACATGTTATGGGCCGCCTATTTGGTCGTCTAATAGATATTCAGTGGTTTGGCAGGCCTCTGGTTGTTTAGAAGTTCTTCAATCTTGTAGCAAATCATTTGGTCGTCTGGAAGTTCTTCGATCGTCTGACAGAAAATTGATCGTCTGGTAAACCTTCCTTTGTCTGGCAGACATTAGGTTGTTAGCAAACCTTCGGTCGTCTGCCTGGGGGTGTCGACCATTTGGCCAGTTGGGTGACTTAAAAGTCAATTTTAATTAATCTGCTATCTTCGTAGAGTCATAGGCTAAGTCTTAATACCTACATGATTGTAAAGAAAAAAGTAAGCATATTTTTTTGACATATACACAAGTCCTTGAGTGTCTCAGTTCTTGGAAGCAAAGTTGTGATAATAAGAGAGATTAAATAAATAAAAAAAGTGTCCACGACAATGCACTAGTCGTATTCCCATAGTTTCTAGCGGTCTTTGTGACTTGAGTACGAGTTTATTGTGAGTCTTCTCGAGACGATTCAGATGTCAAGGAGATGGGAGATCCTCCACCTGGAACTTAGATAAGAATTTTTTTATCAACTTAGAGAAGAGTTTTTTGCTTGCTCGTCTCGAATGAGAGGCTTTGTTTGTCCGTCCGGGATGATAAGCTTTTGTTCAAAGTAACTAGTTTAGCATAATAACTTGACCAAACAATTCTACCAAAACAACTCGACCAATCAATCAATCTCATTAGCTTGTTTAGCCAGTTTATTATACAAATTTGGTCGACATCAAAAGTAGATCTTGCGGCCAATTCTCCTAACAAATTAGCTCGGCTTCGTTAATTCGACAAATGGTTGAATACACTCGTAAGGCGCATAGACCACAAATTCAATTATTTTATTTTTCAAATTATTTTGTATTTTATATGTTATATTTTTAATCTTATGTGTTGCATTATAACATATCTCAAGCCAACCTAACCTATAAATTCATTTGACCATCAACTAATGGTACAAACAAAATATTTTTGAATCCTGAGAAGACTCGTTCTTAGAAAAAAATATCAGGTACGGACTCCGATGGTGCGGAGGCGAGTGGTGGGGCGCCACGTGGCAAGTGGGCCCCGCCAACCATTAACACCGGCTATTGTCAGTGTTAATGGTGGCGGGGCCCACTTACCACGTGAGGCCCCGCCACTGACCTTCGTATGCATCCGGAGTCTGTACCTAATATTTCCCTCATTCTTAGAGATTCTAAAGACAAGATATTTCTCTCTCTCACTCTCTGATCTAATAGATAGATAGTGTTACATGCAAATGCCATCATAGTGACATTGGAATGCATTGAAGCAAATCCTTAGCCTTTGATAGCTAAGAAGTTTCGGTATAGGTACTTATTATTTGGATGACTTAGCAGCTTATTAATAATTTCATTGATAAGATAGATAGTAAGTAGTGCTATTATAAAATTTTATTTTTTGGAAAAGTTTAGCATCGCAATGAGAAGTATCGCCACCGCATCTAGATATATGTGGTGTGAAAAAACATTTTTCTACATTTTGAAAACGCATAAACTGTCAAAACATTATTTACCCAAATAAATTAGGTGTATATTCAAAACGCTACCGCACCAAATAAGCTGTCCGAAACGGACTCTAAATGTAAGGATTAATTTTATACTTAAGAAGGTGATTAAAGAGCTGCTTCCGCATCAAAGAAAGCTGGACAGTGGTGGGACCCACACGATTATATTTAGTTTAATGCTACAATTGCATTATGAGTGATTGTGATAGCAAGTTAGGTGAGCAATCTATTTTGTGACGGCAAAAACATTTTAATTATTTTTAATTATGAAGATTGTTGACCAATAATTTTTAATTATGGGTAGGGTTATCAACATGGCTTGTTGTTCGCGAACGGTTCGTGTTTGACTTGTTAAAAAGTTCGTGTTTGATTCATTGGCTAAGTGAACGAGTCGAATACAAATACTTTCTTGTGCTTGATATATGAACGAGTCGAGCATGAACAAAGATTTATTCTTTAGTGTTCAGCTCGTTTTGGCTCGAAATACTACTCATCAATTATGTATATGTATATATACATATATATATATATATATATATATATATATATATATATATATATATATATATATATATATCAATTGATTACAAGGCTATAAAGATTTTTATTCAATTAAATTTACTAAATAAAAATAGGATAAAAGCATATTAAATTATATTTAAATATATTTTAATATAAAAAATAAGATTTCAATATTGTTCAAACTTTTAACATGTTATTATGCTTGCCAAAAGAACTCTTTGTTTGCCAACAGTTCGTGTTCAGCTCGCTATGCAGACAAGCCTAACACGAACACACTTTTTGTGTTCGAAATATAAATGAGTCGAACGCGAATAATGATAATTTTTAACAAATAGAATAAAAACTAAACCTAAGCTCGTTCGCATTCGGCTCGTCTACACACCTAATTATGAGTACTTTTTTCAGAATATTTAATTAAAAGTAAAATAAAAAAAAAAGTTTATTGGTGTGATCAGAAACTATTTTATACTCATAAAAAAAATCCCACATATTTCCACATAATTACATATTGATTATTTTATTTATTCTTGAAAATAGTGTAAGTATCAAAGTTAAAAGATCTTATAATAATTTTAATTTTGTGTGCTGTATACAATGTCCCAAAATTTTTATTTAAAAAATTTAGATGCACATCACATAATTTTTTTATATTTATATATGTAATATTTAAATTTTTATATGTACATGTAATAATTATATCAATATTTATAAATGAAAATATTTAGACCTTAGTTCAAAAAAATATATTAGTGATAGTTTGATGTGATGTCCTAAATTTTAAATATTATATAGTATAAACGATGCGTGTTAAACTGCATCTTCTCCTTAAGGTCTTAAGCTCTCTCTCTCTCTCTAGGCTTTCTCCTTAGGGTTGGGGGTCTATTTATAATACTTTGAGTGCAATCAATGCAGTCATTTTGATCGGACGGTCCAAAGGGCTCCCCTTGATCAGATGACATTTAAGGTGCATTTAATGACCTTAACGATGTCAAAATTGAGTGATCTTGGGCTCGTTGGATTCGTCTTGTCGAGAAACTCGATTTGAGTTTAGATTTGGTAGTGTCGGCATTTGTTTAACCTTCTAAATGTGTCCGGAAATATTTTATTAATGAATTAATGACTTGATCTAATCTTGATTTGACTCAGATTGGACTAGTTTTGCATCATTAGGTTCGTCTCATCGAGCCAGTCAGTTTGATTATAAGTTTACTGAAATCAGAGCTCTGGATGACTTTTTATTGAGATTTGAATGTTTCTTATTCAGAGTATTGCCTCCAGATTCGTGTCGGACGGTGAAAATTTATTAGTGGAGTATCACTTCTCATACATAGATGAGGTGGTATGGAAGTAAAAATTGAAGTTTAGACGTTAGACATGTAACTCCGTAACAAAGGAATATAGAAATCATTTTTTATCTTTAAAATTATTTGTTATACCGCGTTGGTCACATTTTTATTGAGTAAAGTGTCAAAATAGTTCCCGATTATTTCCATATGTCATTTTAATTCCAGAGTTTATAAAAAGCTTCAAATTAGTTCTCAAATTCTTTACATTCTGACTGAAATACTCGTCATAGAGCATTATTAGAGCTCTATTTTAAAATAGTACGGGACTATTTTGATAAGCTTTGGGACTAAAAGAGCTCGTATCAGTAGGATAAATTATTGCATCAGAAGTTCTAACACAGTTTTGTTTCATTACTTCAATCAGTGTTGTCACGTGTATAAACAGACCTCAATATAATACATGAGTGGGTCTGTCTATACTATTAGAACACTGATGCAAAACTGTATTAGGACTCCTGATGTGGCGACTATTTTGACACTTTATTTATTTATTTAATAATCATATTTTATCAACAACCTTCTTATGGCATTTAATTACAAATCAAAACAAAATTAATTTACATAAAACTACCACCAAATTAACGCATAAAATATTGGGAAAAAACTTTTATAGGGAATTAGCCCTCCAACATAAATTACAACGCATAATAAATACATATTATTTTCTATGCTAAGAAAATTCCCCATAAATATTTAATCCCAAAAATGGGACTATTACATAGAGACCACCCAAAACTATTTATTTACAAACCAACCCTCCTCTTTCATCCATCTTCCAAATTCTCCCTTTAAACATCAAAAATCTTGTAAAATCCACACAACATTGTTATTTATAAATCAAGCACCTACTTGATTTTTTGAACTACGAAAAAGATATATATACACGTGCCACGATAAAATTATTATAAATTCGATAAAAATGAGGAGTTTTATCACGATCTTTGATATTTGAGCGAGAATTTGAAAAATGAACGAAAAAGAGTGATATATTTGTAAATAGCATTATTTTGGGTGCTCAAAATGTAAATAGTAATAATAATAATTCACTTATTCACCTGAATAGGCCTGAGAGCACCTATAGACCTCCTCCGCCACAAACCAATCTCCTTATGCTCCTGCGCCACCACATCGCCGCCTAACACCAGCGGCGCAGAGTGATAAATATTCACGCCATCGTCCGCCGACGTCTCCGGCGGCGGCGCAGCCGCCATCTCTCTCTCCCAATCAAAATCAGCAAGCGGGGACATCTCGTGTCTGCTCGCAAATCTTTTCAATTGGCCGAGAGCCGGAACAGGGGATGCCATAATCTTCTCCTTCTTATCCTCCTTATGATCCGGTCTAACCCTCTGGCTCAAAATCCGCGTGAGTGTAAAAGGGAGATTCATGTTCTTCTTCTTTTTCGTCTTCTTCCTCTCCGCAGCGGCAGTCTTCTTGTGCTTGATTTGGCCTATGCAGGTGACTTTAGGCGAAGTCGGCTCTTCGTTGAAGTTCTGTTTTTTATGCCAAGCTTCCGTCGGAATGATTGATGTGATCCCCGACGGCCGTTCTCCGGATGCGGCGCGAGGGCTGTGGGGAGTGTTGGTGATTGTAAAGGTTGCAGCTTTTTGAAGATATCTTAGCACAGTTGTGCCTTTGGATCTCGGGGCCTTCTCCATTGGAGCAATCAAGAGCATCAGAGAGAGAGAGAGAAATACAGAGTATGGCTTAGGGTTCGCTTTAAAGGATAAAGCTTGTTGACGAGGAGAGAGAGGGAGGGGAAATTGGCTTTTGACAATATCTAATGGTTATTATATAATTTTGGAATTTTAACCAATTTTATAACTATTTCAAATGACTTCTTAATATCACAAATTTCACCGTCACCTACCATCGTCGACCGTCATCGATCTTCTTTGATCATTGTCGATCTCTGTTGATCGCTTTTGACCTTCTTCGACCACCGCCAACTTCCGTCAACTACCATTGATCATCGCCAACATCAGTAGACGGCAATAGACCGTCGTCGATGCCCGTCGATCACTGCCAACCGCTGTCGTCAACCACCAACCGCTGTCGAGCATTACTGTTGTCGTCAACCCCTACAAACCGTCGTCAACAACTGCTAACCACAATCAAACATATCCAATCATCGCCAACCACCACCGATCAGACGTCTTCAGTCGACACCATAATTTGTAAAATATAGTTATAATTTCTCCTCTGTGAGATAAGTAGTTTTGGTAATCATTAATCAATAGTAGATTTTTACCACTAGGTTTGACTACGTGATTTTTTCTCTTTTCGGGTTTTCCACATAAAAACTTCTGGTGTCATCACTTTTTTTTTTTCACCTCAACGTGTGTTGAATTCTCGTGCGTGAAATTTTTAGCAAAAATGAAAAGAAAATGAAGATTGGTATGCTAATTATTTTTATTATATATAAATTTTGATTTTTACAGTCACCATGAGATTTTATTTATTTATTTATTTATTTGTATTATATAAGAAAAAAAATAAAATAACTAATAAAAGGATAGGTGAGGTAGACTTTGCTTGTTAGACTTGAATTACATGCGCTTTGATTTTGGGGGAAAAAAGAAAAATCAAACTTTCAAATAATTCCATGTGGAATGCGGCGCAATTTATGCTATGGAGAAGAGGACGCCACGTCTTATTTTTTAATTTTTAATTTAAAATAATGTTTCTTTCTTACGGAAGATTTACATAGATACCACTTGATTCTTGGATTTTTATGTATGCTTGCCTTCTTATTTATGAGTGAATTTAATGTATATTTTACTTTTTTTTTTAACTAAAAATAGTGATATTTTAAATATTATACGAAAGATTTGAGTGCTATAAATGTAAAAATAAAATGTGGGTGATAGACATGTAAATGCATAGGAGTTGGGTGGTGTTGAATCATTTTATGATGTAGGTCATGTATCGTTACTGAGTACATACAACCCAACGAATGAATTTTTAACGCGGAGAGAATCTCACTGTCTCAACAGATCGCATAACCGTGTCAATCCCACTGTATAATTCAGCGCGGGAGCAACCAAATAATGTGTTGGACCAATGTCAGGCTCTGTCGACAGCTCGCCGAGAGAGTCACAATGATGCCAATATTGATCTAATCCAAGTCAAATTAAGCTATGATCAAGTCATCAAACCACTTTTGAAAATTTTACGTGCATAATTGGAAGGTCGGTGTAATGATGCAGCCCAGGTACAGTGCAATGATGACTCCCGAATTTGGTGTAACAATGTATTTTGAATGCTACACAATGAAACATATTGATGATGGCGTAACAACGCACCTCATATACAGTGCAACGATGCCTCGTGAACATGGTGTAATAATGCACACTAAAGAAGGTAGCATTTTCCCAATTCATAAAACTCTCTTCTCGAAGCCCGCGGTTATGGCCTATATAACTAACTACTGTCTACATGATCCACGTACTCATGCAACTCCTAACTTTGGGCTCAATGGCCTACTGACATCATCATAGCTCACAATTGTAGCACATGTGACCAATTATGACCTCTGGTTTCTTTAAACATCATCACAGTTGACCACCATGACTTATGTGACCAACTACGACGTATGTGTTCCATGGTTTGTTCAATCCCCGACTCCGGCCTTTGAAGCCTACGGATATTATCGTAGCTCACAATTACAACCTATTTGACCAACTAGCGCAGCTTCAGACTCTAGCCTATGTGGTCGTCATCACAGCTCTCCATTATTGTCAATGTGACCAACTACACCCTATGTGGTCCACAACTCATGCAACTTGCCACTCCAATATCTACGGTCTACATACATCATCACAGCTCATCACTACAACCTGTGTGAGTGTGACTAACTACGACCTACATGACTCATGGCTCCTACAAGCCTCGAATCAAGTCTATGCAGCTTAAAGATGTCATCACAGCTTACCATTCTGGTATAGATGACCAACCATGACCTACATGGTTCATAGCTCATGCGACTCTCGACTCCGCCCTCTTTGACATACGTAACAAACTACAACTTATGTGGTGCACAACTTGTGCAGCCTATGAGCCCTACATATCCAACTTCCGTACATCATCGTAGTTCCCATCTATATCTTATATTACCAACTAAGGCCCATAAAACTTACAGTTTGTACATCTTTGAACTCCAACATTTGCGGCCTACCAACATTATCATGACGCACCATTATGACTTATGTGACCAACTATGACCTGCGCGACTCTCCTAACGTTTATAGCTTCCTACTACAGCCTATGTGAACAAACAATACTCTTAAGACAAATCTTCAACAACCTATATAGCTAGCTACAATAATGTCATTCAACTACTACATATAGATAAGCTAATGTTACAACCATCATCTACAAAATTCATGACAGACTATTGCCTCGATAGCTATTGACCACGACCCTTGCAAACTGCCACCCCGATAACTATATTCATTACAGCCATATTAAGACTGTTATTAGTAAAGTATTATTCAACATTTACAATTATAAACTTTGTAACTCCATCTTCTCTGATATAGGAGAAGAGTGGACAAGTGTGCTCATAATTCATAGTGAATTATGTCAACTGGGCTATGCCTCATGATTTTATCCCTTTTTAGGGTTTTCTATGTAAAAATTGAGGTTCTCCTGCTTATTTCTCTTTAATTACTTAAGTATGTAATGACATTTTGTCCAAAACTAAGACAATAATTCTTTACTCTATCATCTTAGACCTTATAGCACACATCAATTTAAATTTGGGTCCAATCAAGCCTAAATTAAGCCGTTAAAGAACAATTGAAAACTTTAAAATCATCAATTTAATAGTCACAGAAACTCTAAATTTTACATATTTATAGTTGAACAAAGCATTTTAGCGAGAACAATCCAACATCATAAGATCATTCAATTACAAGGTCACTAAGACACCCAAATTCTTAAAAAAAAAAAAAAGACACATATGTTCATGGGCCAGCATTGAGCGTTTATCATATTGTTAGAGAGGTTATGCCAAATGACCCAAATGTCCCACCTCGAGAAGCCATAAATAGGCCTTTATTCACATGCCACCACCGACCACCAGCCGTCAAGAGCATTTAGGGGGTGGGGGGAAGAAGACAAAAAGTGGCATTCCATAACCTGTCATGCAGAGGAGCGGGTAACCACTGACCGCTGCTATTTTTGTCCATGTTCATTACATGTCGCCGCCGACTACCAGTCATTGGGGACTACCTTAGGAGGGGGGAGGGAGAAGAGTGACCACCAGCCTCTATAGTTGTCAGCCATCGTCAATCGTTGTCCACGATCACCACCAGCCTTCACTAACCACCAGTCGTCAGCAACCTCCGCTCGTAACGATTGTAGCTATACTACAACTTTTATGGATAATTACTACCATTACAAATTTCAATTATGGCTTATATGGCCAACCGTCTTTATTGCAACCACCAATTACAACTTTTAAGAGCAACTATTGTATTTGTTGTAAATAAAAATGACATTTGTGATTATTAACTTTCTAATCTCATTGTCAATAATTCAATATAATAGTACACCTATGTACTTACAATTACACAGTGAATTACTTTGATTGGGGTAGACCCGTTATTTTTTCTCTTTCTAGAGTTTTGTCTCATAAAATTGTTGGTTTCTCATTTCCACTACCTTTCTTTTCTTTGTGTGTACGATAAATCTTTGTGAAACATTAAGACTCATCATTTTGAATTTTCTGACATGCAACATTACCACTTTTATCTAGTGAGACAGGACAATCATATCATCTTAAAAAGTTTTATTAATTTGATAATGTTCGTATAACAAATTAAAAATATGGAAATATACATAAATAAGACACAATTCTTGTGTATTTACGAACATGTCACAAAAACTTTTACGAACTAAACATCTTACCTACGTATGAAAATGTAAATATACGAGATAAATAAATACAGAAGAATTGTATGTCGTGTATATAAATTCTCCTTAAAAATATTATAAATAAATATTTTATTTAAATGATATATTTTTTTAGTTGGTATGTAAATGAAATTTTATTTTCAAGATTGAATAGCTCAAAAGCATAGCCATAATTAAAACATGCCGAATAATGAGAAATCAAACGTTTGGTTGGCATAAATCTGATTACGTGCGATGTGAAGGCAAAGACTTTTCCTTCCGCCGCCTTGGAAGCACGCAGAATTGATGCCCGCGTTTTCTGACCGCGATTATTGGGAAATATCTAAGCGACTTTTGCATTCCGACTGTCGGCTGAACGCTAATCAGCGAGGAAAAACGCGTCACCTAATTTAAATTTTTGGGAAATTCATATGCCTATCATATGATTCAGGATTCTTATGTACTTATACATCCCATGCCTAATTTTTTATATTTACATACAAACCATTTAAATATTTTATATTTACACGTGAGAATATGTATTCTATTTTTGAAAGTTATAATTATACTATTTTTGATGTATGTGATTGATGCGTGCTAGAAAATTCGGGGCGGTAGACTAATGGATTATTCTCTTTGCGTTGCACGAGAATTTAGCATACACACAGGTTAAAAAAATAACTTGTAATAACACAATAAGTTTTTATGTGGAAAACAGTAAAGCGGGAAAAGCACGAAGGCTGTCCCTGTTGTAAATGTAAAATATTAGTTATGATTATATAGATTCATTATCTCACATACGGTAAAATATAACTATATTTTTCAGATTACAACTTCGACTGACGACGTTTGGTTGGTGGTGATCAACGGTGGTTAGTGGTGGTAGACGACGATCGACGGTGGTCTATCATTGCCTGCAGCGATCGACGATGCTCATCGACGATGGCAAATATGATGCTGGACTCTAACACATCCTCAGAGCCTCAAGGTCTCTCTGAAGGCCTAAGCGCTCTCCTCATGAGATGAGTGAGGCTTTATATATAGTGGTCTGAGTGCAATTGATGCATAAATATGAACCATTTTGATTGGACAGACTGGAGAACTTTATTCAATCAGACGACAGTTAATAGACATTTGGAAGTTTTAATGATGTTGTAAATAAGTGATATCGACCTTGTTGCATTCAAATTATCGAGACGTTCTATTCAACTATGAACTTGTTAGATTCGACATCCGTTTGACCTTCCGAATATGTTAAAAAATATTCTAAGAGTGGTTTAAGGACTTGATCCAGGATTGGTTTGACTCGGGTTGGACTAACTTTGATATCATTAGGTCCGTCTCACGAGCCGGTCAGTTTGACTATAAGTTTGCTGAAATCGGAGCTCCGGATGAGTTTTTATCAAAATTTGAATGTTTATTACTCAAAATATCATTTTGAGATCCGTGTCATATCTCGAGATTTTATGTCCGATGATGAAAATTTATTTGTAGTGCATCAATGATATTAAAGATTTGAGTACTGGGTGTATAAATATGAAAAATTAACTGAGATACATGAATACATTAAAATTATGTGCTATGTTTATAAACGCCCCTTAAAAATTTTTATTTAGAAGGGTATATTTGTAAATGGCTACGTACCGGGGTTCATTATTTTTTTCATTTCAATTAAAAATAATAAGAAATATTGACTTTTTGGTTTTAAGAAATAGGAGTGTTCAATAAAATGCAATAAAAAATTGGGTTTATTTTTTCTAACATTTGTTTAGTAAAGTATTGGTGCATTATTTTTTTAAAAGGTTAATGACATGTAACAAATATAAATATAAACTTAAAATTTAAATATGTAAATATATATAAATTTTTTTAACTGAGCCGCGTACTTAGGTCAGTTGGTAGAGGATCCGCTTTGGCGGTATAAGTCCCATTTGGTCTCGAGTTCGAACCCCTTCAGGGTTGTCTGCAATATTGAAGTGGTAGGTTCGAGCTCGTATTACCTAGCGGTTGGGGTTATTGTATCAATTATGTCTTATTTATAAAATAATTCTCATATTTACAGGGGGAGAGTGTGCAATATTATGATTTTACATTTATCCCCTGTCATAAAAAGGGGTTATATAAGATATTCTTGGTTTTGAATTTGCATATGTCATTGAGCCACCCCCAAAGAATAGAGCATGAGTTGGGCTTCGGGCGGGGGTGGGAGAGAGAGAGAGAATGTCGAGGGAATGAATAGTTAAAATGAATTGTTCACTAATCCATTATGAAAAAATTGATCCCTTGTTTATAGCACAAAGGGGTAAAATATATAAAATTACGTATCTGCCCTCACTTTATGTGGGTTTTACAGGACATTTTGGGTATTTTACTATATGTGGGCTCATAGATTGGTGCCTATGGAGCTTGGTTGGATAGACTAGCGAGCCCTTTGATAGACATTGATAGTCAGCTAATATATAGAGGCCATTGGTTTGTCTGGTCATTTGCGACTGTTGATCGACTAGGTTTGTTGTTATCGGTTGGTTGGATTCCTACTGGCAAAAGATCGATAAGGTTGACTCCGTTAGCTAAGCGGAGTCGATCAGTTGATCAAGTCTAGTAGTCGGCCCTCAATCATTGACAAGAAGTCCTGTTGGTTGTGGGGTACAATATATGGCGGCTTTACGGGACATTTTGGAAAAAAAGAATTCTTGATTAACCCATTATTAAAAAATGATCATTTCATTGTAGGAGAAAGGGGTAAAATATATGAAATTGCGTAACTGCCCCCACTTTTATGAGGGCTTTACAAGACATTTGAGGTATTCTACTATATGTGGGCTCACAACCCGATGGCTATAGAGCTCGGTTGGCTAGGCGCTGACAGTCAGCTAAGCTTTTGAGGTCGCCAATCTGCCTGGTCAGTTGCAAGTGTTGATCGACTAGGTTTATTGTTATCGGTTTGCTGGATTAAAAAGATCGACAAGGTTGGCTCAGTCAAGTAAGTAGAGCAGATCAATTATGCTAGTCGATCCTCATTTCCTGACTAGGAGCTCTTGTTGGCTGGGTGGAGCTAGGCTATCGGCAAATAATGAATCATCTTAATCTGATAAGTAGCCGTCATTTGATGAAGAGACCTTGGGGAATGGTTGAGATTCACCTCACTGCTCGATATGTTTGGGGAGTTTGTTGAATACTTTTGAGGGAATCGTGAGACCCAAGGAGTTAGCTTTTCCCATTGGTTTAGTTTCATAGTGGGGATGTAATTGATTCCCCTTTACTTGGCGACTGGTTGAACTGCTCACATTCAGGGCTATTGGTTGCCTTGGTTAATTTTGGGCTTGATGTTGCAACCGAAAGCATGGAATTCTGAGTTTCCCATTGGCATGCTCTCCTTTGACACATCTTAACTTGTCTGTGTCGCTAGATCTCCTTGAGATTTCTGCTAATTCTTTTTTTGTATAAATATTTAATTCTCCAAATTCTCTTGTTTCTTGGAAACTGTGATGCGAAAAGAACAAACAAATTTGATGCAAAATATAAATCTTATTTACAATAATTCAATTATTTAATAATTTAACTTCCTAGGCTTCTATGCCTGTGCTTTTATAAATAGGATGTGAAGGGTTGAGACTTCTCATTTCCTTCTCTTATTTCAGTTTGGACTTTATAAGCGTTGCCATGGTGGATGGAGTGGCAACAATATCCGAGGCTTTTGATACGGAGAAAATTTCACATATGGAGTCTGAACACAGCTATGAATCTGAACTCTAATAAAATTAAATAATGTGTACAAATTTTAAAAAATCAATTACATTCTAATTCATAAATTTATAATTTTTTTAAAAGAGGGTGCATTAAAATAAATTTAAGGTTGTGTTATTATTGGAGTAGGGAGCGGAGTAACTTTTTTTTTTTTTTTTTTTTTTTTGATTCCGCAGCCGACATTAGGGTTATAAAAGATGCAAATATGAAAGAACAGATATTGTGTTCGTGTTCGGTTCGTTTGAAATTTAGTTTGTTCGAAATAAGTTTGTGTTTGAAATTATTCGCGAAGTCACTATCCGAGTTCGTTTCTTAACGAACCAGTCTAACACGAGCCGAACAAGAGCTGTTCGCGAACGGCAAGCTAGTTTGACAGCCATAATACTAATATATATATAAATAATATATTATATTAATTATATAACTTATATTATATAAATATATAATATCTATATTAGAATATTACTAATATAATATATTAATATATGATTGCTATTAATTTAATATATATTATAATTTATAAAATTTAATTTTTTAAAATATCATAAAATTTTATATATAATTATTTTAAATTTTTTATATTTCGAACAATAAAGATTTGAATAAGAACGAATACATCACTGTTTGTGTTTGATACTTTTAACTATAACTAAAAAAAATTATTTAAAAAAAATTATTTATGTTCATCCTGAATTCCTGATTACTTGTGTAACGAATCAAACACAAACTCCACCTAGAAACCCAGGCGAATTATTCCATTTGGAGCACGTAAGCAGCATTGGGTGCAAATTTTAAAGGTACTGGGTGGATATTGGATGAGTATTGGGGGAGGGGTATTGGCTATTGGCTATTAGGTGGGTATTGAGAGGGTATTGGGAGGGTATTGGATGGATATTGGGGGAGATGCGTGGAGTGAAGTCTTGGTTTTACAACGAGCTTTTTTGACATCCCTAGCCAGCCGAGATGCGGGTAAGAGTGAAGTCTTGGTCGAAAGGAGAGGAGGAGGAATACGACGGCTGTGAAGAAGTGGAAGGCGCCTGATCAGGAGGATCACGTGGATCCTTGATTCGCTCCGCGACTGCCGGTGGGAAGATGCTCGAGGGGAACTTGGATGATCGGTCGATCCTCCTGCTAAGTTGTCGGATCATGCTGTCAAGCCATCTGTTCCTCCCGCCTCAACATCCGATCTGCTTCCCCCCGAAGCTCAGGCCTTGCCCGTTGATCGGACTGAGCAGGGATCGATCGGTACTGTGACGCCGCCCAGGGCGCCAGGGGCGGCAGATGCTCTATCGCATACCAAGTCACTGGTAAATTTTGGTTAGGGCCAGGTGTCATTTACTACGTCCGAGATGGATCAAATCCTTGGTATGGAGAATTCCAATTTTGATTTGCTAACTTTTTTATCAAAATTTTTGAAATTCTTCTTTATAATATCTTTCAGCGCAGGAGATCCTGGCTGTTGATTCTCTTTCAGTAGACCTTAGCGTAGATCCAGTCGAAGAGCCAACTATTGTGGATCAAGGACTGTCAGGAGGCGGACAACTCCCATGCAAGGCAGAAGAGACCAACCGTTCGAGCGGCACCGGTGAGGCTCAACGGGAGGCGGCCAATAGATGCCAGATATCACCCGAATCGCTGACGCTCCATCTGCAAGAGATGGAAGCTTCCTTCGCTTGGGCAGCAGGGCTTCCTTAAGCCGAGGAGATGCGCGGGCTGTTGGCCTGCTTGGAGAAGCTCGACTAGATGAAAGGGGAAATGTTTGCTCTATGCGGAGAGACGATCACCCTTCACGAAGAAGCTACCGTGCTTCGTGCGGAGCTACTGGCAGTTCAGAAGACTTTTTCATCGTCCTAGATCCAGGCGGAGATCGGTGGGGTGGACTGTTTTAGCTTAAGAGGGGAGGTCTTGTACAAAAGGTTGATTTAGCAAAGATTTGTCTCGGTTGAAGCAGGTAATGATATTCGTGTAAAGTATATCCTCTCGAAGTAGCTTCCAAGTTATACTCTGTGGCATTCCCTTCTCCGTTTTCCCTTTTTATGGCAAGCTTTCTTTCCTTCTGCATTCACCTTCAATGGCTCCCAAGTGCTCCTAATAGTTATGCGGCTCGACTTTGGCTAGCGAGGTGTCCACCATGACCGCGGGTCAAGTGGGGCTCCTCCAACCCGTGTTTATGATCTGGCTCTCTAACTCCGAGAGATGAGAAATATTGATCGGGTGACGGACAACTTTTGGTCAGATTTCATGTTCTACAGAGATCAGTTCAATTACAGTCTGCAGTTGCCGCCTTTCAAAAAACTTAAGTTGATTTTCAACTGATATGTCGTCAACCCTGCTCAAGTGTACTTATCTATCTTGCTTTTGCCCGATTGGTTCAGATTCAGGTCATTTTTTTTATTGTTCTCCTGGCTTGGTCGGCCTTAGATCATATAAATGGGGTGGAGAGTCAATGCAACTTTCTCTACTAAAAAAAATTGAACTTTTGCACAGCATTGATATTATCTGTGGCATTTACATTACATAGCCTAACCAGAGAGAAAATATTCCGGCGCTTCAAAGTTGTTGGAATCACAAACCCACATTTTAAGATCAAATTCCTCTTTCAGATCATTATAGACATGTTGTAAGAGAGTTGTCTTCCCCATACCACCATGGCCTACTACAGATAAAAGAGAAATGTTGTTGTACTAAGTACTATGAGTTGGATCTTTATTTTATGGCTTCCTCTCAAAGAAGCTTTCGAGTGCCTCTGAACACCACTGACCACTAATCTCCAAACATCCATCTCTCGAGTGATGTTCATCTCTCTCTTTTCCACCGACGATCTCCTCCTTCTACCATGATTGTGGCGTGATGGCAGAATGGTTTGTTGGCCCCGTCATGGAGACGATCATCAACAATTTCTCCGACTACCTTCAAGGTCACTTTGGATCGTAGGCGCGTACGAAGAAGGAGCTGGAAAGGCTGCAAGAGAACCACCCCAAGATCCAAGCTGTCGTTTCTGCTTCTTGCACCCAAACACCGATCCCAAGTCAATATCTGGCGCTCAACGACTGGATATGGCAGCTTAGAGATGCCATTGATGAGGCGGATGATTTGCTCGATGAGTTTGAGCACATGAAGGTTAACGAGCAGCTGACGTTACCGAACATGGAGTAAAAAAAGAAACGATCCGCCGTCACTAGCTTCCGAGTTCAATCTACTCGCAAACTTTGCAGAGTTGGGTATCATGCTCTCAGAATGATCCCAACTTAAAGAGGCTGCAGGAGGCTGTGCAGGAACATGATAAAGTTTCGGCTGAGGTTGGCAGTTTTCTTCATCTTGTAGAAAACGCATAGCAGGAGCAGCAGAAGTAGGAGCTTGAGTTGTACAAAACTCGTGAAACAGAATCCTTGCCTAAATATGACCTCATCGATCGAGGCGAGGATATGGAGTTTGTTATGCAGTGGTTGAAGAAGCCATCAAATGAAGATCTAACTCATAGTACTTTGTACAACAACATTTCTCTTTTATCTGTAGTAGGCCATGGTGGCACGGGGAAGACAACTCTCTTACAACATGTCTATAAAGATCTGAAAGAGGAATTTGATCTTAAAATGTGGGTTTGTGTTTCCAACAACTTTAAAGCGCCGGAATATTTTTAGCAGATATGTTGGCATGTCTTAAAATGAAGAAGCCTGATGTAGAGTCACTTGATCCACTTCAAAGAAGTCTTAAATCTGAGGTGATGTCCAAGAAGTTCTTAGTTGTGCTTGATGAAATTTGGGAGGAGGAGGAGGAGGAGGAGGAGGAGGAGGAGGAGGAGAGGGATAAAAGCAAATGGGTGAATTTACTTGCCCCTCTGGCTTATGGAAGTTCGAGAGGTGAGATTTTGGTAACAACTCGGATGGATTAAGTTGCATCGATGATTGCAAAGGTAATTTGAAAGAAAAAAGAGGCATTGAAATTAGAGCACTCGGAGGAAGATGAGTGTTTGCAACTCCTCAACACCCACACATTGCTGATGTAGATGATATTGATGATCATAAACAATTAAGAAACATTACTAGAGAGATTCTTAATAAGCTTTCAGGGTCTCCTTCGGCAGTCAAGGTCATCGGCGGTGTTCTAAATTCTAACTTGAGCGAAAGGCATTGGATAATAGTTTTAAACAACAACCTGGGAAATGCAGAATTGGGTCAGAATAACATCACGCCCATCTTAAGATTGAGTTATACATTCCTCCCAAGCCCTTTACAGATTTGCAATCCATAGAAAGATTTGGCGCCGCTCACTAAATCTTGTGGTTAATAAAATTTGTGAATCGTTGGTTCCTGTTTGGAGTTTCACATTTTGTAGCATATTCCCAAATGATCATAACTTTAGTATAGATGTTTTGGTCTGAATGTGGATTTCATTGGATTTCATTCAACAACATTCTATTTCTGGAGAGACCATAGAAGATATTGGAGGCAAGTATTTTAATGTTTTGGTCTGAAAATCTTTCTTTGACTGTTTTGAAACATGCTACAACATGCATGATTTATTACATGAATTAGCACAATCTAATTTTGCACAAAAATGCTTCAGATTTGTGGGTGATAAAGGTCCTTTTAGAATTCCTAAAACTATTCAACATTTTTTTGTTAATACTTTCAATATATAAGCATTGAGAAAGATTACAAAGCTTAAAAATTTGCATTCACTTTTTTTTAGATATTTGGAAGACGATTAAGATTTTATTCAAATATTTACTGAAGTTTTCAAAGGATTAAGAAGCATTCGGTTGTTGTTCATAAATCATACCGAGCTGAAAAGGATACCTGAGGAGATTGAGAATTTGATACATTTCAGATACTTGAATATATCTTAACTGATATCACTTTGCTGCGAAGAACTCTAAACAAAGTCCATAACTCACAGTTCATAATCTATAAAAATTTGAATGGGGACATTGGCATGATAACAGCAAATTGCAGAAAGTCTTGTCTAACATGCCTGGAATTAGAAAGCTAAAGTCTCTTTGAGAACTGAGTTGATTTTCTGTTAAGAATGAGAAGGGTTTTAAAATTGAGGAGCTGGAACATTTGAATGAGCTTTGGCGATTAAGAATAAGTCATCTTGAACATGTGAAGGATGCTAAAGAGGCATGCAGCGCCAAATTATGTGAAAAGAGAAACCTCAGGGGTTTGTGGTTAGCTTGGGCTGATTAAAAGTAAAACCTTGTGGAAAATTGTAAATACTGTCTTAGATGAGAAGGTGCTCGAAAACCTCTTGGATTTGTGTTTAGATTGGGGTGATGAAAGTAAAAAACTTCCGGTACATTGGAGATACTTTCTTAGGCGAGGAGGTGCTCGAGACCATCAACCACAAAACAATCTAGAGCATATGTGCATATATGCACACATGGGTGCAAATTACGCAAAATGGTGGATAATCCCAATTAGATCACCAATCTAAATTTTATCTGTCTTCCTGGATGTTTGGAGTGGGAAACTCTTCAACCTTTTGAGCAGCTTACCTTTCTTAAGACTTCGTTCCTCTATAACACGCCAAAAGTAAAGCATTTTTATAGTACATTTCAGGAGAATGACAAGGCTTGTGTGTTTCTATCACTAGAGCGGCTAGATATTACGAAATTAGAAGTATTAGTGCATTGGTTTGATGCTACAGAAGATGTTTGGTCTTTTCCTTGCTTACATATACTCAGTGTCAATGACTGTCCAAATTTGCAGGAGTTGCCCTCTAGACCTCCTAATCTCTGGAAATTGGAGATAGATAATGTTGGATGGAAAGCTTTCAATTGGCTACCAGTTATTGATGATAGTTGTTGCTGTATTTCCATTAAAAATTGTAGCAATTTCAACTATATTAGACAGCAGAAGAATCCTCAGACATTCAAAAAATAATTAACAAAGCCGTTATAAGGATATGACTTTGTTGCTAATGGAGCCATTGGGAAGTATCGCCTCCTTTGAAGAGCTTTCAATCGAGGAGAATGATGAGCTGATTTCATTTACAATTGAGGCAGAGCAATATTTTCTATAATTTAGCTCGTCCCTTCTTCAGTTGCACTTTATAAGGCTCAAATTCCTTCAGTCTCTCCCTTCATGCTTGCCAGGGCTCTCTTCACTTCAAGTTCTGTGTTCAAGTGGCTCCTCAGCTCTAGCAACTGTTGAAAATTCCCGCCTCTCTGAAATGAATAGATCTCAGGGAACTCGAATCTTTGCAGCGCCTTCCATCTTTGTCAGCCATCAAATCCCTGGAGCATCTACATTCAGAAAGCATGCCACTCCTCAAATCGTTGCCAGACCTCCCTCCCACTTTGAATGAGTTGACGCTTGAAGACCTTAGTCACAGCGTAAATGCCCAGTAAGACGTATTACCAAGGTTTCTCATAATCAATTTGGATTTATGCTGGGCAGGTCTACTATGAAAGTTATACATTTATTGAGAGGTTTTTATGGAGAAGTACAGAGATAATAAGGATGATCTACATTTGATTTTTAAAAAGTTTACGATAAGGTTCCTAGAGATGTTCTTTGGAGAGTCCTTGAGAAGAAAGGTGTTGATATGACTTATATTCAAGTCATTAAAGATATGTATGCTAGAGTCTTTATATGTGTTCGGACTGAAGGAGGATTGACCAAATATTTTACTATTTCTGTTGGTTTACATCAAGGATCGGCTTTAAGCCCATATCTTTTTACTTTATTTATGGATGGTCTTATTGAGCATGTACAAGAGGATGTACCTTGGTGTATGCTTTTTGCTGATGATATCCTCCTCGTGGATAAGATGAGAGAAAATGCTCAGGAAAAACTTGAATTTTGGAGGTCTACATTGGAGTCTAAAGGTCTTTGCTTGAGTAGAACTAAAACTGAATACATGGATTGTAATTTTAGTAATAGCAGCTCTAGTGACAAAAGTGTAACTTTGGGTGATGAAATTATTAAAAGGTGTGAACGAATTAGATATCTCGGGTCCATTGTTCAAAGCGATGGTGATATAGATGGGGATGTTAATAGTAGAATTCAGGTTGGTTGGTTGAAGTGGAGGAATGCGTCTGGCCTATTGTGTGATAGAAAAGCACTGCTTAGACTGAAAGGAAAATTTTGATAAGATGGTGGTGAGACCTGCAATGCTCTATGGTGCTGAATGTTGGCCTTTAAAAGAGAAACATAATGCTAAGTTAAGTGTTTGTCGAGATGAGAATGATTAGGTGGATGAGTGGCTTTACACTTAGAGACCAAATGCGAAATGAATATATTCGTAATAGGGTTGGTGTTGCACCAGTGACAGATAAAATTAGAGAGAGTCGCCGTAGATGGTTTGGTCACATTAAACGTCGACCACCTGATGATCCGGTTAGGAGAGTAGATGTTTTAGATACAACTTATGTTAAGAAAGATAGAGGTAAACCTAGGAAAACTTGGGCTTATTGCATAAAAAATGATCTTAATTTATTAGAATTAAACGAAAATTTGACACTAAATAGGACTCAATGGAGAAAAAGGATTCATGTAGCCGACCCCACTTAGTGGGATTAAGGCTTTGTTGTTGTTGTTGCTGTTGTAGAGTAAGCAGAGGACTAGACGAGTGGTTCGAAGAGTACACATCAACATGGTATCCAAAACTCTTTTCAATATATATTAGATCTCTACCTTATTTATGAGTTGTTATGTAATTCTATGCCAATCTAAAGCATTCCCTTCCTATCAGCATGTGAGGACCTTGTTATTTGAATCATATCCATGCTATGTTATGTGCATTCTTATTGTAATGACTACTATAATGACTGCTTTTGATAAGCAACTTTCAAGTGCAGTTGGGATTCTATCTAAATGAGCTCTCAGGCTGCATTATAACTGGCATATAATGGCTCATAAATGTGTGGTAAATTACTTTATTTTAAACATCAAAGTGATGTTGAATATTAATGGGAGTCTTAAAATGACATTACAGTTAAAATATTGATGATTTCCCTTCCTTCATTTGGATATATGGATTTGCTCCAAGGCTCTCCGAAGCGAAACACACGGGCTGATTGTCTTCGTCTGCAAGCAGGACGAGTAAGTTGGTTTACATGCAGACCACTTAATTCTTATGTATTTAAACGTCTAACATCTATACTTCAATTTTTACTTATACGCCTTCTTACCCATGCATTAATATGTGTATTTCACTTTTTAAAAGTTAAGATGGTGTTATTTTTGTTATGATAAAAAGGATTTTCGGTGGTGTGAATGTAAAAACTCATAGTTTAGGTGTTGGATATATAAATACCATCGAATGCCAACATTGTAAGTTATAATGTATTTTATTTGCATTGCCCTTACAATACAAAAACCAATCTTTCCCTTAATTATTTGTGTGTATAACTAACACTTAAAATTTGGACAAATTCACATTTTAAAACCGGATACTTTGTATTGAAGATTTTGCAATAAAATTCTTGTTGCTTGTCAGAAGTTTTGCGACGGTAGAGTGATTATTTAATGTTTCAGTGTTGCGCGAAAATCCAGCACACACTCAGGTAATCGACCTAACTCGACCATTTTAAAATCGAGCCATAGTCCTCCATGGGGACTTTTCCATTCTCAATTTAAAAGTCTCGAGATTATTTTGACACTTCTATAAACTCTAAGACCAAAATGATCCCATGTAAATTGTCAGGAATTATGTTTGCACTTTACTCCATTACCACAAAATTTGCCAATCATCACACCTTCAGAAATGTTCTTAATAAATTGTTCTATAGGGGATTATAACTACTGACCATCAACTTTGCATCATCAAGCAGGGAAGTGCCAAAAGGCTTATTAGAACTGCACTCCAAGCCACAGCCAAGAAGATAGGCATGAGGTACTCAGATCTCAAGAAGATCGATCATGGAGATCGCCGGCATTTCCACGACGAGATAACGACGGTGGCCGAATTACTCGACTCGAATTTACAAGCCGAGCTAACTCGGCCAAGCCACAACTCTCTTGCAACATTTGCTGCACCAGCCGATCTCATTGGACCCCTGATACAGCAGACTCTCAGGTTGTTACTTCAAAAAAAGAACATTTCTAATGGTTAGATATGTAAATACATAGGAATTGGGTGATATTTGTGTAATTCATCCTTTATTATTTTATTTTATTTTATTTTTTGGAGATTGCAAATGAGCTCTTATACAAAATGATGAGTCAACACCGATTGGTTTACCATGAATTTATGGAATTCCTTTTCATTTTTGTCTGGTATTTTGATAAAATGTTAAAATTTTATAAAAATTCATAAAGTCTAAGGCTGTCAAAACGGCTCGTTATTTGCGAGCAGCTCGTGTTCGGCTCGTTCGTCAAGTTAACGAGCCGACCACGAACAATGATTTGTTCGTTTGTGTTTGACTCTAAATATTACTCCTCAATTATATATATATATATATATATATATATATATATATATATATATATATATATATATATATTGAAAAATTTAAATTTACTACAACGATTTATAATCAATTAAAAGTATTAATTAATAAAATAGAATAAAAATTATTAAATTAGAGTCAAATGATTTTTTAATATAAACAATAATTTTTAAAATTTGCCTCAATCCTTAATATCTTATGGGTACATGATTATGGTTGTCAACTCTTTATTCGTGAATGGCTCGTGTTCGGCTCGCTAAGGAAACGAGCAGAACACAAACACACTTTTTTAGCTCAAAATATAAATGAGTCGAACACGAGCTGAGCCTGACTCGCTCGTGTTCGGCTCGTTTAAACCCCTAATAAATTCATACATAAATCACACTTCTTATCTTTTTATGTATGTAACACCTAAACTTTCATATTTACATTTAAGACCCTCAAAATTTTAACATTTTATTAAAAATACCATCATAGGCAACTCTGCCAATTGATTGTACGTAATGTGGATTGTTGCTAAAAAAATAAAACTCAATATATATATATATATATATATATATATATATATATATATATATATATATATATATATATTACTGTTAAATATTTTATTTAACTATTTTTTAAATAAATTAAATTATTTTTAAAATCACACAATAACTTAAGATGTTCTTGGCATTTTTTTTAAATATTTAAATATAAAATATAAAATATCAAGGCTTTCTCTAAATAAGAATTAATATACAATAAACTTAAATTATATTGAAATTCAAGATTTTATCTTTGAATTATTAAAATGTTAAAAAAAATGATATTTTATATTTTTATATCTAGTTGATTTTTATCAATTGTCTCCTAAATACTCATTTTATTATTATATTAGCTTAAAAGAATCTAATTTTCTCTCTTTCATAATAGACAAGCCGGCTCGAACTTGTAAGAATTAAGCTTGAGCTCTAGTTCGGACTTGATTAATTAATCAAGCTCATGCTGAGAGTGACTCGACTCAACTCGAATTGTTTACACTAGTAATGATGATAGACTCAAATCAAGAGTTGACTAATGAGTTGGGTTCGGCTCAAGTTAAATTCAATCGAGCTTGACCCAGATTAAATCAAGTTAGCTAGAAGCCTGAAAATTGGATTGACACAACCTTCTTATATGGTAGCAATTTATCCTCCACACAATTGCTTCCATGTTATTACCATCTAAACAAGCAAAAAAACAATTTACATATCAAATTCCATTATATTTCATGATATTTGTCTCTTAACCAAACTTAATGAAAAATATTTACCTCTAATTATGCATACTCTTGGTACCATATCCTATGGATCGCTTAATCTATGTCACAAGAGAAAATATTGCATCCAGACATCACCGACCGCCACGCTGCCTGCTGATGAGGTGCATGACAACGTGATGGCCGGTTGTTAGCCATCCGGACATAATATTTTATTCAGTCATAAAGTCTGTGATTGCTGAATTTAGAGTCTGTTTGGGGCAACAGTAGTTTATTAAAAAATACTTGTAAAAACTGCTGAAAAATAATATGATGTTTAAAAAGATGAGATGATAATTATAATTTTTTTTTTTAAAAAAAAGTTATAAGACAGCTAAAAAGTTATCACCACACAATGAAAACATTTAAAATTCAACAAAAGATTGTGAAAATATAATGCACCCCGCACTATTAATAAGGGTCCGTTTGTGGTAGATTGTGCGTTTTAAAATAAGCAGCTCATCCCAAAACGCGGCCTGCGGGTCGACCGAGTGGTTCGACTTGTGGCCTACATATAGTGTAAAAAATCAACTGCAGTAGACTATATTTAAAAAAATACGAGAACAAAACGATTAGACAATATTTCCAAAAATACCGCCGCACTTGTGACAGAGACCACCGAAACTCCCATTCATCCCACCTTCGGCTCCGCTCCTACCGGAAATCATTGTGGAAGGTAAGTCTGTTGCTCTTCGCTCCGACGAATTTACTGAATCCCCCCATTCATCCGAAGAGATATGCCAATCGTCCTCATTTTAGGATTTACCAAATCTCAGCATTTACGGAGATGAATTTTGCGGTTTTTTGGCAGGATTTAACCTAAATCATGTGCAAAACCAGCTGCCAAACCGCCATGATCTCATGATCAGAGGATGAACGGCCCAGATCTTCTACAACAGTCAAAGAAGCGCAGGTCCACTGCTCTTGGTCTATAAATAAGCCCTCAACCCCCCAAACTTTCTCCTTTCTTAAGGAACCCTTCTCTCTCTCGTCTTTTCTCGCTTCCTCTCTTCTCTGGAGGATCTGAACCCATTTCTCTTCCTTTCTCTCTCTAATTGACACTGCTTCACAGTAAGAGGAACAAAAGTGACAAACTTTGATGCGATCGAGCTCCCCTTTTTATCCAAAGCCCTAATTCGCAGAACTTTCCTCACCTGCCGGCTTGATTTGCATCAGCAGCCATGGACATACGCTTCCCTTACTCACCGGCGGAGGTTGCCAAGGTGCGATGCGTTCAGTTCGGCATCCTCAGCCCTGATGAAATTGTAACATCTCGAACCTCTTTTTTTTTTCCTCCTTGTTTTTAATTGTTTGATTTGGAGGTTTGAGTTTTGATAAGTGTGTTGGGGTTGTGGTTGTAGCGGCAAATGTCAGTTGCACAGATCGAGCATGGGGAGACTATGGAGAGGGGCAAGCCGAAGCCTGGCGGGCTTAGTGATCCGCGGCTGGGAACCATTGACAGGAAGATGAAATGTGAAACTTGCATGGCCAACATGGCAGAGTGCTCTGGCCATTTCGGTCACCTTGAGCTTGCCAAGCCTATGTTCCATATTGGCTTTCTGAAGACTGTGCTTGCTATCATGAGATGTGTTTGCTTCAACTGCTCCAAGATCCTTGCGGATGAGGTTTCATATTTCTCCAGATTCTTTTATTTTGTTCTGTTTAGTCATCGATCTGTTAATGGTGGAACTGTAATTACTTACTTTTGATGTTGAAGTAGTCCATAAAGCTGACAAAGTTACAAGAGTTTGATAACTCTAAAATTCAGCACACTGGCTTTGCATAGAAGTTAAGAAACTAGAAACAAAGGGGTTTCTTTTGTTTGATGCCAGTTTAATTTGATGCTTGTTTTTTGAATTTTAACATGTTCGTGATGCAATTGTTGCTTTTTTAAGCGGTAATGAGTTGTGATTGCCTGCCAATGAGAACTTTTGATAATCCAAACTGAGCTGTGTGTTTATGAATCTGAGAAGCAGTTCATGCTAGTCTATATGTTTGGAGATGGCAGACGGAAAATGAAGGCAAGTAAAGACATTTGACCAGCTTTAATGGTTAAAAATTGTCTGAAATTAGCAGTTTTAGTGGGTCATGCAGTGGAATGAAATGATAATAGTTTGAGCATAGGAAAGGTGGGTTTCTCAATCAAGTCAATTTCTATATTAATGCATGTTCATTCTTCTCGTAAGGGAATTTTGTGATCTTAGTCATCACTGTCCAGAAATAAAAATTATTATTTCCTGCAAATGAATTTTTATGATGGTTGAAACTCTTGATTTGGGCTGCTAATAAGGCTAATCAAGCTGATACTACTTATTCAAGCGTCTTTATACTGTTATTGAGTTTAAGATGAGCTTGAACATGAGTGGGAATATAAAATCTTATTTGTTTTTTATATTGAGATTGAGTTATAATTGAGCTTATCTAATTGTTTATGTGTAGCTGATAACTTTAAAATTATGCTTAATGCTAGACATAGAAGGATTTTTTAGTTTTAATTAAAATTAACATAATTAACTAAAGTTTTATTTATGCTGTTTAGTGAAGTTAAAATATTTTCTAAAAAACATAGTCTATATATGTAGTTTGTTGTTTGATATTTGCATCATTTTTATATTTCAAATAATAAACAAATTTTAAGGTCTATATGATATGGCAACTTAGAGACGAGCATATAATAAATCATTAAATAAGTAAGTAAATCATGATTAAATGAGGATTTTATCAAGTTCTTAATGAGCTACTTGTTGAACGAAAATTGAGCATTTTCACTAATAAAAAGGAATGAGCAGATCATTGTAATGTAAACGAGTTTCCTATGAATGGGTATCGAGTTTTTTATTAAGTATACTAATCGCCCACATCCATTTAGTGATTACTCCCCACTTACAGAATCTAGCTAATTCTGGTATAGCTTTAAATTTCCATTCTTACATAGAAATGTGAGTTTATTGTTTGTGCAAAATGATGTATCTTTAAACATATTTATCATACAAACCAAGTTTCTTTTCTAAAAGTTAAGCACATAATAAGCTGAGCCTGAACCAAACAAAGTTCTACTCACTTCAAATAATATTTTTCAAGCAGAATGCTGTTGTGGGATGCTTGCCCGCTCTCGATGTTCTAAATCTTATAAATTGAAGTCTCTTCTGAAACAATTGGGCAAATTTCTCCCTTTTTCCATGCCTTTGGATCTCACTATTTTCCATTAAAATTGGCTTTCATTTAAAATTTTTTTTTTCATTTAATTTTTTTTTGTAAGTAGATGCTTCTCGCAGAGTGTCTTTCACTAATGATAGGAATGATGTTGAGAAGCTCTTTATACGGCAAGGATGAGCCTTGTTTCTGAATTTAAATTTTGCGAACTACTTCACAGAGTTTGGAACTGCTATTCCTGGAATTTTCTCTTCCTATTACAAGCCATTCAACTTTCATGAGTTTATGGTCCTTTGACCACTATTGAGATTTTTTTGGGCATGTATTTCAGTCTTAAAAACTGGTTAAACATTTTTTTCTTAACGGAGAAAAGTGTCAGAATAGCCACGCGACTCTTTTTAAAGTAATTTTAGTCCCAAAGTGCCAATTTAGGCTATTTAACGTGGTCTTATGATTCGGAATAAGCCCCGCTGAGGACCATTTCAACACCAATTTAAAGGGATGGAGACTAATTTAACACTTTTATAGACAGTTGAGACTTAAATGGCTTCCATGAAAACAACCAGGGACTTTTTTTGTCACTGTATTCATTTTTGCTGTACTTTTCATGGCTTTCTTTTTTTGATACTTTATCTTAACATTTTTTTTCATGCTTGATCATCATCTATTCACAAGCATTGCATATTTTCAGGAAGATGCACGATTCAAACAAGCTTTAAAGATCAGAAATCCAAAGAACAGGTTAAAAAGAATTTATGATGCCTGTAAAAGCAAGAAGAAATGTGCAGGCGGTGATGATATTGATCTTCAAAGTCAACAAGATTCTGAAGAACCCGTTAAGAAAAGCCGAGGCGGATGTGGTGCTCAGCAGCCCAACATTACTATTGATGGCATGAAAATGGTGGCTGAATATAAAGCTCCAAAGAAGAAGTCAGATGACCAAGAGCAGCTTCCGGAACCTGTTGAAAGAAAACAAGTTCTTTCTGCAGAGAGGGTAGTGATTGTTTGAATTTCGGAAGATTTACCTACATACGCCTTAATTCTTATTTGAAAATTGCGATGACTGTTGTGAAGAGATTTATTAAATTAAAAATTATAAATTTTCACAACAAATAAAAAAAATTTATAGACAAACCACATAAATTTTTAATAAGTATATAAAAGATGAAAACGCACTTCAATTCATGCTGGCCACCATTAAATTTAATGAAAAATATGATTTGAGACCAATTTGGAACAACTTTTAATAGTTTGTGAGTAAATTGGAGCATTCTAAAACTTTGAGACTAAACTGGACACTTCTTACTAGTCCAGGGAAGTGCTCCTTAAAAATGTGTATTTGACCCTTTAGAAGTTAAAATAGAAGTATTTTTTATGTGATATGAAAAATTTGTGGGGTGTAATGTAAAGAGTGAAGTTTAGGTGTTAGATATGTAAATACATAAGAATTGGTTGGTATTTATGTAAATGCCCATTAAATTTTTGATAACATCTTCATGTTTTTAACCTCCTTTTTCATCATTTTCTCATAATTTTAAACTCACTTGCTCCCAACTGAATGACTTCAGGTTCTTAGTGTTCTGAAGAGGATAAGCGATGAGGATTGTCAGTTGCTCGGTTTGAATCCAAAGTATGCTCGGCCTGATTGGATGATATTACAGGTCCTACCAATTCCTCCTCCTCCTGTGAGGCCATCTGTGATGATGGACACCTCTTCCAGAAGTGAGGTGGGTTAATATTTGTACGACTCTTTTGTTGTATCCATCTCACTTCTTATCATGGCTTGCTAATTGGAAGTCTTTTCAAACTTACAAGAAATGAGGTAATTAATTAGTGACTTGAACTGTATATCCAAATATTTGTCTCACTGCTAAACTCTTGATAATTATTTCTAGCTCTTTGCTGTAAGTGCTTATACTATATATTCAAAATGTTCTGCTAGCTTTAATTTTCCTTTTTCTTAGTGTTGCATAGAATTCTTGTTATTATTTTGTAAGAGGCTTGCCTATCTCTTCAGACTAAAAAAGTTTTTAGAAATTTTAACTGTGATCGCTTTTAATGTATTTACGATTTTACTTCTATATATGGACAGGATGATTTGACTCATCAGCTTGCAATGATAATAAGACATAATGAAAATTTAAGGCGACAAGAAAGGAATGGAGCTCCTGCTCACATCATAACAGAGTTTGCTCAGTTACTGCAGTTTCATATTGCAACATACTTTGATAACGAGCTTCCTGGTCAGCCAAGGGTATGCAAATTTTTATTAATCTTTCTTTTCATATTTTCTGTTAACATGGTTTTTTTTTATGTAACTTACTATTTCCTTTCTTGCAATCGCAGGCCACCCAGCGGTCTGGACGACCGATTAAATCAATTTGCAGCAGACTGAAGGCAAAAGAGGGTAGAATCAGAGGTAATCTAATGGGAAAGCGAGTTGATTTTTCAGCTCGGACAGTCATAACACCAGATCCAACAATTAACATTGATGAGCTGGGAGTTCCATGGAGCATAGCTTTGAATCTGACTTACCCAGAAACTGTAACTCCATATAACATTGAGAGGTAGCAAAATTTGTAATTGAAAAGAGATTCCTTTTTGCATGACTTGTATGTTTGTGTTTTGATCAATAAATTTTTATCAGGCTGAAGGAGTTAGTCGAGTATGGGCCTCATCCTCCTCCTGGTAAGACGGGCGCGAAGTATATTATCAGGGAAGATGGCCAGAGACTTGACCTTCGATATTTGAAGAAAAGCAGCGACCACCACCTTGAGCTTGGATACAAGGTAGGCTCTGTAAAAACACCTTCTGCAAGTTTTACAGAAGCTGACATTTTTTATTAAAACTTTTGGCAGGTGGAGCGGCATTTGCAAGATGGGGACTTTGTGCTTTTTAACCGGCAGCCTAGTCTTCACAAAATGTCCATCATGGGTCACCGCATCAAAATCATGCCTTACTCGACTTTTCGCCTAAATTTATCAGTGACCTCTCCATACAATGCTGATTTTGATGGAGATGAGATGAACATGCATGTTCCCCAGTCATTTGAAACTAGAGCGGAGGTTCTGGAGCTTATGATGGTGCCTAAATGTATTGTTTCTCCTCAGTCGAATCGGCCCGTTATGGGCATTGTTCAGGATACGTTGTTAGGATGTAGGAAGATCACCAAAAGAGATACATTTATAGAAAAGGTGTCCCCTTCTCCCCCTTTAACTTAATTTTTCTTATTTAGTGTTTTACTGAACCATTTCATGGATCCATTTTTGTGCTGGCAGGATGTGTTCATGAATATTTTGATGTGGTGGGAGGACTTCGATGGAAAAATTCCCGCTCCTGCAATTTTAAAACCGAGGCCTCTCTGGACGGGAAAACAAGTGTTTAATCTGATCATTCCAAAGCAGATTAACTTGGTGAGATTTTCAGCATGGCACGCTGAATCAGAAAGTGGATTTATCACACCAGGAGATACACAAGTTCGCATTGAAAAAGGAGAGCTTTTGTCCGGAACTCTCTGCAAGAAGACCATGGGGACATCTACTGGGAGTCTGATTCATGTTATCTGGTATGTTTATGCATCCCAACAATTTATTTGGTTACTTATTTGAATGTGTACTACTGTATTGTAATGCGCTTATATATGTTCAGGGAGGAGGTTGGCCCTGATTCAGCGCGAAAGTTTTTGGGACACACTCAGTGGCTCGTTAATTATTGGCTTTTACAGAATGGATTTAGTATTGGAATTGGTGATACGATTGCTGATGTTGCTACAATGGAGAAGATTAATGAAACAATAGCGAAGGCTAAAAATGATGTCAAAGTGCTTATCAAGGAGGCTCAGGATAAAGTTTTAGAGGCTGAGCCAGGACGAACCATGATGGAGTCTTTCGAAAATAGAGTGAATCAGGTATTATTCTCTCGCCTTACAATGCTCGAAAATTAGCATTCAATGAGGCTTGTTTTTTACTAGCTCTTTTCCTTCCCAGGTGCTGAACAAGGCACGAGATGATGCTGGAAACAGCGCCCAAAAAAGTCTTTCAGATAGTAATAATCTGAAAGCAATGGTTACAGCCGGATCAAAGGGCAGCTTTATTAATATTTCGCAGATGACTGCCTGTGTGGGGCAGCAGAATGTGGAGGGCAAGCGAATACCATATGGTTTCAAAGGTCGAACATTACCTCACTTCACCAAAAATGATTATGGTCCTGAAAGTCGTGGTTTTGTGGAGAACTCGTACCTCCGTGGTTTAACTCCGCAGGAGTTCTTTTTTCATGCTATGGGTGGTAGAGAAGGTCTAATTGACACAGCAGTGAAGACTTCTGAGACTGGTTATATCCAGCGCCGTCTTGTGAAAGCTATGGAGGATATAATGGTCAAATATGATGGTACTGTTAGAAATTCATTGGGTGATGTTATCCAGTTCCTGTATGGAGAAGATGGAATGGATGCTGTTTGGATTGAATCACAGAAGTTGGATTCGCTGAAGATGAAAAAAGCAGAGTTTGATAAGGTCTATAGGTACGAGATTGATGATAACAACTGGAGCCCGAGCTATATGTTGCCAGAACATGTCGAGGATCTGAAAACCATTCCGGAGTTCAAAAATGTTTTCGACGCAGAGGTCCAAAAACTAGTGGTCGATAGGTATCAGCTGGGCACGGAGATTACTACTACTGGAGATAACTCATGGCCAATGCCAGTGAATTTGAAAAGACTCATTTGGAATGCACAGAAGACATTCAAAGTTGATCTGCGACGGCCTTCTGATATGCATCCGATGGAGATTGTGGAGGCTGTTGATAAGCTTCAGGAAAGACTTAAAGTTGTTCCTGGAGATGATTTTCTGAGCATGGAGGCACAGAAGAATGCCACTTTGTTTTTCAATATCTTGCTACGGAGCACTTTCGCAAGCAAACGGGTATTGAAAGAGTATCGGCTAACGCGTGAGGCCTTTGAATGGGTCATTGGTGAAATAGAATCACGTTTTCTACAGTCGCTCGTCGCACCTGGCGAAATGATAGGGTGTGTGGCTGCTCAATCGATTGGAGAACCGGCCACCCAGATGACGCTGAATACATTCCACTATGCTGGTGTTAGTGCCAAGAATGTCACCCTCGGTGTGCCGAGGTTGAGGGAGATCATAAATGTTGCTAAGAAAATCAAAACACCTTCACTATCCGTTTATTTAAAACCGGAGATAAACAAGAAAAAAGAATTAGCGAAGAATGTACAGTGTGCCTTGGAGTATACTACCTTGCGAAGCGTAACTCACGCAACAGAAGTATGGTATGATCCTGATCCAATGAGCACAATCATTGAAGAGGATGCTGAATTCGTGAGGTCATATTATGAAATGCCTGATGAAGAGGTTGCCCCCGAAAAGATTTCTCCTTGGCTGCTTCGTATTGAGCTCAATCGAGAGATGATGGTCGACAAGAAATTGAGCATGGCAGACATTGCGGAGAAGATCAACCACGAATTTGATGATGATTTAACATGCATTTTCAATGATGATAATGCTGAGAAACTCATTCTTCGAATACGTATCATGAATGATGAAGCCCCTAAAGGAGAATTGCAGGACGACACTGCTGAAGATGATGTCTTTCTGAAGAAGATTGAGAGCAACATGCTGACTGAGATGGCTCTTCGAGGCATTCCAGACATAAACAAAGTTTTCATTAAATCTGGAAAGATAAACAAGTTTGATGAGAATGAAGGATTCAAGCCTGATGTGGAGTGGATGCTTGACACAGAAGGTGTTAATCTCTTGGCTGTTATGTGTCATGAAGATGTTGATGCATCTAGGACAACAAGCAATCACTTGATAGAAGTTATTGAAGTTCTCGGGATTGAAGCTGTTCGTCGTGCACTGCTGGACGAGCTACGAGTTGTTATATCCTTTGATGGATCCTATGTTAACTACCGGCATTTGGCCATTCTTTGTGACACGATGACTTACCGAGGTCACTTGATGGCTATTACTCGGCATGGCATAAATCGTAATGATACGGGACCGATGATGAGGTGCTCATTTGAGGAAACTGTTGATATCCTACTCGATGCTGCAGTTTTTGCAGAATCTGACAATCTACGTGGTGTAACTGAGAACATTATGCTCGGTCAGCTCGCACCAATTGGCACTGGGGGTTGTGCATTATATCTAAATGATCAAATGCTTCAGCAAGCTATTGAACTCCAACTTCCTAGTTACATGGAGGGTCTTGATTTCGGAATGACCCCTGCCCGTTCGCCTATCTCCGGGACCCCTTATCACGAAGGAATGATGTCGCCGAGCTATCTTCTCAGTCCAAATATACGTTCATCGCCTATCACCGATGCCCAATTTTCACCCTACGTTGGCGGGATGGCCTTTTCTCCTAGTTCGACACCAGGCTATAGTCCATCCTCTCCAGTCTATAGTCCATCATCACCAGGATACAGTCCCACTTCTCCTGGATACAGTCCCACCTCTCCTGGATACAGCCCAACCTCTCCTGGATACAGTCCCACTTCTCCAACATATAGCCCTAGCTCTCCAGGATACAGTCCAACCAGTCCAGCTTATTCTCCCACCAGTCCATCTTACTCTCCTACTTCGCCTAGCTATAGCCCGACATCACCGAGCTATAGTCCTACCTCACCCACTTACAGCCCGACTTCTCCGACCTACAGCCCCACATCACCCAGTTACAGCCCCACATCTCCTGCTTATAGTCCTACCTCACCAGTTTACAGCCCAACTTCGCCGTCTTATAGTCCAACCTCACCTTCGTACAGCCCCACTTCGCCCTCCTACAGCCCCACCTCGCCCTCATACAGCCCCACCTCACCTGCCTACAGTCCGACATCTCCAGGTTACAGCCCGACTTCTCCGAGTTACAGTCCCACATCCCCCAGTTACAGCCCAACTTCTCCAAGTTACAATCCTTCAGCAAAATACAGTCCTTCTCTAGCATATTCTCCTACCTCCCCAAGACTGTCCCCTTCCAGTCCATACAGCCATTCATCTCCAAAATACAGGTAGAAACTGTTTCTTTGCAAACTCAAACCTCTTATTTGAAAACAAACATGTTTTTTAGAACTAATTTCTAATATTACATTTACGCAGTCCGACTTCACCATCATACTCTCCTACGTCGCCTACGTACACACCACCGAGTCCTACGTACAGTCCAACGAGGTAAATCTTTTAGTCAATTTATCTGAAATGATCACACTTTAGAAAAATTAAATGCTAAATTTCTATTTTTGAATCATTTGCAGCCCATATAATTCTAGCATGAGCCCTGATTACAGTCCAAGTTCTCCACAGTTCAGGTATAATTTATTTTCCTGGCTGATGATGATAATATCTTGGTGCATTTTTACATACCTAACCCACAATTCTTATGTTTTTACATACCTAAACTATAAACCTTCATATTTATTACATGCAAAATCATTCGAATCTTTGATATCACATCAAAAATACTGTCATCAAAAAGTGAACTTTTCATGCATAGGTTTATGGAAAACATATTAGGACTACAATTTTGTATTAGGACTCCAATCAGAGTCTTTTATCTGTAAACACAAGCTCCTCTAAGTTAAAAAAAATTAATTTAATACATGAGGGCGGGCTACCAGTACACTTGGTAGACCCTTATTGAAGTCCTGATGCAAAACTTCATCAAGACTCCTGATGTAATATTTTTTCAGGTTTATGGTGCTGTTAGTGTAAATATCAAATTTCAGGTGTTAGATATATAAATGCTTAAGAATATTAGAGGTATATATGTAAATTTCTCTAATTTGTATTATTTTGCAGTCCAAGTGCTGGCTATTCCCCCACTGCTCCAGGCTATTCTCCCTCTTCAACAAGCCAATATACTCCTCAGACGAGCAACAAAGATGAGAGCAGCACTCGTTGAAATCTCTCATATAATTCTGTTTCCCAAATGTCATATAACAAATGATGAGGGTGTTTTATGCAAATTTGTGGACCTTTTACATTAATTTTGTGCTTCATATTTGCATGAAGTCCGAATGACTCAGAGGGAAGAAGGTTGGCTATGAAACAGTCTTTTTTGTTTAATTTGTATATTTTGTGGGGTGAGAAAGGTAAAAAAATAATGGACTGCTAAGTTGGTTTTTGGACCTCATACAGAACTTGTATTTAATATTTAATGTTCATCTTATCTTAGCCATTTTTTTTTCCTTGCTTTTTTTAGGAAGATTTTCATGCATACCACTCAATTCTTATATATTTACATTTGTAAATCTTAAATTACATTCTTTAAAATTGTGGTATTTTATAAATGTGAAAATCAATATTTAGTTGTTAGATATGTAAATACATCTGATTTAGGTGGTATATATGCAAAAGTTTCAGTCTTTTAGGTATTGAAGCACATCTTTTCAAGCATAAATAAGATAAAATAAGATGTCATATATGTAAAAATTAAAATTTAGGTGTTAGATAATTAAATTGTAACTCGTTATTATAAAAAAAAAAGGATTAAAGTGTCAAAACAGTGATTATTTACATGAGATTGTTTTGAGTCTCAAAGTTTATAAAATGTCAAATTTAGTGACAAGCTCTTTAAATTATGGTTGAAATAGTTCTTATTGAAAACTATTAGAGCTCAATTTTTAGATGGACTGTGAGTATTATGACAATTCTATAAACTTTGGTGCTAAAACTGTCCCATGAAAATAATCAGATTCTATTTCGACACTTTACCATTACAAAAAGCATCCGTGGAAGAAGATCGAAATAATAATTAAGGGTGTATTCTATCAACGTGAGAGTATGAGTACACATAATGGCCTTTCGTTCGATAAATTATTGTGTGCGGCGTCTTTATACATGTGGACTTTGTGTACAAGATGATTATATAATATTATACATATATTGTATGATAATGTATAATATTTTTATACACGAAAATCATATGCATGCGTAGTACTCAGTATATCATATCTCTACTGTGGCTCACATTTCCCTTGAAAGATCACCTGAAAACTTTCCATAGCGCTCCTTCAGTTCTGGATGATAGTTTCTGATTATCAGAGATTCCAGCGAGGGAGTCACATCTAATAATCCCTAGAGTTGAGGAATAGTTCTTATTGATGATTATTTTTAGAGAAGAAAATGTACAAACTCAACAAGGCAAACAGAGGCGGATCTAGTAGGGTGCAGGCCCGGCACCCACCGCCCCACCCTCTCAAATTTAGATATTTACTTATATAGAAAGGCAATTTGGTCTTCTTCCCTCCAGAAATATCACTTTGTCCGTCATTGCCCCATCCTCTACTACGTTGGGTTTAGGAGGCCAGTTTGCCTCCCCTCAATATATTGGTTGGTCTGCCCCTAAAACCAAATGATCTAGTTGATCAAGTTCTCCTAGATACAGTTGAGACAGAGTGAGTGAGGTATGACAATGATTTGAGGAGTGAAATACTTTTACTTCAAGATTTGGGAGGCAATATTGATTGAAAATGAAGATGGGAGGCGTTACAATGATTCGAGTTTTTTGAGATATAACCGTTCTAAAGAAGCGGGGATGTTTAGCAACAGTTGCAGCTGAGGAATAGATTCCAAGTGAAGGAGAAAATAATACATACTTTGTAAGTATGTGCATACAATAGTGAATGAAAATGTCACGTGACATCTAAATGAAATTATGATGATGTAACAACTCCATCCACCGTTGTCAGCACATACTTATAAAATATGTAATATTATCTCTCAGTGAGAAATATTATATGCTAAGAATCACATTAGCTACCATCAATTTAAAAAAAAAAAAAGAGATATTTACATAGATACCGCACAACTCTTATTTATTTACATATCTAATACCTAAAACTTGATATGTATAAAAAATGTGTATTCGACTTTCAAAAATTTAATAATGGAGATACTTTTAATATGATGTTAAAGTTACGAGCGACGTATAACTTAAATGCATAAGAATTGTGTGGTATGCATGCAAATGACACCAATTAAACTCTGAGCACCGTTATTTGCTCTCAAGTAATTAATCGGCTTGATTTGATCTTACGACAATAAAAAGCACGTTCTCGTTAATTTTTAGATAAAACAACAACAGCAGCAGCAGCAACAACAACAACAATAATAACAAGTCTTTATCACACAGAGGCTTGTTATTGTTATTGCGCGTTGTTGATTGAAAATAATTTAAATAGACAAATGAAAATGAATTCCATAAACCAATATCAGTGTTCACTTGACATTTTGTATAGTCACATAAGAAAGTAAACCCTAAATTACATGAAGAAACTACAAAGAACAAAGGGAATTGATATTCCTTTGTGATAACATGGGTCACAGCAAATTCATCCTAATAAATTTCGCGGTTTTGAAGCCTTCTCTCTCTCGTCTCTCCCCGCTTCCTCTCTTCCCTGGAGGATCCGAACCATCTCTCCTCCTTTCTCTCTCTATCTGACCCTGCGACGAACAAAAGTGCCAAACTATGCGATCGACCTCCTTATCTCCAGTTTTTTCCCTTTTTATCTAAACCCCTAATTCGCAGAACTTTCATCACCTGCCGGCTTGATTTGCATCAGCAGCCATGGACATACGCTTCCCGTACTCACCGGCGGAGGTTGCCAAGGTGCGATGCGTTCAGTTCGGCATCCTCAGCCCTGATGAAATTGTAACATCTCGAACCTCTTTTTTTTTCCTTTTAATCTTTTGATTTGGGGGTTTGAGTTTTGATAAGTGTGTTGGGGTTGTGGTTGTAGCGGCAAATGTCAGTTGCACAGATCGAGCATGGGGAGACTATGGAGAGAGGCAAGCCGAAGCCTGGCGGGCTTAGTGATCCGCGGCTGGGAACCATTGACCGGAAATTGAAATGTGAAACTTGCATGGCCAACATGGCAGAGTGCTCTGGCCATTTCGGTCACCTTGAGCTTGCCAAGCCTATGTTCCATATTGGCTTTCTGAAGACCGTGCTTGCTATCATGAGATGTGTTTGCTTCAACTGCTCCAAGATCCTTGCGGATGAGGTTTCATATCTCTCCAGATTCTTTTTTTGTTTTGTTTAGTTTAATCATCGATCTGTTAATGGTGGAGCTGTAATTACTTTGTTTTTGATGCTGAAGTGGTCCATAAAGCTGATAATGGTGCACGTTTTTGATAACTCTAAAATTCAGCACACTGGCTTTGCATAGAAGTTAAGAAACTAGAAACAAAGGGGTTTCTTTTGTTTGATGCCAGTTTAATTTGATGCTTGTTTTTTGAATTTCAACATGTTCGTGATGCAATTGTTGCTTTTTTAAGCGGTAATGAATTGTGATTGCCTGCTTGCTGTACTTTTCATGGCTTTCTTTTTTTGATACTTTATCTTAACATTTTTTTTCATGCTTGATCATCATCTATTCACAAGCATTGCATATTTTCAGGAAGATGCACGATTCAAACAAGCTTTAAAGATCAGAAATCCAAAGAACAGGTTAAAAAGAATTTATGATGCCTGTAAAAGCAAGAAGAAATGTGCAGGCGGTGATGATATTGATCTTCAAAGTCAACAAGATTCTGAAGAACCAGTTAAGAAAAGCCGAGGCGGATGTGGTGCTCAGCAGCCCAACATTACTATTGATGGCATGAAAATGGTGGCTGAATATAAAGCTCCAAAGAAGAAATCAGATGACCAAGAGCAGCTTCCAGAACCTGTTGAAAGAAAACAAGTTCTTTCTGCAGAGAGGGTAGTGATTGTTTGAATTTCGGAAGATTTACCTACATACGCCTTAATTCTTATTTGAAAATTGCGATGACTGCTGTGAAGAGATTTATTAAATTAAAAATTATAATTTTTCACAACAAATAAAAAAAATTTATAGACAAACCACATAAATTTTGAATAAGTATATAAAAGATGAAAACGCACTTCAATTCATGCTGGCCACCATTAAATTTAATGAAAAATATGATTTGAGATCAATTTGGAACAACTTTTAATAGTTTGTGAGTAAATTGGAGCATTCTAAAACTCTTAAGACTAAACTGGACACTTCTTACTAGTCCAGGAGTGTTTTGGGTTTGTACTCCTTAAAAATGTGTATTTGACCTTTTAGAAGTTAAAATAGAAGTATTTTTTATGTGATATGAAAATTTTGTGGGGTGTAATGTAAATAGTGAAGTTTAGGTGTTAGATATGTAAATACATAAGATTTGGTTGGTATTTATGTAAATGCCCATTAAATTTTTGATAACATCTTCATGTTTTTAACCTTCTTTTTCATCATTTTCTCATAATTTTAAACTCACTTGCTCCCAACTGAATGACTTCAGGTTCTTAGTGTTCTGAAGAGGATAAGCGATGAGGATTGTCAATTGCTCGGTTTGAATCCAAAGTATGCTCGTCCTGATTGGATGATATTACAGGTCCTACCAATTCCTCCTCCTCCTGTGAGGCCATCTGTGATGATGGACACCTCTTCCAGAAGTGAGGTGGGTTAATATTTGTACGACTCTTTTGTTGTATCCATCTCACTTCTTATCATGGCTTGCTAATTGGAAGTCTTTTCAAACTTACAAGAAAAGAGGTAATTAATTAGTGACTTGAACTGTATATCCAAATATTTGTCTCACTGCTAAACTCTTGATAATTATTTCTAGCTCTTTGCTGTAAGTGCTTATAATATATATTCAAAATGTTCTGCTAGCTTTAATTTTCCTTTTTCTTAGTGTTGCATAGAATTCTTGTTATTATTTTGTAAGAGGCTTGCCTATCTCTTCAGACTAAAAAAGTTTTAAGAAATTTTAACCGTGATCGCTTTTAATGTATTTACGATTTTACTTCTACATATGGACAGGATGATTTGACTCATCAGCTTGCAATGATAATAAGACATAATGAAAATTTAAGGCGACAAGAAAGGAATGGAGCTCCTGCTCACATCATAACAGAGTTTGCTCAGTTACTGCAGTTTCATATTGCAACATACTTTGATAACGAGCTTCCTGGTCAGCCAAGGGTATGCAAATTTTTCGTAATCTTTCTTTTCATATTTTCTGTTAACATGGTTCTTTTTTATGTAACTTTTACTATTTCCTTTCTTGCAATCGCAGGCCACCCAGCGGTCTGGACGACCGATTAAATCAATTTGCAGCAGACTGAAGGCAAAAGAGGGTAGGATCAGAGGTAATCTAATGGGAAAGCGAGTTGATTTTTCAGCTCGGACAGTCATAACACCAGATCCAACAATTAACATTGATGAGCTGGGAGTTCCATGGAGCATAGCTTTGAATCTGACTTACCCAGAAACTGTAACTCCATATAACATTGAGAGGTAGCAAAATTTGTAATTGAAAAGAGATTCCTTTTTGCATGACTTGTATGTTTGTGTTTTGATCAATAAATTTTTTTCAGGCTGAAGGAGTTAGTCGAGTATGGGCCTCATCCTCCTCCTGGTAAGACGGGCGCGAAGTATATTATCAGGGAAGATGGCCAGAGACTTGACCTTCGATATTTGAAGAAAAGCAGCGACCACCACCTTGAGCTTGGATACAAGGTAGGCTCTGTAAAAACACCTTCTGCAAGTTTTACAGAAGCTGAAATTTTTTTAAAAAACTTTTGGCAGGTGGAGCGGCATTTGCAAGATGGGGACTTTGTGCTTTTTAACCGGCAGCCTAGTCTTCACAAAATGTCCATCATGGGTCACCGGATCAAAATCATGCCTTACTCGACTTTTCGCCTAAATTTATCAGTGACCTCTCCATACAATGCTGATTTTGATGGAGATGAGATGAACATGCATGTTCCCCAGTCATTTGAAACTAGAGCAGAGGTTCTGGAGCTTATGATGGTGCCTAAATGTATTGTTTCTCCTCAGTCGAATCGGCCCGTTATGGGCATTGTTCAGGATACGTTGTTAGGATGTAGGAAGATCACCAAAAGAGATACATTTATAGAAAAGGTACCCCCTTCTCCCCCTTTAACTTAATTTTTCTTATTTAGTGCTTTACTGAACCATTTCATGGATCCATTTTTGTGCTGGCAGGATGTGTTCATGAATATTTTGATGTGGTGGGAGGACTTCGATGGAAAAATTCCCGCTCCTGCAATTTTAAAACCGAGGCCTCTCTGGACGGGAAAACAAGTGTTTAATCTGATCATACCAAAGCAGATTAACTTGGTGAGATTTTCAGCATGGCACGCTGAATCAGAAACCGGATTTATCACACCAGGAGATACACAAGTTCGCATCGAAAAAGGAGAGCTTTTGTCTGGAACTCTCTGCAAGAAGACCATGGGGACATCTACTGGGAGTCTGATTCATGTTATCTGGTATGTTTATGCATCCCAACAATTTATTTGGTTACTTATTTGAATGTGTACTACTTTATTGTAATGCGCTTATATATGTTCAGGGAGGAGGTTGGCCCGGATGCGGCGCGAAAGTTTTTGGGACACACTCAATGGCTTGTTAATTATTGGCTTTTACAGAATGGATTTAGTATTGGAATTGGTGATACGATTGCTGATGTTGCTACAATGGAGAAGATTAATGAAACAATAGCGAAGGCTAAAAATGATGTCAAAGTGCTTATCAAGGAGGCTCAGGATAAAGTTTTAGAGGCTGAGCCAGGACGAACCATGATGGAGTCTTTCGAAAATAGAGTGAATCAGGTATTACTCTCTCGCCTTACAATGCTCGAAAATTAGCATTCAACGAGGCTTGTTTTTTACTAGCTCTTTTCCTTCCCAGGTGCTGAACAAGGCACGAGATGATGCTGGAAACAGCGCCCAAAAAAGTCTTTCAGAGAGTAATAATCTGAAAGCAATGGTTACAGCCGGATCAAAGGGCAGCTTTATTAATATTTCGCAGATGACTGCCTGTGTGGGGCAGCAGAATGTGGAGGGCAAGCGAATACCATATGGTTTCAACGGTCGAACGTTACCTCACTTCACCAAAAATGATTATGGTCCTGAAAGTCGTGGTTTTGTGGAGAACTCGTACCTCCGTGGTTTAACTCCGCAGGAGTTCTTTTTTCATGCTATGGGTGGTAGAGAAGGTCTAATTGACACAGCAGTGAAGACTTCTGAGACTGGTTATATCCAGCGTCGTCTTGTGAAAGCTATGGAGGATATAATGGTCAAATATGATGGTACTGTTAGAAATTCACTGGGTGATGTTATCCAGTTCCTGTATGGAGAAGATGGAATGGATGCTGTTTGGATTGAATCACAGAAGTTGGATTCGCTGAAGATGAAAAAAGCAGAGTTTGATAAGGTCTATAGGTACGAGATTGATGATAACAACTGGAGCCCGAGCTATATGTTGCCAGAACATGTCGAGGATCTGAAAACCATTCCGGAGTTCAAAAATGTTTTCGACGCAGAGGTCCAAAAACTAGTGGTCGATAGGTATCAGCTGGGCACGGAGATTACTACTACTGGAGATAACTCATGGCCAATGCCAGTGAATTTGAAAAGACTCATTTGGAATGCACAGAAGACATTCAAAGTTGATCTGCGACGGCCTTCTGATATGCATCCGATGGAGATTGTGGAGGCTGTTGATAAGCTTCAGGAAAGACTTAAAGTTGTCCCTGGAGATGATTTTCTGAGCATGGAGGCACAGAAGAATGCCACTTTGTTTTTCAATATCTTGCTACGGAGCACTTTCGCAAGCAAACGGGTATTGAAAGAGTATCGGCTTACGCGTGAAGCCTTTGAATGGGTCATTGGTGAAATAGAATCACGTTTTCTACAGTCGCTCGTCGCACCTGGCGAAATGATTGGGTGTGTGGCTGCTCAATCGATTGGAGAACCGGCTACCCAGATGACGCTGAATACATTCCACTATGCTGGTGTTAGTGCCAAGAATGTCACCCTCGGTGTGCCGAGGTTGAGGGAGATCATAAATGTTGCTAAGAAAATCAAGACGCCTTCACTTTCCGTTTATTTAAAACCGGAGATAAACAAGAAAAAAGAATTAGCAAAGAATGTACAGTGTGCCTTAGAGTATACTACATTGCGAAGCGTAACTCACGCAACAGAAGTATGGTATGATCCTGATCCAATGAGCACAATCATTGAAGAGGATGCTGAATTCGTGAGGTCATATTATGAAATGCCTGATGAAGAGGTTGCCCCGAAAAGATTTCTCCTTGGCTGCTTCGTATTGAGCTCAATCGAGAGATGATGGTCGACAAGAAATTGAGCATGGCAGACATTGCGGAGAAGATCAACCACGAATTTGATGATGATTTAACATGCATTTTCAATGATGATAATGCTGAGAAACTCATTCTTCGGATACGCATCATGAATGATGAAGCCCCTAAAGGAGAATTGCAGGACGATACTGCTGAAGATGATGTCTTTCTGAAGAAGATTGAGAGCAACATGCTGACTGAGATGGCTCTTCGAGGCATTCCAGACATAAACAAAGTTTTCATTAAATCTGGAAAGATAAATAAGTTCGATGAGAATGAAGGATTCAAGCCTGATGTGGAGTGGATGCTTGACACGGAAGGTGTTAATCTCTTGGCTGTTATGTGCCATGAAGATGTTGATGCATCTAGGACAACAAGCAATCACTTGATAGAAGTTATCGAAGTTCTCGGGATTGAAGCTGTTCGTCGTGCCCTTCTGGACGAGCTACGAGTCGTTATATCCTTTGATGGATCCTATGTTAACTACCGGCATTTGGCCATTCTTTGTGACACGATGACTTACCGAGGTCACTTGATGGCTATTACTCGGCATGGCATAAATCGTAATGATACGGGACCGATGATGAGGTGCTCATTTGAGGAAACTGTTGATATCCTACTCGATGCTGCAGTTTTTGCAGAATCTGACAATCTACGTGGTGTAACTGAGAACATTATGCTCGGTCAGCTCGCACCGATTGGCACTGGAGGTTGTGCATTATATCTAAACGATCAAATGCTTCAGCAAGCTATTGAACTCCAGCTTCCTAGTTACATGGAGGGTCTTGATTTCGGAATGACCCCTGCCCGTTCGCCGATCTCTGGGACCCCTTATCATGAAGGAATGATGTCGCCGAGCTATCTTCTCAGTCCAAATATACGTTCATCGCCTATTACCGATGCTCAATTTTCACCCTACGTTGGCGGGATGGCCTTTTCTCCTAGTTCAACACCAGGCTATAGTCCATCCTCTCCAGTCTATAGTCCATCATCACCTGGATACAGTCCCACTTCTCCTGGATACAGTCCCACCTCTCCTGGATACAGCCCAACCTCTCCTGGATACAGTCCCACTTCTCCTACATACAGCCCTAGCTCTCCAGGATACAGTCCAACCAGTCCTGCTTATTCTCCCACCAGTCCATCTTACTCTCCTACTTCGCCTAGCTATAGCCCAACATCACCGAGTTATAGTCCTACCTCACCCACTTACAGCCCGACTTCTCCGACCTACAGCCCCACATCACCCAGTTACAGCCCCACATCTCCTGCTTATAGTCCTACCTCACCAGTTTACAGCCCAACTTCGCCGTCTTATAGTCCAACCTCACCTTCGTACAGCCCCACTTCGCCGTCCTACAGCCCCACCTCGCCCTCATACAGCCCCACCTCACCTGCCTACAGTCCGACATCTCCGGGTTACAGCCCGACTTCTCCGAGTTACAGTCCCACATCCCCCAGTTACAGCCCAACTTCTCCAAGTTACAATCCTTCAGCAAAATACAGTCCTTCTCTAGCATATTCTCCTACCTCCCCAAGACTGTCCCCTTCCAGTCCATACAGCCATTCATCTCCAAAGTACAGGTAGAAATTGTATTTTTGCAAACTCAAACCTCTTATTTGAAAACAAAACATTTTTTTAGAATTAATTTTCTAATATTACATTTACGCAGCCCGACTTCACCATCATATTCTCCTACGTCGCCTACGTACACACCACCGAGTCCTACGTACAGTCCAACGAGGTAAATCTTTTAGTTAATTCATCTGAAATGATCACACTTGTGAAAAATTAAATACTAAATTTTTATTTTTGAATCATTTGCAGCCCATATAATTCTAGCATGAGCCCTGATTACAGTCCAAGTTCTCCACAGTTCAGGTATAATTTCTTCTACTGGCTGATGCTGATAATATCTTGATGCATTTTTACATACCTAACCCACAATTCTTATGTTTTCACATACCAAAAATCTGAACATTTATATTTATTACATGCAATATCACTCAAATCTTTGATATCACATCAAAAATACTGTCATAAAAAAGTGTAATACAACTTTTCATGCATATGTTTATGAAAAACATATTGCATCAGGAGTTTTGATGCAGTTTTGTATTAGAACTCCAATCAGAATCTGTCATATGTGCCCACAAGCTCCTCTAAGTTAAAAAAATTAATTTAATACATGAGGGCGGGCTACCAGTACACTTGGTAGACCCTTATTGAAGTCCTGATGCAAAACTTCATCAAGACACCTGATGTAATATTTTTTCAGGTTTATGACAACTTGGTGTTGTTAGTGTAAATATCAAATTTTAGGTGTTAGATATATAAATGCTCAAGACTATTAGTGGCATGTATGTAAATTTCTCTAATTTGTATTATTTTGCAGTCCAAGTGCTGGCTATTCCCCCACTGCTCCAGGCTATTCTCCCTCTTCAACAAGCCAATATACTCCTCAGACGAGCAACAAAGATGAGAGCAGCACTCGTTGAAATCTCTCATATAATTTTATTTCCCAAATGTCATATAACAAATGATGAGGGTGTTTTATGCAAATTTGTCGACTTCTATATTAATTCCGTGCTTCATATTTGCATGAAGTCCGAATGACTCAGAGGTAAGAAGGTTGGCTATGAAACAGTCTTTTTTGTTTAATTTGTATATTTTGTAGGGTGAGAAAGGTAAAAAAATAATGGACTGTTAAGTTGGTTTTTGGACCTTTGTATAGAACTTGTATTTAATATTTAATGTTGATCTTATCTTAGCTATTTTTTTTTCTTGATTTTTCAGGAAGATTTACATGCATACCACTCAATTCTCATATAGTTACATATGTAAGTTAAAATTGCGGTATTATATAGAACTCGGTATTACAAAAAAAAGGATTAAAGTGTCAAAATAGTCGCTGCCTCTTTACATGAGATTGTTCGAGTCTCAAAGTTTATAAAATGTCAAATTTAGTGATGAGCTCTTTAAATTATGGTTGAAATTGTTCTTATTGAGAACTATTAGAGCTCAATTTTTAGATGGACTGTGAGTATTATGACAATTCTATAAACTTTGGTGCTAAAACTGTCCCATGATAATAATCAGGTTCTATTTCGACACTTTACTATTACAAAAAGCATTCACACTATATGGATACAACAAAATAATAAATCCTTACTTACCATGGAAGAAGATCGACATAATAATTAAGGGTGTATTCTATCAATGTGAGAGTAGGGGTGTAAACGAACCGAACACTAACGAACAGTGCTAGTGTTCGTGTTCGAAATATTCGAACACATCACTGTTCGTGTTTTGTTCTTTTAACAAACCGAACGAAAAAAAATTTTTCGTGTTCGTCTCGTTTGCTTATCGAACGAATCGAACACGAATTTACTGGCGAACCGAACACGAACTGTTCTTGAACAACGAGCTTTTTTGACAGCCCTAGCTTTGGTAGCATACTTCCTTAAAAAGAAGCAAATTGATCAGGTATTCCGTACACATCAGGTAATCCATACTTTCTCATAATGAAGCAAACCGAATAAGACGTTTGGGTTTTGTTTTGAGTTTTATTTTAATATATAGTATAGTATATTAATTATAATATTATAATATTTATATTAATATAATTATTACTATAATATTATTAGTGTTATTAAAAATTTATCATATATTATAATTTATAGAAGTTTAATTATTTAAAAAATGATATATGTGTATATTATATAATTAATTTTAAAATATCATAAAATTTATATATATATTTATTTTAAATTATTTTATATTTCGAACAATAACGAACCAAACACGAACGAACACATCACTGTTCATGTTTGATTCGTTTAACAAACCGAATGAAAAAAATTGTTCGTGTTCGTCTCGTTTGTTTATCGAATGAACCGAACACGAACTTCTTGGCGAACCGAACACGAACGAACACATCACTGTTCATGTTTGATTCGTTTAACAAACCGAATGAAAAAAATTGTTCGTGTTCGTCTCGTTTGTTTATCGAATGAACCGAACACGAACTTCTTGGCGAATCGAACACGAACGAACACATCACTGTTCATGTTTGATTCGTTTAACAAACCGAATGAAAAAAATTGTTCGTGTTCGTCTCGTTTGTTTATCGAATGAACCGAACACGAACTTCTTGGAGAACCGAACACGAACTGTTTGTGAACAACGAGCTTTTTTGACAGCACTACGTGAGAGTGCGAGTACACATAATGGCCTTTCGTTCAATAAATTATTTCTTGCGGGGTCTATATACATGTGGACTCGATGTACAAGATGATTATATAATATTATACACACATTGTATTATAATGTATAACTTTTTTATACACAAAAATCATATGCTCTACTCTGGCTCACATTTCCCTTAAAAGATCACCTGAAAATTTACCATAGCGCTCCTTCAGTTCTGGATGATAGTTTATGATTATCAGAGATTCCAGCAAGGGAGTCGCATCTAATAATCCCTAGAGTTGAGGAATAGTTCTTATTGATGATTATTTTGAGAGAATAAAGTGTATAAACTCAACTAAGCAAACAGAGGGGGATCCAGTAGGGTGCAGACAAGGCACCCACCGCTCCATCCTCTCAAATTCAGATCTTTACTTATATAGAAGGGTAATTTGGTCTTCTCCCCTCCAGAAATAACACTTTGCCCATCATTGCCCTAGCCTCTACTACGTTGGGTTTAGGAGGTCAGTTTGCCTCCCCTCAACACATTGGTTGGTTCAGCCCCTAAAGTCAAACGATATAGTTGATCAAGATCTCTTATATACAGTTGAGACAAAGGGAGGGAGGTTTGGAAGAGTAAATTCGCGGTGCGGCGCTTCCCCGCACCGCGAATTTGTGGCAAAGTCGCTGGCGAAGCGACGAATTGCGGCGCCCTACCTCGAATCCGCGTTGAAAGCGGACAGCGGGTTATACCCCGCGGCCACGTCGTTCGACCAGCTTCGCTGGAAAAATTTCCCGCAGGTGCCCTCGCCCCGCTGCTCTCCCCGAACTCCTCTCTGCCCTATCCCTTCTCGCGACTCGACTGGTCTTCTTCTTCCTCGACCGACTTCGATCTATCTTCTTCCTCCCTTCCTCCTAGATCTGTCCCTCGAAGGGTAAGAAGTTCTTGTTCCCATCCTCCTAGATCTCGTCTCGTGTATAGATTTCGATCTGGTATTTTTGGGCTTTTGCTCCGTTTGCATACGATGTTCTTGTGGTTTTTTTGGGCTTTTGCTCCGTTTGCATAAGATGGAATATTATGGATTCTTGAGGTCATTAGAAATGGCTTCTTATGCTTGGATAATTTGTTGGGGCTAATCTCTCATAATGCTAATCTCTATTACATAGTTTTTTTTGCAATGGAATTTTTGGCATGGTTTTGGGGCTCGGCTTGCTTGCTTTAGCTCCTACCAAAGAGCCTACTTCGATGTATTGTGGTCTTCTCTTTGGCAATTTTGGTGATTTCTCCGTCTTTCTTGGTTGCTGGGTTGGTTTATGTTTGTCAGATTTTTGAACAGATATTGCAGATACTCACTTGATCATTATTTTAGTTGGCCTTGTTTTTAGATTTAAGCTTGATTTCGAATTGTGTGTGTGGAATTGTGTATTTGTGTGTGCAGTGACTAATCGTTTTACAAAGTGGAGTGCAGTGTGTGCAGTTGAATTGCGTGTGTGTGTGCGGTGCAGTGAAGTGCGGTGGAATTGTGTGTGTAGTGCGAGTGTGTTTGTGGTGAAGTGCGAGTGTGTAGTGCACTCGTGTGTGTGTTGAATTGTGTATTTACGTGTGCGGTGGCTAATCATTTTACAAAGTGGAGTGCAGTGTGTGCGGTTGAATTGCGTGTGTGTGTGCGGTGCCGGTGTAGTGCGGTGGAATTCGTGTGTAGTGCGAGTGTGTTTGTGGTGAAGTGCAATGTGTAGTGCATCGTGTGTGTGTTGAATTGTGTATTTGTGTGTGCGGTGGCTAATCGTTTTACAAAGTGGAGTGCGGTGTGTGCGGTTGAATTGCGTGTGTGTGTGCGGTGCGGTGAAGTGCGGTGGAATTCGTGTGTAGTGCAGTGTGTTTGTGGTGAAGTGCGATATGTGAGTGCACTCGTGTGTGTGTTGAATTGTGTATTTGTGTGTGCAGTGGCTAATCGTTTTACAAAGTGGAGTGCAGTGTGTGCAGTTGAATTGCGTGTGTGTGTGCAGTGCCAGTGAAGCGCAGTGGAATTGTGTGTGTAGTGCAGTGTGTTTGTGGTTAAGTGCAGCTGTGTAGTGCACTGTGTGTGTGTTGAATTGTGTGTGTGGAATTGTGTATTCGTGTGTGCAGTGGCTAATCGTTTTACAAAGTGGAGTTGAATTGAGTGCAGTTGAATTGAGTGTGTGTGTGCGGTGCGAGTGAAGTGCGAGTGGAATTGTGTGTGTAGTGCGGTGTGTTTGTGGTGAAGTGCAGTT